>NEWO01000668.1:101378-127901 GCA_003013225.1 Phalaenopsis aphrodite | reverse complement strand
AAGATGCTGGCGGCTGGGGAGGAAGCTCTGCTAGGGTTTCTAGCAGGATGAAGGAGTGTGGCTACTGCTGTAAGTTGGTGGTGGTAGAGTTCTTTACTGTTTCTGCATTTTCTTCCTTGGCACTATTTCATTGGGGGATGTTGCTTCCTTCCCTGCTAACTTTTGTGGCACTGTTCCATTGGTTTCTTCTTCTTTTGTCCCACTTTTTCTGGGGGAATTCACTTTTCCCCTGGTTTTTTGAGGTTTCATTCTTTGCTGAATTCCCTTTGGGGAGGAAAACTCCACTGGTCTCTTTTGCTGCTGTCTCCTTGGGTATCAGAAGTGGCTAACTTCTTTGGGGAGAAAACTCTCTTAGGTTTCTCTGTTTACTTCTGGATAGCTCTTACTGTCTAGTTAAACCATAACCTACTTGTTTTGGAAGGATGATGACCTCTTCCATTGATATTTCGACTGATTCCCAATGGACAAAAGCAACTTATGCTGGAGTGGTTGGAAAATCCACTGACTCATTACAAGACTATGACCTTCTAGTATTCCCACGGGAATTCCATGATACTGCTGCTGTAAAAGGAAGTAGTCCTTGTATTCACCCTCTTAGATCTAAAGAGGGTGAAAAAGCTGTTTATTTCACTACCAAGGAAATTGATGCTTTAAGAGAAGAGGTTAAGTTCACTCTAGTAGGCAAATTTCAGCTAGGACATCCTAAAATGGAACTAGTTAGAAGTTTTTTTGAATCTCTTAAGTTTATAGGCAATTGGAAAATTGGGCTTTTGGATGGGAGGCACCTTCTAATCCAATTGGCAGCTGAGGAAGATTATGCAAGATTGTTTGCCAAACAATCTGTTAACATTGCTAGAACAGTTATGAAGATCATCAAATGGACTCCAGGTTTTGACCCTAGTAAAGAACCTCCTGTAGTCCCCATCTGGTTTAAGCTACCTGGTTTACCACTACCCTATTTTAAGCTCAATGCTCTATTTAACATTGGTAGAGCACTGAATACACCTCTGAGAGTGGATGCTCCCACATTGCAAGATGTTTGGGCTAGACTTGGCCTTGCTAGAATTCAAGTTGAAAGATATATCACACTCCCTGAACTGAAGAGAATCTGGATTGGTTCTGATGCTGAAGGGTTCTGACAGGACATAATAGCTGAACAGAAGCCTTACTATTGTCCACATTGCAAGATGTTTGGGCATACTACAGATAAATGTTACAGATTACATCCCCCAAATAGGAAGATGGCAGGAAGAAACCACATAGCTACTGAAAAAATTGTGGATAATGCTACAAGGAGCATTGCAGAAGAAATTATGTTAGAAAAGAGACATAAAACAAATCCAGGGCTAGAAGAATTACCCCCAAGAACTAATGAGGATCCACCAAGTGCTGATCCTCTTGGAGAGCTATATGAACCCAACAGCCAAGTTGATGTCCCACTATACAGATCAATCAGGAAGGAAAATACTGAAATCACAATTGTCACACCCACATCCCCCTTGCATGCTGAGAAGGGGAAGCAAATCATCATAGAGATACCTGGCAAAGCTCCAAAGGAACCAAGCATTAATGAATTGAAACAAACAATTGAGGAGGATTGGCAAATTAAAACAGCAAAGAAAAGGATAAAACCAGGGACAGAAGTGAAAAATTTACAAGCAGGAGTACAATCTATGAAGGCTGATAGAACTAGGAATCAGTCTCCACTCCATAGAGGAAGAACCAGATCTAGATCCCAGCTTTCCCCACATCCTCCACTCCATGATTAATCTACTTTACTGGAATATAAGGGGGATGGCTAACCCCCTATCCCTTAAAAGAGTTTTATACCTGAACTTTAAATACAAACTGTGGTGCATTGTTATTCTTGAACCCATGGTTCACAAGAACCCTCAAAATCTGTTTAAAAAATTTGCTGGCTTCACCCATTTTGGGAATACTAATAATAAAATTTGGATTTTTTGTAGAAGAGAAACAAACTTTGATATTCTAATTGATCATCCACAATTTGTCCACCTCTCATTCAATATGAATGGACATATAGGTGAAGCTACCTTTAACTATGCTGGATGTACAAAGGATGCTAGAAAAGAGCTGTGGAATACGTTGATTCAC
Organism: Phalaenopsis aphrodite; assembly: GCA_003013225.1. NCBI lineage: Eukaryota > Viridiplantae > Streptophyta > Magnoliopsida > Asparagales > Orchidaceae > Phalaenopsis > Phalaenopsis aphrodite. The sequence continues at coordinate 125,786 of NEWO01000668.1, read as the reverse complement.
ATCAGCCAACAGGTGAACTCCCCATGGTTGGTGGGGGGTGATTTCAATTGTATCACTTCTACCACTGAAAAATCTAGAGGTAGAACCCCAAATCTTGCCAAGATAAATACCTTCAGAGATAATATCCACAGGGCTGGTCTCTTTGATCTGGGTTTCAAGGGGCCTAATTTCACTTGGAAAAGGGGATCTACTTGGGAGAGGCTTGATAGAATGTTGGTTAATGATGCATGGTTTAATCACTTCCTCCTCACTTTTGTTACTCATCTTAGTCTTGCTGGCTCAGATCATAGACCTATACTTATAAGCATTACTTCAACTGATAACTATAACTTCCCCCCCCCCCCTTTTAGATATCTCAACATGTGGGCTGCACATCCTTCATATAGTAATTACATTGCTGACCTATGGAAAGGGGTTTCTCATTCTGACCCGTTAATCAAGCTAAGCTTACTACAAATCAAGATTGCTAAAGCCCTCAGAGGTTGGAGCTGGAACACTTTTGGAAATGATCATGCCACAGTCCAAAAGGCTGAAGATGAAGTCAAAGCTTTGGAGAAAGGGGGACAGCTTGGTATTGAGGAGGAGAAAAAATTGCTGATTGCTCAGAACAACCTTCTCAGTGCATTGATTACCAGGAAAAATTTCTTAAACAAAAGGCAGCCAAGAATATTTTCACTGATGGGGATAGAAACACTAGATTCTTTCATGGCTATATCAAATATAAAAGAAAATGCAACACCATCCATTCTATCCAAAATGTCAATGCTCAGTGGTTACATAACAACAATGATATAGCAAATGATGATATATGTTATTACAAAGATTTACTCAACCAGGAACATAACTTCAGACCCCCCCATTGAGAAGGCATACTTCATGGCAGAACTGAACTACACTACTGGTCTCAAGCTTACTGACATCCCCAATGAAAAGGAAATATGGAATGTAATCAGTTCCATAGATAACAATAAATCTGCTGGCCCTGATGGCTTTACTGCTGAATTCTACAAGAAGTCCTGGGAAACTATTAGGACTGATGGTATTGTTGCTGTTACAAGCTTCTTCCAAGGCAATAATCTTCCAAAGTACCTTTGCTCCTCCACCACTATATTGATCCCTAAATCTGAAATACAGCAAAATTGGAATCATTTCAGACCTATCTGCTTGACCACTGTCATTAGCAAAACCATCAGTAAAATCATTGTGAACAGGCTACAACCTCACTTGGACTCTATAATTAAACCCAATCAAACTGCATTTGTGAAAGGAAGGTCCATCATTGACAATACTCTTCTGGCCCAAGAACTTCTACAGGATTTGAATAAAGCTTGTAGAGGGGGTAATATGGTATATAATCTGGACTTAAGGAAAGCTTATGATACCATAAGCTGGGATTTCATTTTGGAGGTTCTTAGTGTTAGAGGCTTTAACACTGGTTTCTGTCACCTAATCAGGAGGTGGCTGCACAACAATGAACATTCCATCCTGATAAATGGGCAAGGGAGGGGATCTTTCACTGCTACTAGAGGTTTACAACAAGGGGATCCACTATCACCCACCATCTTTATACTTGCCATTGATTATTTGTCCAGAATGCTTGATGAAGCCTTGCTGAATCATAGTCAGAATAGATACCACCATAGATCCAACATTGCTATTACTCATTTACTATATGTTGATGACATAATGGTATTCTCCAGAGCTAGCAAAAATGTTATCAGAAAAGTCTTCCAAATATTACAAAAATTCCAAGCTCTTTCAGGAATGGCATTCAATCCAGCAAAGTGTCAGATGATATTCTATAAACATGTATCCTCCACTCACAAACATTGGGCATCTGATCATACTGGTTTCACAACTACTCAACTCCCAATTAAGTACCTTGGGGTGCTTCTTATCACTGACAGAACCAAACAAACTCAATTTGAGGAGGTACTGAATAAAATCTCTAGCCTTCTCAATGGGTGGACACAGACCTTCTTGTCTAATGGGGGAAGAATTACTTTGTTAAAGAGCATAATCACTACCTTCCCAGCTTATATACTGCAGATGACTACTATAAAGAAAAGCACTCAAATACAACTGGAGAGAATGTTTAATAAATTCCTGTGGTCTGGTCAAAGACAGTAAATGCATTGGGCTTCCTGGAGGAAAACAGCTAAACCTCAAATTGCTGGGGGACTTGGCTTTAAGAAACTTGATCAGGTTTAGGACCCAAAATTCACCGTGGGAAAAATTCATGTGGGGTAAGTATTGCAAAGATCAACATCCCACACTGGTCCTAAGGAAAATTGGTGATTCTAGAATTTGGGTGAAAATGTTGAAAATCAGACAAATTGCTGAAGCCAACTACAGTTGGGAGTTGGGTAATGGAGAAATCAAGTTTTGGCTTGACAATTGGTGTCCCAAAGATTGGCTCTCCCCCATTACCAATATCTACAATAGTGAATTGAAAGTGGTTGATTGCTAGGATGGTGATAATTGGTCCCTGAGTAAGTTAGCAAATCTTCTGCAACCTCACTCTATTACCAAAGTGGCCAGCATAAAATTTAAAAGAAGTATTGCTGATAAAATCTTATGGCAGACTACTTCCCACCAAAGCCTCACCAAAGCCATATATTCCAAAATTTTCAGTTGGGAGCAAACAACCTGGGGTGATCATTTATGGAATAAATTCCTATCCCCTTCTATGTCCTTTTGCTGGTGGAGAATATTCCATAAAATGATCCCTACTGATGACATTCTAAAGCTGAAGGGATTGAGGGGTCCCTCTAAATGCTGGTTATGTAAGAAGGAAGATGAAACTCTGAATCATTTATTCTTTGAATGTGACTTTGCTCAACATGTATGGAAACAGTTCCCAGTTGACAATTGATGAGAAAGAGCTCACTTGGGATATGCTGGTCAATTGTTGGTTGCACTGGAAGATAAGAAAGTATGCTGCTATCCCTTTCACCATTGCTTGGTTCATCTGGATGGAAAGAAACAAGGTCAAATTTGAAGAAGCAAATCCAAATGTGGGGTAACTGCTAGAAATTGTGTAACTTACTTGCATAAGATGATTAATTGGAAAGGATTCCCTAACATTTCTAACTCATGTACACCCATTAAGTCTGATCTTATTCAAGTCATTAGAGTCTACTGGAAAACCCCAAATCATCATATTGTGAAGATTAACACTGATGGAAGCTTTACTAAAAATAGAGCTGGTGTGGGAGGTATCTACAGAAATCATTTAGGTAAGTGCCTGTTGTACTTTTATACCCCAGTCCTAGCCAATGATGCCACTGAGACTGAAGTCATTGTTGTGTATTGGGCAATTAACCTTGCCACTAAGGCTAACTGAAATAGAATTTGGTTGGAAGTGAATTCTGCTGTGATTATTCCCCTTTTAAATCAGGAGGAGGAGACTCCCTGACACTAGTCATACTGGATAAGTAAAATTAGAGATCTCACTAGCAAGATACAAATTCAGTTCACTTTCATTTATAGGGAAGGAAACCAACCTGCAAACTGGTTGGCCCAACTTGGATCACACTCTAATGAGACTGAGGTTGCTGTCAACCCTCCACCTGCTCTCCTTTATCTACTGCAAGGAGATATTCTAAATGTCCCTCACATCAGAATGGCCTACAAAGACAAATGATTAATGTGGGGGCAGATGCAATCTTACACTTATTTCCTTCTGTTGAGTCATTGTAGTTTTTCTTTTTTGGGGGGTGACACCTAGCTTTTTTGGGGGATTTTTCTGGGTTCTTGTATTGAACCAAATAGAGAAATCCCCAGCTCCCTCTCAGATGTCTGTACTAGTCCTTTTTACTTCAACATGTAGGGAGTCATAAGCAACTCCTTCACTATATTAAAGAAAATCCTTAAAACTAAATGTAATTAAAGAAGCATTATATGTCTCCCTACATGGTAATCTTCAAAAGATTGGTACAAAGTTTGCTGGGAGAGGATCCCCAACTAAAAACCATAAGAAATACAATACGCACTCAAAAAGGGGATCCTCAACCACATACAACTCCATCCAAAACAAAATAGAAGATGTATACCCAAAAAAAAAGTATACCCGAGCCTATACATGTATACCCAAACCAAAAAGTTTACCTAAAAAAAAAGATCTAAAGTGACCCAAAATACAACAGTTGTAGGAAGCCAAGAGATCCATAGTGTAGCAATTATAGAAAATAGAGTTAGCCAATGTTGCATCCAAAGATACTTGATAAGTGATATAACATAATCCAAGCCATATGCAAAAGAAATGAATTCTACAAAAATAGACTCCCTGCAAGAAGAGTGGGCATGCCTACAAAAGTGTCCCCAGAAAGCAAAGTAAGTGTATCTTGCAAGTAAGATAAACCAACAACGCAGAAAATAATGGAAGAAGAAAACATTTCAGCAAAGGTAGCATGGAACCTTAAGAAATAAAATCCAAACCAAGCTCAATAACCAAAAACAAAATCTGCAACATAAAATGCAAGCAGGTAGCAGTAAACACAAACCCAATCCCCCAGCCCATGCCAAGGAATCCAGAAAAAAGAGGGAGCTTGAGACTGTAGAGACAAAGAGAATCAGCAGCATAAGATTTAAGGCAGGAAGCATTAAACCCAAAACCAATCCATATTGATCTAAAGTTCCATATGATGATTGAGAATTTATCAACTATCCCAATGAGTTTTCCTCAAGCGCAGGAGGTATTTGAGAATAATTCATTCCATATTGATCTATCTTCTTTGATATTGTAGCAATTTGAGAAGCCAAAATAGATAGTGCATTAGAGTCATGAACACAGGCTATTCTTTTTGGAGTTATCCTTTAAGGGTGTCATTGAAAATTATTTGTAGTCACCTCTTCAATTAAAAAATATGCTTCATCGAATGATTTTATATTAATGATCCACCAGTAGCATCGTCAATAATAGATTTAAGAGCTCTAACTAATCTATTTTAAATAGTTTGAATTATTAACCAATCTGGTAATGCATGGTGCAGACACTTCCTAAGGATGTCTGTAAATTGTTCTCAAGCTTCATATATTGATTCTCCTTCAAACTGACAAAAAAATGTGATATCGTTCCTAAGCTTAACAGTTTTTTATGGTGGAAAATATTTAGATAAAAAATTTTGTGATAATTCTCCCGAAGTTCTAATAGATCCAGGCTCTAAAGAGTTTAACCATATCTTAGTTTAATCCCCTAATGGAAAAGAAAAATTCTAAGTTTGATGCCATCATTCGACACTCCGTCATTTTTAAATGCAGCACATAATTCTAGAAAACTAGCAAGATGTGAGTTAGGATCTTCAGTCTGTGTTTGCCCAAACTGATTATTTTATACTATTTGGATAATAACAAGTTTAAACTCAAATGATTTAGTAGCTACAGTATAATTTTGGATACTCAAGTGAATTTCATCAACTGTATGATTAGCATAATCTTTTAAAGATCTCTGTTAATGTTCATTTTCATTCTCTTGATTATTTAAGTTGTTAGGCATTTTGGTCAAATTATCAAATTCCTTTTGTTGTTTTCAAATTTTTCTAATAGTTTTTTTCAAACTCTGAATCGTAAGATATTAAACCTTATGATCCTAAACTACGCATACATAAACACAATAAGCAATTAAGATAAGCAAACACACAAAATAAAAAAAATTATTATACAAAAAATTTTCTTAATACAAGTTTTACAGTTCAAACAAAGTTTTCTAAACTATAAAGTAATTTAACGTTACCTCCCCGGCAACAGCACAAAAAACTTGATGCAGCAAAAAAAGAAAACTTGATGGGCGACTATGTGTATGCGTTGTAAAGGTCTTTCAACACTACGACACACAAAATTTTTTTCTTAATATAAGTTTTACAGTTCAAACAAAGTGTTCTAAACTATAAACTAATTTAACGTTACCTCCCCGGCAACAGCACCAAAAACTTGATGCAGCAAAAAAAAGAAAACTTGATGGGTGACTATTTGTATGTGTTGTAAAGGTCTTTCAACACTACAACACACACGACAACTAAATAAGGAAATACACAGATCAATCACAATAATAGTTACTTCAGTTTCATAAATTTTATCTTATAGAATCTTTAAGCAGCCACTCCTAGTGATTTAATGTATATTCTCAATTTAAAATAGTCACTAGTTTGCAAACGCAAGTATACATATTGTTCAAGTAATATAGTGCTCTAATGGAGTCATAAGTATCGATCCCATAAGAAGGTGGAAATTCTTATGGTAATAAAATAAAAACAATATTCAAACTATAAAGACTTGAGCAAGAAAAATAGGTCAAAAGTAAGTTTAATGTATGCTAATGGAAATGTAACTAAAAGAACTAAGTTAACTAAACTATTTTCTAAACTTCAAAGTTAAATTTACTAAGACTAAACGAATTTTTGCGATGAAGTATTCAAATTTAAGAAAACATCTTTCCCCTTTACAATGATTCTACGGTTAGTGAAGTAATTAAAATTATTTAAAATTATATAAAATTGTATTGTGCCAAATAGGAGCAATCGTATTACTTACCCTCTGTCGAGCTCATAAAGAACATTGGCTAATCCAGATTTTTGTCCTGAAATCCATGATTAGGCTAGGAGGATACTGGTTCTCACTCCAGAGCTCTCACTTCCCCTCGCCTAAGGACTGACATCTTGCTTTAGTTTCCAAACAACTTGACAAAATTGGGATTTTAGTCTGTCACCCTAAAATCTCCAATTCTACGCCCATCAAAGTATATTTTCCTATTTATTTGCAGTCAACCCCATGTATTACATTCTCATGTATGAAATTGAATGTGATTCTCACATTGTTGTAGAAAGCATAGCCCCTTCGGATCTTATATTTTTCAATAAATTTTAATATTTCAATTGGTCAGACCAAAAAATAAAAGAAGATTAGAGTTTCAATCATAAAAAATTATTGACATTTAAAACCTTCCACAATAATATTAATTCTTCACAAAACCATATCTCATTAAAGAGAGAATGAGAAAGAAGACAACTCAGAATTCATGAGAAAGATACAACAAAACATAGATTTTAAATATAAAAAAAGTTTACAAAATAAGAAAAAAAATGCAACTTATCTCAAACTCCTCCTCAAGAAAATACCTTAAAGTTCCCTTAAAGCACTTTCTCTCTATACAATCACATTGAATTCTCTCTTAAAAGTGTAATGAAAAAGAAACCTCTCACATTTCCTCTCCTCTTACAACTCTAGAAGAAAATCCTCTCTACACACAAGACCTAACCCTAGACTCTCCACTCACTCTACTTGACCAAGAGATGACTCTACAATGATTTAACAAGACTCCAATATACTATACTCCTCAAAGACTCCACAAGACTCTTTTTACGAGTGGTGTCAGTCCCTCTCTTCTAAAGAAATTCAAAAATCCATTATTTTCCCAAGAGACACACCTCTTCACACCAAGAGGCAAATCCCTTCATTCAAGAGCCTTCCCCAAGTTTCTAGATTCATTAAACCACTTCATGGGGCATTTAAAATACTTAGATTCTTCTAGAACATCTCAAAAATAATAAAAAAACTGCCAAAAATTCATCCACAACCGTCTCTAACGCCTATTCTGACGCCTCTAATGCCTGTTTACAGGAGTTCGGTGCTCCTCTCTAAATTATGGCACCTTTAGCGCCAATTTTGGTGCCTCTGGCGCCGATTCTTTGTAATTTGGCACCTCTGGCACCAGTGTATTTTGAAAAATCAACCTTTTTGACCCCGAATTTCTTCCTTTTTGCTTCCTTTTTGCTTCCTTTTTGCTCCAAATACCTAGAATCAATGTACATGCAACATAACATGAAAATACATTTCTTTAAAGTGTAATATCACTAAATTTAAGCATAAAATGTATAAATCAAATTACACATTTTTTTATGTATCAACAAGCAAGATGTTATCAACCAAGTTCAAATCAAGTAATTAAATTCCCTGATGATGACCGTGTTGGATTTAAATCTCAGCCAAAAGGATTAAATTTTAAATAAATTGTCAAATTAAGTTCTCAAAATAGTAAATTAAAATATTAAAATTAAAATCAATCACATAAACACCTCAAACAAATAAATTAAAATACTTAGTTAAAAATAAATCACCTAAATGCTTAAAGCAAACTACGTCTACTTGTGCAACCATTTGTCAAAGGTGACAAACATTTAATTGATTTTGGTTCATAAAAGAGCGAATATTCTATAATAACTATCACTATATTCATACTCAAAGTAATCTCATGTCAGTAAGGATGTTAGATTCCTATTTCTGCTTATTTTACCACTAAATGACATCATAAAGTAATGATTATGACCAGTCTTATGATCAAGGTTGGAGCCCATATGTTTCTCAACAACTTTCTATCTTTTGAGTTATAAATCATAAAGATACAATTGAGTAACATAAAATCTTTTTGTCAATTAATATTAACTTAAATTTGTCCACTTATACAAAATCCAGCCCAAGCCTATAAAGTTCCTTTGGACGAAGCCATCAATAGTTGTTGATAACAATCCTTTTGTCATGTTGTGTCGACTACCTTCTTTAATTGAGCAGATCAAGGATCATGGATGGTAAAACCATGGATCTTTATCAGTTTCATCACCATTTCTCCCACCATGTGCTTTAAGCTCCAAGTAATAAATTTTATAATATAAACTGTAAGTCTGATGTTACTATATGTTAGATATTCAGTATTTAATGAAAAGTCTTAATCAAAAGTGCACTCCCATTATTGGGTGGGGTAATTAACCTAGGGGCTTGCACCTATGGGAAGCCACAAACCCCATATCAAAATATGCTTGTAAAATGAGGGTGAAATCTATGGTCAGCGTCTTATCTACTATTCCAACTACCTTCTTAAATTTTAAGCTCTCAACAAAAATAAGAAAAAAATCAATAAGTCTTTTGGCTTGTCAAAATTTTTTATGCCCACAATGCCACCTACCCTATGCTATAAAAATATATACCATTTTTTCAAAGTTAAAAAGTGGCAATTATAATGTGATATGAAAGATTTGTGTGATATAAATAACAATGTAAAAATAAAGGTAAGTGTTAGATATTTAAATATATAAGAAATGGGTGGTAATGTAAATGCCCTAAAAAGCTAGTATGTTCACTAACAAACTAACAAGTAGATGGTAGGAGGTGGTAGAGAGAGAATAAAAACTGCATCTAATCTTTCTAGTGAATTCATTCTTGGGGTTTTTATCTACTCATCACTTGATTTTGTTATTACTAATACTTTATTCAAGAAAAGGGATGAACATCTTATTACTTATAAGAGTGGATCTAATAAAACACAAATTGATTATTTTCTTATGAGAAGAAGAGATCGTCGTGATTGTAAAGATTGTAAGGTAATTCCAAGTGAAAATTTAAATACCCAACATCGTTTATTAGTGTTAGATTTCAAAATTAAGAGTTGTAAAATAAAAAATACTACGACTCATCATTGCAGAATTAGATGGAGAAACTTAAAAGACACAAATAAAATTATTTTTATGAGTAAAATTCAAGATTTCAAAATTTGGGATATTCATGAAGAAGTAAATGTGATGTGAGATAAAGTAACAAACACCATTAAACAAGTAGCAAAAGATGTTCTTGGAGAATCAAAAAAAAAATTTACAAATAAAAATAGTTGGTGGTGGAATAATAATGTACAAGAAAAGATAAAATATAAGAAGTTATGTTATAAAAATTGGTTTAAATGTAAAAGCTTAGAGAACTGGAAAAAATATGAAACGGCCCATAGGGAGTCTAAAAGAACAATTGGTGACGCTAAAAATACTGCTTTTAATGATCTTTATAATAAATTAGATACTAAGGAGGGTGAAAAATATGTATAAACTAGCCAAACAAAGAGAGAAGAAAAGTAAAGATTTAACTCAAGTAAAGTGTATTAAAGATGAAAATCAAAAAGTACTTTTCTTAGAAAAAGATATTCAACATAGGTGGGTGAATTACTTTGATAAACTTTTTAATGAAGTTTCTGAAAATTCGATCAACCTTAGTGATTTTAATATCGTGAATAATAATAAAACGTATCATTTCTACCGTCGTATTAGCAAAAAAGAAGTTGAGAAGGCCTTAAAGAAAACCAAGGGTGGAAAGTCTGTAGGACCTGATGATATCCCAATTGAAGTGTGGAAATATTTGGGAGTTTCTTGGCTTACTAAACTCTTTAATATTATTTTAAAAACTAAAAAAGATGCCTGAGGAGTGGAGGAAGAGTATTTTGGTCCCCATTTTTAAGAATAAAGGGGATGCACAAGAGTGTGCAAATTATAGAGGAATTAAGTTGATGTGTCATACTTTAAAATTATGGGAGAGGGTAATTGAACATAGGTTAAGAGGCATCACAAAAATTTCTCATAATCAATTTGGATTTATGTCGGGCAGGTCTACTATGGAAGCTATACATTTATTGAGAGGTTTGATGGAGAAGTTCAGAGATAATAAGGAGAATCTACATTTGATTTTTATTAATTTAGAAAAAGCTTTCGATAAGGTTCCAAGAAATATCCTTTGGAGAGTTCTCGAGAAGAAATGTGTTGATATGACTTATATTCAAGTCATTAAAGATATGTATACTAGAGTTGTTACTTGTGTTCAAAATGAAGGAGGATTGACAAAATATTTTCCCATTTCTGTTGGATTACATCAGGGATCGGCTTTAAGCCCATATCTTTTTGCTTTAGTTATGGGTGGTCTTACTGGACATCTACAAGAGGATGTACCTTGATGTATGTTTTTTGCTGATGATATTCTTCTCGTGGATATAACGAGAGAAAAAGCCCAGGAAAAACTTGAATTATGGAGGTCTACATTGGAGTCTAAAGGCCTTCGTTTAAGTAGAACTAAAACTGAATGCATGGAATGTAATTTTAGTAGTTATGACTTTGGGTGATCAAATTATTAAAAGGTGTGAACGATTTAGATATCTTGGGTCCGTTGTCCAAAACGATGGTGATATAGATGGGGATGTTAATAGTAGAATTCAAGTTGGTTGGTTGAAGTGGAGGAATGTTTCGGGCCTTTTGTGTGATAGAAAAGTACCGCTAAGACTGAAAGGAAAAGTTTATAAGACAGTGGTGAGACCTGCAATGCTCTATGGCGCTGAATGTTGGCATTTAAAAGAGAAGCATAATAATAAGATAAGTGTTGCCGAGATGAGAATGATTACGTGGATGAGTGGCTTTACACTTAGAGACAAAATGCGGAATGAATATATTCGTGATAGGGTTGGTGTAGCTCCTGTGACAGACAAAATTAGAGAAAGTCGTCTTAGATGGTTTGGTCATATTAAACGTCGACCATTAGATGATCTGATTAGGAGAGTAGATGTTTTAGATTTGAATTGTGTTAAAAAAGGCAGAGGTAGACCTTGGAAGACTTGGGCTTATTGTATTAAAAATGATCTTAATTTATTAGAACTAAATGAAAATATGACACTAAATAGGACGCAATGGAGAAAAAGGATTCATGTAGCCGACCCCACGTAGTGGGATTAAGGCTTTGTTGTTGTTGTTGTTGTTGTAAACTTTCAAATTTACATTCAAGCCACATTAAATCCTTCCCCTTTCAAAATAGCCACCCCATAAATGAAACATCGCCTTTATCGCTCGCTCGTAAATGGCTCCCTTGCCTCCATTGCTCACCACTTAGGGTCGTCGCTCACCACTTCATCCCTTTTCCCACCCCACAACTTGTATTAAACCGCATCCTTTTCATCTATCCCTTGCCTTTATCTTGTATCTGGTCATTAGTTGGAAGCTTGGAGTCTCCGGTCACAAAAAGTAGCTTAGTGCTCTCGCTTTACCTCTTCTATCTTCCTCATCTACACACTTACAATGATCCTGCATGTGTGGGATCATTATTTGTTAGCCTCTATAATTTTCTTACTAGCGTCAATTTCGTTATCCTCTATTGCTTGGTGTTTATGTTTTTTTCTTTTTTGAATGATGTTTAGTTTTGATTTTTGTTCTTGATTTGTGTTTTAATTTCGATTGTAGTTAAAAAAATTTATCACTCCATTAAGTTCTCTATTTTAAGATAAATTTCTTATGAAGAGGTTTTTTTTTCTAATTTCAACCATTGAATTCAAGTAATAACATTGGTATAACTTATTGAATGCCTTACTAGAATGTCATTCTCCAATTGTATATCGATTACTTAATATTGTAATTTTGATCCTAGTCAATTATCTACTTGTTGAGAGAAGAAAAAGATTATTTATTTTCTTTCTTCTATTTGCAAGACCGAAATAGTTAATTATAATGACGACAATAGTTTTTTCGTAAAAAAGAAAATTTTATCGGTCTTTTCATCCTCATTGAAAATTGGTTGCTGTCCTGGGCAAGCCAATTTCCTTCTGAATTAGAACTATCTAACAATAAATTTGAATTCGAAAAAAGACTGGCAATGATATTTCTGTAGTATTAAAGTTGTTTCGATGTCTTATATCCTTTTTATTTGTTGCTTGGTGTACTCAAGTATGATCTACTGAACTTGGTATACCACTAATGGGTTTGTTGGTTAGCTGTATAATACCAATACTTTTACAATTAAAGAATCAATTCAAATATATTGGAAATATGAATAAAGTACATACATGGAAGCAACTTGTGTTTAAAAAAATAGAACTCATGTCAATTTTTTTTGGGGGCATTTACATACATACCACCTAAGTTCTATGTATTTGCATATCTAACTCCTAAACTTTAGTTTTTATATATATGCCATTCCAACCTTTCATATCACATAAAAAATACCATGCTTCAATCTACTAAGCTAATTGGTATGTAGGTAAATCTTTTTTCTTTTCTATTAATAACTAATGAACCTGCATTAATAAGTGACATGCTTCAAATTGATGAATTAATAAATTTCTGTTGAACATAGAAACATGCCTCATTTTTTATTATTAATGCTATCAAATATCTTGGTTGTTATTATGTTAGTTTTAAGAATTAAAGGAACAATTATTGTACTTTGCAAAAAAATGAACTCAAGTCAATCATTAGCAACTAAGAGTATTCTGAAATATTCAAGTATTTTGCAGATGTAATTTACCAAGCATTATATACAATGCTCATATAGAGGTGAAAACAGCGACAGGAGATTATATAGGTGTCTGAGAAACCGAACAAATGATTATCATTACTTCAAATGGGCAGCACCAAATATCTCTAACACCAGGCTATGAACTAATAGCAGCTCAAAAATAGCAGCTCAAATATGAGAGGGCAAATTAAAAAGCGTAGAACCAGAAATTAGCTCAAAAATGAGCCTGAAAACTAAGACCTGTTAATAACAGCATAACATTTGCGGATCTCATGAAACCAAGGAGAAGAGCATCTAAAATTACTCGAGCAGTTAATCCAAAACTTTAATACAAGAGTTATAATCTTAAAAACACTACAATCTCAAGAAAATACTTCATACGCTATGAAACTATCATTCAATTGGATGGACAATACATACCAAGGAGAAGCTAGGCAATTGTGCAAAGAAAAAAACTTGAGCATTAAAAAGATATTTTGAAGATTCACATGCTTCATAACCTTATCACCATGTTTGACTAATGCATCAATGGGGGATTTATAATTGCTCTAGCCAAGAGCAGTTTTCTACAAACATAACCAATTATGAAAACCATGAACATGATAAAAAATAAGAAATAAAAACTCCAAAATGCTAATAAGTATCTTAAGCGATACTAGTAATGATTTATAATCTATTCCCCTATGATGATATGCAAAAAACTTTGAAAACATGCAAGCCACATAGGTATAAATTGTATATATGGTTGAACAACTTCTTTAAAAAAGGTAAACCTTCGTGGCTTAAATATTATATGAGATGATTTACACACTTTCACATTCAACCAAGATTGAAATTCTATTTTCTTTTATACCTTTTGTTATCAACAAATTCATTGAATGATTGATACACTTTTACTTCCCAATTCTCCTACTGATGAATTTGCATGTCAAGAAACTGTAGGGAAAAGTAGCAAGACTTCTCGATCGAAAACCAAAAAAGCATAAAATAATACTTTTCAATTGAAAACCAAAAAAATCAAGGCATCACTCTAATTACCACCAAATATGAAGTAATAACTAAGAATTCTCAATCAAAAACCAGAAAGCAACCTAATAGTTAAAGGTCCTATAAAAAGATAAGATGAATTAGTAAGCTTATCCTGCTCTTGATTGAGGTTTTTCAGCAGCCCCACCAACTTCTCATCCTCAACTTTAATGAGTTTTTTTAACAGCCCAACAAGGTTATTCTGATCTTTAAGAAGATAACATACATTAATATGAGTATCCAGAACTTCAATTTAGTTCATATAATTGACAACTACATTTTAATATGCATCACTTGAATTTTTTGTGATACAAATTGATCTCCACTTCTCCATTAAAATTGTTTTATAAACAGACTCATTAATGCCTTTTTATTAACCTTATGGTTTACGAGCTAAACGAACTATAGCTCCTTACACTTAATGAGTAAAACGAACAATGCCTCATTAGTCAGACCAAGTAAAAAGAATCTTACAACCAACACTTAACACCTCAAAATCCAAACCCTTCTCCCAAATCGTAAGACTCCTATATCGAACCCTCCAATCCCTCTCTAATATGTAATAAAAATAATAATAATATTAATAATAATAATGTATGTGAGATTTATACTTGGGAGATGGACAAGAAGCAAACACACCTCAAAGATGCCTCCCTGGAGCTTCCTACATAGGACTCGAATACATCGGCTTCCTGTGTGATACTTACAAAATAAGTGGAAATCATTCCAAGTTTGATGAAAATAAAGACGAGATGACATAATAACATGAAACAAAGGAGACAGAAAATGGAGAGAGAAACAACCCTAAGTGGCATGCAACGGAGGCGAAGGAGAGAAACGCCCCTAAGCGACAAGCAATGAAGGCAAAGGAGCCATTTGTAGGCGAGCGAAATAAATGAGGTTCTGCTTACAGAGCGGTTGTTTAAAAAGGGGGAAGGGTTTAAGGCACCCGAATGTAAATTTTAAAATTTTGGTGGTTAAGATATTATATTCAAAGCTTTTAGGTGGGGCTCATGTAAGAACCCATTCATTCTTTTAACACTGATCAATTTTTTTTTACCCTAAGTGGGGTTGATTTTTTGAAGGAAAATGTAAAAATTATATATATATATATATATATATATATATATTTCATGGTATTGATTTGAAGAGGAAGCAAATTAATATTTTAAAAAAACAGCCAAAAAACAAAATACTTGTTATTAGAAGTAATGTGAGCTCCACAGACACGATAATAATTTATTAATGAGTTTTCCTGACATAGGCCCCACGTTTCTCAGGAGCAAGGTGGCTCAGTTCATTACCTTCATGAATTACGAAGAATATTTAACCAAGGAGATGGTAAAGGGACTCGAGCTCCCGGAAATTTCAAGAAATCATCATGTACTGAAGCATAATAATTGGATTGATAGCTATAATTAAGTAATAAATTTTCTTATAAATAATTGTAGTTTAATCATATAGGATCATCTACTTTGGACTAAGTATAGCTAGCTGAAAATATACTTGATTCAATTGGGAAGCAAAGAATAGGAGTTTCATTGGCCATAATATAATTTGTTGAATTACCTTGTATTTATAACTTGAGCTGAAGTTGAAATTGGCTAGCTGAAGATGGACTAATTTTTATCCCTACTGTGAAGCTATTGCACTCAAATTCACAATTACAAATACTTTTCATAAAAAGGACAGTTCAATCATTAAAAAAAAGGTAAAGCAGATGTTTTGATTAAAAGAAAAACTTTATGGAAAAAAACTAACAGCGCTATTAATTTGAGATTTGCAATGATAACCGCATCATTTGCCATGTCTTTCCAGAACAAGGCATTTAGGTTTCAGTTACAGAATTTTCCCTCGCATAACTGGAGAGAGTCAGAGATTATTATTCATCCACCAAGCACTGGTTGGTTCAGCCACTTCTAAATGTGAATCCCCAATGATTTTTTCAATTTCTCCACCTCAAGATAAACAGTAGAATATGGAAGGAACTCCGAGAAGTGGCTTTGCATAAGATTGTTGATAGCCATAGCTAGCAATGGAATCTCTTTGATATCATCATAGGTGAGCTGACGAACAAATCTCGCCGGATTACCAGCCCAAAGTTCGCCAGTGGGGATTCTACGCCCGGGTGGAAGCACAGAACCAGCCTCGAGAATGGAATTGGTCTCTACTAATGAACCTTCCATGAGAATGGAATGCTGTCCAATTATGCATTCTGGCTCAATGGTGCATGAACGCAATAGACTGTTAGCACCAATTGTTACGTAACGCTCAATCAATGTCTCTGCGGGCAGACCTGATAAAGTTGAAAGGTTTAATATGAGCTTGAGGAGGAATTGTTGATAAAACATAAACATAAATGAAAGCGGAATTGGAATGAGAAAAGCAAACAAATGTGAGACATGTTAAGTTTGGACATTGGACGCTCAATCAAAGTCTCTGAGAACAGAACTTTAACTATTAGGTTGCTTTCTGGTTTTCGATTAAAAAGACTTAATTATTACTTTATACTTGGTGGTAATTAGCGTGATGCCTTGATTTTCTGGTTTTCAATTGAGAGGTATAACTTTTTTGGTTTTCGATTGACATGCAAATTCACCAGTAGCAGACTTGGAAAGTAAAAGTGCATCAATCATTCAATGAATTTGTTGTTGACAAAAAGTATAAGAGAAACTAGAATTTAAACCTTGGTTGAATGTGAAAGTGTAAATCATCTCATATAATATTTAAGCCATGCAGGTTTACCTTTTTTAAGGAAGTTGTCCAACCATATATATAATTTATACCTATGTGGCTTGCATGTTTTCAAAGTTTTTTGGATATAACCATATGGGAATAGATTATAAATCATTACTAGTATCCCTTAAGATACTTATTAGCATTTTAGAATTTTTATTACTTATTTTATTAAAGCAGAATTATATTTGTTTTATTAAATGATGATGATTTTCATTGTAATATTCATGTTTTGTGAGTAGATTTCCTTTACTTTTATCTTGTGATGAAAATGTAGGATTTGTAGGATGTGTTGAACGCTTTTAGAATTGGATTTTAATACTAATGTGATGATTTTTCCTTCTATGCTTCATTTACTTTTTGTACTAGTCATACGAATTATTAAAATTTGTTGTAACATAAACTGGGAAGAGCTACATCATGTTTAACTAGGGAGATCACATTGAACTAGTGAGTGAAGGAAAAGCAGTCCATAAGGCAAAGCAAATAGATAGGGAGATCGGTTTTTATGGTATAACATGGGGATTTCTAGGGTGACATGTGGAAACACTTACCAAGTTAAACAAAACTTCTTTACACACTCGGAAGAGAGAAAACAAGATATATGCTTCTATTTCTCACTATTCATATTAGCAATTTTTTATATTCAATCCAATAATCCACTTAGGCAATCACAAGAGAAAGGTAGTTTTTATATCTTGATATTCACCAAACTAATTGATATAGTTAGGTTTAGCATTAAACATAGAGTCGTAATTTAGAAGTAATTGTTAGAAAAACCATTGTAATTTGCATTCTAAACTAAGACCTTAGCGTAGTAGACTAGAATTTCACCTAAGGGACTCGTTACCTCCTTCCTTGTGGGATCGACAATCCGGACTCAAAGAGTCTTATATTACTGAAACAATATGTATACTTGCATGAGAAACTCCAGTAAGTAATAATATCTAATTTTAAGAGCTCAGTTAATTTGCTAGGAAGCAGATCAAGTTTTTGGTGTCATTACCAGGACTTGCATTATTGTGATAATCGCCGGGGCGGTTCAAGTTTCTGACACCAATGTCGGAGAAGCAACGGTAAGAAAAACTTTACGAGAGTTTTAGTTGAACTTGTAAGACTTAGATTTGGACATTATAATGTTATTACCTCGTTATTGTGTGTCAATTTAAAAGAAAATCCAAAATGCAAAAATATTTTTGAGTGCTTGAAGTGCTTGATATTTATCCTATTAGCTAAGTCTTTAGAGTTGAATGCGAAGTTCAGGAGTTGCAGACCTTGAACCATACAACTTAAAACTAGAGAGAACTTTTAGGAGGATTAGGAAACAGAAAAGACTCCAAAAATTTGTTGTAGAAAAGGCGGATCAATAAGTTAATGAAGATTCAATCTTTGATCATAATGCTAATAGATCTTTAAGGGATTATGTGAACCATAAGGTGGATGAAATTCACTTAAACAAACAGACCCCCACCGTAAAAGCTAATACTTTTGAACTTAGGCCTATAATAATTCAAATGGTGCAAAATAATCAGTTTAGAGGATCTCCATTTGAAGACCCTAACTTATATTTAGTGAGTCTCTTATAACTCTGCGATACATTCATGTATGACAGAGTTTCTAATGATGTTGTTAGACTTAGAATTTATCTATTTTCCCTGAGGGATAAAGCAAAGATGTGATTTAATTCATTAGCATCGGGTTCAATTAGGACATGAAGGAATTTAGCCCAGAAATTTCTAGCCAAGTAATTTCCACCATCTAAAACAGTAAAGTTGCGGAATGATATCACTTCATTCTGACAACATGAGGCTAGGGAACCATTTAAGGAACTTATTAGAAAGTGTTCACATCAAACATTACCAGATTGAGTTATTATTCAAACCTTCTATAATAGATTATTTGAATCATTAAGAGTTATTATTGGCGTTGTTGTTGGAGGTTCGCTTATGTCGAAACCATTCGAAGAGGCTTATTCTCTTATTGAAGAGATGGCCACAAACAACTTTCAATGGTCATTTGATAGAGTAAATCCAAAGAAAATAGAGAATAATCATGAAACTGGTGTACTTACAATCTTAACTTCTCGAGTAGCAGCTATTGCAAGAAAGTTAGAGCAATACAAAATGAGCCAATCTCAAGGACCCCCGGTCATTGAGGAGAACTCATTTGGTCAATTGGTTGACAATAACTCCTTTGAAACTATCCATGCAATAAACCCTTATCCCAATTATTACAACTCGGATTGAAAGAATCATCCCAACTTCAACTGGAACAACAATTCTGAAGAAGAAAACCAATCATGAGGAAATAATAAAGTTAATCATATAAGTAATTGGAATAATCAAGGTACTTCTAACTTTAAACCTTACCCTCCTAGATTTAATTCTAACCCGCAGTTCGAGGAGAAGTTATTGTTAGAAGAGGTTATTCTTCAAATGGGAAGTCAGTTGCATAACTAAGAGACTGCAATTAGGAATATAGAAAACCAGTTGAGACAGATTGCTTTTACATTTAGCAGTCTTCCTAAAGGGATTCTTCCTAGCAGCATCGAGGTGAACCCTAAAAAAAGGGAAGTGAGCAAGTAAAACATGAATAACACTTGACGTTAAACCAAGTGATTTGTTGGAGACACCCCATTATTATCTGTTAGTGTGTTGTGTTCGTGTTTGTTTGTGAGTTTGTGTGATAAGTTTATATTCATTGTGAAGTGATATAATTGGTATTTATTGTGGATATTTAGGTGTGAGAGTAGATTGCTTTGATATTAATGTATCATATAAGAGGTGAATCCTTAACTTCTCTTCATGGCAGACTTGTATATGCTCTTTTGTACTTGTTGGATTGACGAGCTCACTAAGACTATGTTCTCAACCGGACTTGACTATTACTAGACGCATGTTGACTTTGGACATTGGAAAAGTCCATCTAAATTCTATTACATCCTTTATCTGACATGTTTTCATTGAGTAGGTTCATGAACCTACTTGATGAGTAACATGATGATGAACTTACACTATCTATGTTCAACAAGAGGAGCATTCATTAGGGAATGAGGTAATGCCTGAGATTGGCAACACGTGAGTCAAAATAACACGGATAATCTCATCTATAGATTAATCCTACCAAATTAGTGGAAGGCATCCAATATATCAGTATAGTGATTCCGTTAGAAATTGGAAGACAAGTAAGAGGATGATTTGACCTCATTTTTCTATGATGTTTGTGTATGTGTTACAAGAATGATACAGGATGGAGGAGAATTCACAAGAGAAAGGGAACTCTAATGATGATGAAGAGGAATATGAGTGATTTGATAGATTTTATGTTTTCTTTATGCATAGTTTTCATTTCTACTGTTATTGCTGTGATGTTGTATTTTTTTTTTATTTGGATGTCTTAGATATATTTTTTTTTTCATGTGACTATTATAATATTTATGGACAAATGTATTTGTTATTTTTTTTATATTTCTATGCTGATACCTGCACTGTTATTTAAACTTTCTTCAATTTAGTTTTCATTCTAGCATGTGTAGTTTAGATTTACTTTCTACTGTATATTGTTTTGTCATGATGAATACTTGCAAATGTTTTTGATAGATATATGAGACATTATATTTCTGAGCTGTGATTTGTTTTCCTGCTTATATTTTTTATATTAAATGTTATACATGTTAAAAATCTAAGTTTGGTGTGTGTGAGAATCTTTAAAAAAACTAAACTTTATTTGTCCTCAATAGCTTACATATAAAATTAATATCACTTTAAAATGACTTGTGGTATGTGGTAATACCTTTAGGATACTATAATTTTGATTTTGGGGATGTTATAGAAGACTTAGTTGAATTTTTTTGTGAAAAAGACTATGCTAAAGTTATGGTATTTAATATGAGATAATAGAAATATGTTTTTATTATTTATAGTAGGAAAGAATTGAACTTTTGAAAAACTAGGATTCTTAGATTTACACTTTAAAGAAATTTAGACTCTATTAAAATTTATTTTCAAACTAATATTTACAACTTTTAAATGGGACAAAGTGATAACTTTTTAACTTTAGAAATAAGAATAGTGAAATACAATACTATTTAGTGTCTTTTCGGATATAATAATCCTCGCATAAAAGTGTTAAGGATTAAAAAGATTCTGAAATAAAAAGAAAAAGAAGAAAGAAAGAAAATATATAAAAAGAGAGGAAAAACTTGAGAAGAAGCTTAGTCAAAAATTGGTTTCACATGAATCTTCTTAAAGAAAAAAACTTAGATATAATCCTAAACTTGTTTTTATTCCAAGAAGTATTAGGCAAAATTTTTACAAAGAGTGCTTAAATTCTGATTTTATACTTTTTAGAAATCCAAAATTTGACAAATTACAATTATTTTTTAAGTAGAAAGAAAATTAAGATTTTTAAGTTAAACACAAAATATGTTTATACCCTAGTCCTCGCTCGATTCAATAGAATTTCTCCTAAGTTGCATTGACATTTCTGAGGCAAAATTGTAAAAAATTTTGAAGAAATCCGCTACCTCAAATCAACAAATTTGATTTTTAAAGTTATAGTGTTATTTGAAGACAAGTTAAGTTTAAGTTTGGAGGATATTGATGTCTCTCAAAATGCTTAATTCCTTTATATTTAGCACATTTTTGAATGAAATTGCATTTTAAAAAAAGATATTTAAATGTTTATTTTGCAACCATGATAGGCAGTACATTTGGAACAAATTAGAACTAAAACAAAGTGAAACGGTGGCAAATGAAGCAAAAGGGTGATGTTAGCAAACTAGCGCTTAGGGCGCCACCTTTTAGGCGCCAAGGCAAACGTTGCTCCATAGAGCCTTGGCGCCAATTTCTGGGTGCCTAGGCACCAGAGTTCTCCCCGCAAACCAAAAAAGTGGTGCCTGGGTGTCGGCCGTTTTATCGTTCAACTTTCATAATTTGAAAAAGTGATGATTTTGTGATTTTGAAAATAATTTAAATATAAATATAACTTTTTTTTTTTAAAGAAGTAACTTTTTAATTTTAAAATAGGTGAGACCAAACGGATCTCACATTTTAAATAATTTAGATAATTGAATACAATACTACAAGTAATACACTTATCCCAAAGAAGTAAATGTATCACTTGTAATAGGAATTCAATCACCTAGACTAAAGAATTTATGACATCCGTTTTGGTCTGCGAAATATTTTTATAAAAAGGCCAACAAGTTCCCCTATCTAACATAAAAAATTAGATAGGGTTTATTTTATCTGGGTTCCTGGTTCCCTATAGAGGCAAGCCCCTATAGTTAATTACATCTTAAATGATCGAAATCACTTAAGAAAACTCTCGATTAAGATCATCTGGTTTTGCTTTCAAGATTTCAAAGTTTAAGTTTTCACGATTGGACATGGAGAAAATCAAATGGGAATGGTTCAAAATAGGAACAATTATTTAAGGAATCCAAAGGAAAGAAAAGTAGGGGATATCACAGATCTAGGGAAAACCCCGGTGACCTCCTAACTATCCTATTGTTCGGCTTTATGTCTTTTGGAATGATTTAATTTGATATTTCAATCCTGCAAATTATTTAAGATTTAGGACTTATGTTTGCACAATGTCGGACTGTGCAAATAGCCTAAAAAGACAGGAGGATTTACACCGTACCGAACGGTAACCTCGGAATCCTAATGTGTTAGGACTTATAATTACACAACAGAGTTGTGCAAAAAGCCTAAAGAAATGATCCTATGGGTTGTTATTTAAACTAAAGAAAGTGATAGGTGATGCGAATGTGTTCATGTGATGTGAAGATGTTTTGCTGCTGCAGATCCACCTTGAAGTTGTTCCTCGTCGTGCTGCTCACGGTATTCGCTCTATACTCCTCGTAGTAGCATCTCTTGGTTTAGTTTTAGTTTTGAACATGCTCCTAACCATTAGGTTATTTTATACTAATGCATAGCATATCAAAGTAACTAAGCATGCAGTGTGAAAGAACAATAACAATGTATTGTACAGTAAAGAGAAAAGACAATATAACATACTGAAAGAAGAGCATAACGTGCTATAAAGAGTAGTATAACATGCTGGGGAAGCTAATATAACAGGCTACAAATGAAGAACAGTAGCAGATAAAAACAGAACAGGTGTAACATGCTATACAGGAAGAGCAACAGCAGGTAGAAGCAGGACAATTATAACATGCCATACAGGAAGAACAACAACAGGTAGGAACAGGACAAGTGTAACATGCTTTACAGTACGGTAGCAGGTGGAAACAGGAAAATTAAGTATTGTAAAAATGTAAAGCAAACTTGTACGCCCGTGAGATCCGATGTTCCTTAAGTATAGCAAGCCTAAATGCATCTCAAAAAGCATAGTCCGGAAGAAAACGCCATCCACGAAATCCGAGGAAAAGCGGAAAAACTCGAGAAAATCAACGAAAAAGACAAGTAAAAGAAAATCCTTAAAACTCTTGGGGAAATCCCGAAAGAAAGGAAAAATGACACGAGTGCCCTGTCCCAAAACTTCGATAAAACAAAAGAAGAATCGGATGAGGGGGACCGCAAGCACTCGTATGGAACTAGGCTCAGCTGTATATTTATTCTCGAGGGTCCACGAAGGCTACTCAGTCACCCGAATGTATAGGACCCGCCACTCGTCTAGAAGGGTGTCTTGAACCTCACTTAGAGGGCTATTTCCCAGCCTAAACAGGTATTCGTCAGGTGGACAAGCAACTTTAAAACATATTTTAAAATTTATGTTTTGACATACACACAAGTTTTAAACATGCAAAGAAAGATTATCATTTTTTGTTTAGTAGAAAAGTATGTTTTTTGTTTGGAAATGGTTTATCAAGGCTTATTTTTTTCTCTTTTTTGAAATTTTTGTTGTCCACGAGTCGATTACGCTACCAGGCATAGGACTGCCAGCAACCTGAGGAGATTCGAGCCAACTCCCGCTAGACTTATGTCGGTGAAGGATACCATATCCTATTGTTCATCAAATGCATGGATTTTGATGTTATAGGATAGGGCATATTTCTGCTCTATCTTCGGTGTGTCTTTATCATCAACATCATACGCCCCAAAACGACTACTTGCGACCTTGCTTGATGGTTTCACGTATGGCAAAAGGCTATACGTGGACACTTATGCATCGGACATAAGCATCGAAAACCGAGCCAAGAAGCAAGGAAAAGAAAAGAACAAAAATGGGGTGAGAGAGAAGAGGGACTGATTCACCCAAAACATCTAAAAGAACAGCTCGTGACAAAAAGATTCGAAAATGAAGACCCGAAAATCCCCGAATCAATCCGAAATGGGTATTACCTCCTCCAATTTCACAAACAGATCAAGCAAAAGCTATTCTTTCCAAGCCACACTTCAAACCAGTCGAAACAAGTCCAAACCAATGCCACAATTACATACGTAGCCCCTCAACACTTATGCATTTACATCATCTAAATCTTCCACATTGGATAAAAAAAAATGCCACCATCGGAGCCTCATAACTGCAACTCAAAGGAAGCCCAAAGAAAGCCAACTAAAAAAAATCTCAACTCAATTAAAATAACCCACACAACCT
>NEWO01000668.1:79306-101203 GCA_003013225.1 Phalaenopsis aphrodite | reverse complement strand
CCCACAAAAAACATATTTTTAAAAGGTTCCAAATAGCTTGCCAAAATCAGCCCACAAAAGGTGCATTTTAAAAGTTTCCCAATGTATTAAGATAAGCATATGAAAAGCTTTAAGAATGCATGCATGCATACTTCCCCAATGTATTAAGGTAAGCAGATGAAAAGCTTTAAGAATGCCTGCATGTATACAACCCCACTCCCATATGTTTACACACCTAAAATCCAAAGTTCTGTAAAATAAAACCAAAGGAAATTTACATACACACCATTCAGTTTCTTATGCATTCACAAGCAGCTTGGAAGGCCCATTTATAACTTCTTATTTCTTTCTCACTTTTTAGTTTTATGTCCTCAAGCAACATATAAGCTTAAATGATCGTTACCTTGCTGATCCTTTCCCACAACGAACAAAATATGCAAGGCTTAAAGCAAAGCCACCTATCTAATTATTTCCAAGATAAATTATAATCATATCAACAGAGATCAGCACTAGCAAGGTTCTGCGAATAAACATGGTTGTGTGACGTATGCCTGGAAAATACATAACCAAAAGAAATCAAACCTGCTCATTTCTAATCAAAACAAAGAGACGTCAAAAAAATGTTGTGGAGAAGACTTGGGATAAGAAATATGGAGTGTAGCCTTCCTTAAAATGTGATAACACCCCCCCCCTTTTCAGATCTTTTTTATAAGCAAAGACAAAACTTCAGATTTTCTAAAACGAGCCACCACATTTCTCAGGTCTTGCGAAATAAGCATGTGAAAATTTCAGATCTTGTAAAACAAGCCACCAAATTTCTCAGGTTTTGCAAAATAAGCATGGGAAAAATTTCAGATTTTATAAAACAAGCCACCAAATCCTTTTGATCACATCAAAAAAATACGTTTTACCTCAACTTCTCACCATAGAATGAGTCCCTCAAGTCAGGGCAATGTCGCTACAAGAAATATAGAAGAAGCAAAGAGAGTATAAGGTCTCCAAACTGGCCACTCAAATCCTCCAAGTGACATTACGCCCAAAGAAGTTTTAGTAAAAGGAAGTATAGCATGCCATTCAAAACTTCCACCTAAAACCCAATACTAAAACCATATGTATTTGATGTCATTCTCAATAAAACGAGAAATTGTAGAGCTTGTAACAATAAGGGAGGGAAAAGAGATGCTAATAAGCTGACTGGTTAAACCTTGCCACAAAAAGAACTTCCAACAAACAAGCATGCTAAGACATTAAGCAAAGGGTTTATACCTCAGTGGTGAAACAAATAACTAAGCGAGAGTACCGAGTGACCGAGTGAATCAGCAAGTAGGCCGAGAAACCCAGCCAAAATGTCGAGCAAACAAGGAGCTCCAGCAAACCAAAAACCCGGCAGCACCTCCCCCCACTTACGGTAAAATTCGGTCAGCCCTAAGATCTCCCCGAAATGGGGTTTTTATAGCAAGAAAGGGAGGAGGAACACCATCGCTCACCTGGGCGGTGAGCCGAGCCAAGAGAAGTGACAAACCTCGCGTGAGGAGGTGACGCCGAGAATCGCAGAGGCGAAGCTTTGTCGCAGAGGAGCGTGGCACGGCGTGGAAACTTTTCCAGGGCGGCAGGCGTACGAGGGGACCGCGGGCCGAAGCTTCGCGATCGGAGAGGGGGGGCTCGGTCGGTTCAGCTAGGGCTCACGATCGAGAGGAAGGAGGGCTCGGTCACGCACCGTAGAGGGAGGCCGGTTCGCGAACGAGAGGAAGGAGAAGGCTCGGTCGGTTCGTGGACGAGAGCAAGGGAGGCGTGTGTGTTCGATTTAGAAATTTAGGGCTTTAAGGATTTAAAATAAGGAATTTTTTTTTTATATTAAAAAAAAAATTAAATTTAGTGCAATTTATTCATGTGCAGCGTCGTAACAAAATGGGTGTCTTCCCTAGGAAAAATTGACATTCCAGACGCACCGGCGCTGTCTGTTTTGCCGTCAGAGGTCGTTTTGATGAATTCACTGATTTGCGTGTTAATTTTCTCGTGTCGAAAATATGGCAATATGGGTGTCCTTTCCTACCAAAATTGGTATCCCGGACGCGTTGGCGCAGTCCAATTCGTCGTCGGAGGTCATCCGGAGAAGTTCGCATTTTCACCCGTCCTTTAGGCTTAATTGAAGTCCGATTTCGTGCAATTCATTGAATTTTGTGCATTTTGTGTGTGTATGTGACGAAAAAGTCGTGACGAATGTTTTTCTAAGGCTCGGAGTCCTATTGGGAACTTTTCCCTTGAATCTTCACAAAATAGCTCATAATCGCTCGTTCATAAGACGATGGTATTGTGTCATAAATGCTAGACATCAAAGGAAAATAGGAAGTGGTTATAATTTCTAAAAGGGTGGGTCTCAATTCTAGTTTTCTAAGACGATCAATAAGAACCCCTAGAGCTAGATCCTGGGCTCTAAGCAGGAGAAGAAAAGGCCTCACAAAAATGAGGTCAACACTGGGTGGTGCAGACTGGGCGCCAAAGTGCTGCCAACTGCAGGGCACTTTCTGCACGACTTCTGGGGTTATTTGACGTATGCCGACGATTGGAAAAGTACTTTTTGGCATTTCCATGTCCCGAAATTCTTCAGGAACGCCAAGAGGGCATAGATAGAGTAGGGATTGTAGATTTATATCTTTTCTTGAGAGACTGGTGAAGCATTTAGAAAGGAATCTGTAAGGAAGCATTGCGGCATTGTTGAGAATTTTTGGATTTATTGTTGGAGGAACTTTTCAACTCTTTCTAAAAGAGAAAAACAAAGTATCATGTTTCCATTTGTATTGAACTTGTTGTAAGCAAATATTTAGTGTATTTGTTTGTTAAATGATGATGATTTACATTGTAATCTTTATGCTTTGTGAGTAAATTCCCTTTACTTTTCTCTTGTAATGAATATGTAGGATTTGTAGGATGTGTTGCTTTTAGAATTGGATTTTAATACTAATGTGATGATCTTTCCTTCTATGCTTTATTTACATTTTTTACTAGTCATACAAATTGTTAAAGTTTGTTGTAAACCCATAAATCTCGGAGAAGCTACGGCATGAACAATTAGGGAGATCACATTGAACTAATAGATGAGGGAAAAGTAAATCATAAGGCAATACAAATAGAAAGGGAGATAGGTTTTGATGGGTATAACATGGGGGTTTCGAGGGTGACAGACAGAAAAACTTACCAAATTAAACCAAACTTTGTACGCAATCAAAAGAGAGTAAACAAGATATATGCTCATATTTGTCATTAGTCATATTAGCAATTCTTAGAATTCGATCCTATAATCCACTTAGGCAATCACAAGAGAAATGTAGTTTTTATATCTTGAAATCCAAATCAATTGATATAGTTAGGTTTAGCTTTAGACTTAGTGTTGTAGTTTAGGAGCAATTTTCATAAAAATCATTGTAATTTGCATTCCAAACTAAAACAATAGCGAAGTTGACTAGAGTTTCGTCTAAGGGACTCATTACCTCCTGCCCTGTGGGATTGACAATACAGACTCAATAGAGCTCTATATTACTAAAACAATATGTATACTTACGTGAGAAACGCCAATGAGTAATAATATCTTATTTTAAGAACTCAATTAATTTGCTAGAAATAGATCAAGCTTTTGGTGTCATTACCGAGACTTACATTACTGTGATAATCGCTGGAGCGGATCAACCTGCATGTGATCATGGTTAGCTAGGGTGAAGTCTACATCAACCTAGAATGATGACGTCAAATGTAGTTGTGTAGAGTCCTCGTGGTCACTACAATTCACACTTGTTTTAGAAATGGGCAAGTAGGCATATCACACAGTAAAACGCATTTCTTCTTCCATACTCGAAAATTTCTTTCAATTACGTCGCGTAAGGAGGAATGTTTTTTGTTAAAAATTTTCTTCCTGCCATGAAGACCACTGCTTGATCTCTCGAAATCTAGAATGTAAAATTTCATATCTAGAAACAGCCTCAGATACCCCCTCTGTAAGTGATATCTAACATCGACCAAGTATTATTTACCTGACAAAAAAAAAACCATAATTAGTAAACTATTTAAAAAACGAATGTGATATATAGTTTAACAAACATGGAGGTTGGTGGGGAAAGCCGTGTCTTCGATTTCTTATCGCATAAGCAAAAATACGACTATTATGCGCACTATCTTCCCAACCAGCTATCACAAAGATAAAGCACATGTTACAAGTCACATACAACCATCACATTTTGTGTGTGTGATCCACACCATCTAATGTATGCGACATTTTCAGTGTTGGATACTCACGCATCCACATGGGTTTCATCAATCACTCTAATACAATCATGTCAGATCGATTAAAGTTGTGATTGTCACGTAACTCATTTTTGTCTTTTGAATGTAATGTGTTATAAAAAATTAACTTAAAGAATGATATATAGCACGGGTCATTTAAATTTTTGATAGAGTCGTCTCGAATGTTGGATCCTCCAGCTTAATTATCTT
Organism: Phalaenopsis aphrodite; assembly: GCA_003013225.1. NCBI lineage: Eukaryota > Viridiplantae > Streptophyta > Magnoliopsida > Asparagales > Orchidaceae > Phalaenopsis > Phalaenopsis aphrodite. The sequence continues at coordinate 96,739 of NEWO01000668.1, read as the reverse complement.
TACTGATAAACTGATAAAAGCTTTCAAACCCATTGAGAAATATCTATTAATCGTCTCTGATGAATGCTGGAATCGCTCAATCACTCCTCTCATTCATTAATTGTCTGATAAAATATAGAGTTATTGTTAACACATCTCTTGTTGTCATCCTTGAGGAGCCATGGAGTCTATGATGGCTATGTAGTTCATCGAGCAGATCCAAAAAATGAATTGTCATACGGAACATATTATTGAATCTTGTGGGGTGTCTATGTAGTAGCTCACCGATGCATTTATCACTAATATAAGTCGATTTCATGCAGGAAGCTCGATCGACGTAGGTGTTGTATTTGTATAGCAAAATTATAACCGTTGTTGATGTGAATCCATCCTAGAGAAGTAATCTATTCATGTAATAAGTACGAATCATACAACGTTAATAAGAACATCTAAAAACTGCAGTCATATTATAATGAGCAAAAATAATTACACAGCAACATATTAATTGTTGGTGCTAGAAAGAAAAACATCTGAATAAAATAAACCATGAAGCAAATAGAAAAAAAACCAAAGCCACTAAACAATAACTCCTCAAAATCAATTTTCTATAAAAAAAACATAAATAGTAGACTCAAAGCATGAGGTGCATTTTCATGAATATCTGTCTGCGAGTCTAGTACTCCAGCAATTTTAATGAATTCAGATAGAACGGCTTATCCGCAATAACTTCAGGATATGTTGACAGTTTTTGAAAAAATTCTTCTATGGAGGTGTCCTGTGAGATACCAGCCTGAATTATGCGTGCTTCCACCAATTTTCTTATTGTATTTCTGATGAAAGCGGCTCCTTTTTTCCTTTTCTCCACCTTCGCCGATTTGACCTGCATGTGAACTCCAGCTCCTTTTAGTTTAGGCTGGGTCCTTCATTTGTCCCACTACATGCTCGATCTTCAAGTCTTCTGGTAAGCTTGCAAACCTATGCTCACTTAGGGTGAGCACATGCATGTCCGTCACAACAACCCCACTGAATATACAATCCAATTTATATTCATGTCCGACTCAATGCCACTTAATTTGAATTTTTTGGCAGCTAGTGTTGCCTGCAACTTACAAGAAAGTATATTACTTAACAAATTAGAGAAATAAAGAATGGAAAAACAAGTCTTAATGGGATTTCTCAGTCCACCTCTCCTTTGAAGAATAAATAGTCCGTTTGATTGGATCTCAACCCAAGCCAGTGGAACTTTGTTTTAGTTCCTTCCATAACTTCCAGTCATTTTTCAACAGATCTCACTTGTTCTTAAATTTTAACATATCATAGTCTCTTCCCGTCATTTCATTGAACTTTTTCATAATATTTTGTCACCTTTCTTTGTTAAATTATGTGGGGGGTCTATTTCCAAGCTCGATCTCTTCAAGACACAGGTTGCAAAATATTATTGTGACTTCCTTATCCCGCATTGCTAATGAGGAGACTTCTTTGGCCTTTACCATTACGATACTAATAAAGAGAAGGAAAAACAAAAGTATTTTAGGTTAACCAGAAAAGAGGCAATAACACCAGCTAGAAGCACAACACGCACAAGCACCAACCCCCACCAAACACACCCCCATAGCCACCACCCTCCAACACCCCCACAGTCACCAACACAACCTCCACAGCCACCAACAAGCTCATCACCCACAGCAACTAACACAGCCTCAAGAGCTACCAACACAGACTTGTGTTGGGCTTGGGTACGTGGGTTGGTGGTGGATGTGAGTTTGTGTGTTGGGACTCATCACCCACAGCCACTAACAGAGTCTCCACATGGCACCAACAAGCAAAACAACCACAACCAACAACACAGTTTCCATAGCCACCAACACACACACATCCACGACCAACCCATAGACCTAAGCCCAACACAAAACACACCCAAAGCCATCAACAGACGCATCACCCACAACCACCAACACAACATCCACATGACAGCAACAAGCACAGCACCCACAACCACCAGCAAAACACCTACACCATCCACAGCTACCAACACAGCATCCATAGCCACCAACACACACACTCACATTCACCACCAACCCATAGACCCGAGCCAAGCACAAAACACACCCAAAGCCACCAACAGGCACATCATCCACAGCCACCAACACAGCCTCCACATGCCACCAACATGCACAACACCCACAACCACCAACATAGCATCCACAACCATTAACACGCACACACTCACATTCACCACCAACCAACAGACCCAAGCCTAACACAAAACGCACCCAAAGCCACAAACACGCACATCACCCACAGCCACCAACATAGCCTCCACATGCCACCAATACACACAACACCCATAGCCACCAACAAAGCCTCCACAGCCACCAACACACACACTCATATCCACCACCAGCAGACCTAAGCCTAGCTTAAAACACACTCAAAGCCACCAACAGACACATCACCCACAGCTTTCAACACAACATCCACATGCCACTAATAAGCAGAACACCCACAGCCAAGAACAAGCTCATCACCCACAGCCACTAACGCAGCATCCAGAGCCATCAACACACGCACTCACATCCACCACCAACCCACAGACCCAAGCCCAACACAAAAAGCCTCCACATGCCACCAACAAGCACATCACACACCCACAAATACAGCCTCCACATCCACCAACAGGCACATCACCCATAACCACCAACACAACCTTCACATGGCACCAACAAGCACAACACCCACAGCCACCAACAGATCCTCGACAGCCATCAACACACACCAATTCACCACCAACCCACAGAGCCAAGCCTATCATAGCAACTGCCAAAGCCACCAATAAGGACATCACCCACAACCTCCAACCTAAGCAACCATAGCAACAGAGCAACTCTAAACAGCCATTTGAGAAGGAGAATCGCGCAAAGCCTCATGCACCCAATTTACTATAAATATTATCCAATAAATGTAAAATATCCAAAGAAATTCACAAAATCGAAAAACCTCTGAGAGATAACCATTGCAACGAAAAAACCCCGTAAAATGCATACGGAGAAACAATGCATTATAGGACCCAACCAGAAAAACTAAGCCAACTAACCGACAAGCTATTGAGAAAATAAATCCGCTACAAATTCGCATTAGAGAGGTCCAAGTGATTGGTTTCTGTTGTAGGAGAGTGATGAAAAAGAGAAGGAAAGAGAACGTTAACAACAGGACACGAGACGTCGTGAGTAATGGTGTGGGAAGTCGACTCTAGGATCTTGGAAAAGAGAGGAAGAAGAAAGTCGGGATTTGTCAATAGGAGCAACCGAGGGAGAGGCAAGGGAGAGAGGCGAGGGAGAAGTGGCTTAGGGCAACAGCGATCGAGCAATGGAGGAGACGGACTAAAGAGCATGAGACAAAAAAAACGTCCAATGCAGGATTGAAGACGTGGGCTGCAGGGTCGATCCTGAGGCCGCATTTATTAAAGAAACCCAACCGATGTTTTTGATACACATATAAAACGCGATAAACAAACGCATGAGATGTGTTTTCAAAATGCAAACGCAACGAATAAGCTGCCCAAAACATACCCTCAATTTATCTTCAAGAAAAATATTTTGTGCATTCCCCCCTTTATAAAAGTTCACTTATTTTCATCCATTGCCCGTCATCTATCAAATTCCATTCATGGAGATCAAATTCCATTCATGGAGACATGGACACAACCAGCTATGTAGACCCCATAAATCCTAACAAATTGTGGAAGGAATCACTCCATTAGCTGAAAAGAGAAAATAATTCTCTCTGGTAAAAATTTCACTTTTGATATTGATTATTAACATAATAATTGGATTGAAAGAACTTGATATATACTCAAAGTAATCAAAGCCAACAAGACAGCGGCTAGAGACATGGTTAAAGTAGCTACAACACAAAGCAAACACCACAAACTCTAGTGGAAGCACACAGGTTATAGATAAGACACCAATAAAGAAAGAGGCAACAAAGGACCTAAAAGGTGATGTCATTTGGTCATAGGCCTACTTTTGTAAAACTATAAGTTTCCTATTTTAGATTTATTCTTGTTTATTTCTTTCTTATTATGTTATATTTTTTTCCTTTTTGTTGGTTTTCATCTCTTTGGTAAATTGTAATAGTAGAAAATAAGTTTGCTCTAACATTTACTTATTTTAAAAGGAGAAGGGTTATGATTTGATCATTAAGAAATAAGATAATACAATTTCTCCAACTTTCTTCATGGTATTAGAGATGGTTTACAAATCCTAGATCTCTTTTTTAGCCATCAGAACCCTCCTTGCAGCCACCAGCCAGCTTGCAGGCCCTCCCCACCTGTGGCTCCTGCTCCTGCTCCCTCTCCCTCTCCCTCTCCCTCTCCCTATCGGATCTCTCCCTGCAACCACCATCTAGTCTGTCAGCTCCCTCCAGGTGTTCCCCTGCTGGAATCCTCCCTGCAGACGTCCCTGCAGGCTTCACCGAAGACTTCCGTTGTCTTCCACCAGGCGTTCCCCTGCCAGAATCATTCCTGCAAGTTTCCGTTGTCTTCCACCAGAGCATCCAGACACTGCAGGCATTCCCTCAACCGCAGATATCAACCAACCTTCCAGACTACCCTTCTTATCTTCCCCCTAGCAGCCCAACTAATGCTTCTCCAGTAACCAGAGAAGCCACAGACTTTCCTCCTCTCTTACAACACAATCAGCCAAAAATTCTTTCCAACCCTAAACATGCATAAGGCTTATGACAAAATATGATATGAAGATGTCTATATCTACTCTAGAGATTAGTTCTGAATTAGATACTAGTTTATCCAAACAACCCAAAAACTCTCATTTTTATAACAAATCATAAACTCAATGATCCAAGCTTCCTTCAATGGTCTCAGTTCGTTATGTACATTTGTGAAAAAGCAAAAGATGAATATCTCACGTTAGAGGGCACACATTTTGAGCTCACTGATCCTAATCATCACTCATGGAAGATCCAGGATCATATGGTCATGTCTTGGTTGATCAATTCTATGACCATAGAGATTGGAGAAAATTTCTTCTTTTATAAGAAAACATAAAATTTTGGAAAGCAACACGTGAAACTTATTCTAGTACTGAAAATGTTGTAGAATAGTTGGAGATTGAGACAAAAGTGCATGAGCTCATACAAGAAGATTTAAGTGCGACTCAATATTTTAACACTAACAAAGTACTGGTTAAAGTTAGACATGTATGATACTAATGTACGGAAGTGTCCTCAAGATGCTATGTCGTATAAAATAATAGTGGAGACAAAGTGGATGATGAAATTCTTATTAGGTCTAAATAAGACATAGATGAGTTCAGTTGAAGAATCGTGTGGATGAAGTTTATTCCTAATACAGGGAAACCTTGTTGAAGTCAGAAGATAAGAAAGTAGGAAGAAGCTCATGATGGCAGAAAGTGTGGATTCATCTAGCACTAAATGCTCTACCATGTACACACACAACTCCTCTCATGAGTCAAAGCCAAAGATGAAACATACCTTGGGTGAACATAGCAAGAAACTTGGTCACATAAAGAATAAGTGCTGGAAACAACATGGAAAAGCTGCATTTTGAAGACCAGAGCAAAGAAGGAAAAAACAAGACAACAAGGCCCATGTTGCTACCTCATCTAAAGAGTCGACCAACCCCCCTTCACCAAAAAAAAAAAGAAAGTATTAAAGAAACTTCCATCGAGCACAATGAGCAGCCTACCAACTTGATAATATACCAAGGAATCATGTCCTCATCCTATCTCCCTGACAATGGAAAATTTCGAGCTCAAATGATAAATTCAAGGGCTTCTCATCATTTGACGGGAGATATTTATGCTCTCACCAACTACCAAGAGTTCACCAACTCCAAATTTACTAAACTTGCGAATCAATCTCACTTCAGGATTGTCTGGAAAGGAAAAGTAAGCCTCCATGGATATTCAGATCTCTTTTGTGCTATATGTTCAACATTTAAATTGTAACTTACTTTCAATTAGCAAGATTACTCTCGACTTGAAATGTGTTATTAAAGTCTATTATAATTCTTCTGAATTTTAAGTGGTGGATTCAAAGAAGGTAATTGGCAGTGTTAAATTGCATTAAGATCTATACCTACTTAACGGAAGCTATTCTCTTAATAAACAAATGTCTTCTCCACTATCCTCTTCTCATGTTCCTACGTATGTTGTGGTTGATTCTATTAAAAGTCAAGTTTTATTATGACATTATCGTTTGAGTCATCCTAATTTTATTATGTCATCAAATTGTACCCTCAATATCTTTATTAAAAAATACAAAATTTTATAAGTGTCAAACCTGTCATTTGGCTATACATTCTGTCCTAGTACAAAACGTCACATTTTTTCTCCATTATCCATAGTGACATTTAGGGATCATCAAAACCGAAAATTGTCAATAGAGTCAGATGGTTTGTTTTCATTATTGATGACCACACTAGAACTAGTTGCATATTCCTCACGAAGGAAAAATCTGAAATTGCACAAATCTTTCAGTATTCCATAATATGATTTCCACCCAATTGCAATGAAAACTTTAAATTCTCAATATTGGTAATGCAAAAGATTATTTCAACTCTATCATTGAACCGTATATTGCAAAGAATGACATCATTCATACGAGTTTGTGTTGAAACTTCACAATAAAATTGGATTGTTGAGAGAAAGAATAGTCATCTAAATATATCCAGGATTATAATGTTTTCTCACATTATCTTAGAAATTTTCTGAGATGTTACACTCATAGCCACCTACCTCATTAATAGAATGTCACACATAATTCTTGGATTCAAAGCCCCTCTCGATATTGCTATGAAAAAATTACCCTCATTCTAGAGTATTCTCACCCAATCTTCCTCTAAAAATATTTAGTTCTCTTTTGTTTACATTCACCAACCAAACCGAACAAAAGTTTGATTCATAATCCATCAAATGTATCTTCCTTGAGTCCGCCTCTAACAAAAAGAGGCACAAGTGTTATTTTCCCATTACTAAAAAAAATACTATAATTTTATAGATGTTATCTTCTTTGAAAACCAACCCTCAACCCCAAATCTAATATTCTAGGGAAGAGTCCGAATGAATATCAGACTTGAGGCACCACATTAGATGCCCACACCAATCTGGAGTCATCACAACATATTCTCATTCCTTATAATCATCCTGTCTCTCAAGCTTCACCACTTGAGAACATCCAACCTGAGATTGACAATAAGAAACTGTGTGCATACCTAAGAAAAAGAAATCTGCTGAACAGGAAAAATAAATATGTAACCACAAAATTGTTTACAACCAAAACTGAATTCACACATCTCTGAGGTTCCAAGGGCAGTGGAATCCGTGGAGAAGACAAGAAAAGTTGCACAAATTATCTTATCCAGAATTATGTTGCCTATGAGTAAACATCAACTTATAAAGCCTTTATATCTAATCTTGATAGTGTGTGAATACCCAAGTTAATTCATGAAGCACTTTAACGACATAATGGAAAAAGACACTTGAAGAAGAGATCATAGAAGCACTTATCTAAATGACATATGAACCCTTACAAACCTTCCTCCAGATAAAATACCCATTGGATGAAAATAGGTGTTCAATGTTAAATACAACGTAGATATGAGCATTGAGCTGTTCAAAACTATGTCGATGTCCAAAAAATTCACTCATTCTTATCTCTCATGTACCTATATTCTAAGTTCCAATCATAATATCTACTAATTCATCAATTTACCTATGAGAGTACTCATATTATAAGTTCTTATCATAATTTTATTTTCACAAACTAACTTATTTGTCTGCATCCGTCCAAAATGTGGGAATCCTTGCGTATTTAACAATAAACTCAGGCATCACAACAACTCTTGCACATTTGTCACTGTATTTGGGTCTTACAGTATGTCGCTCTAAGGAATGCCCTAGCCTTGACACGATAATTTAAAGAAATTATATTAGTTTTTCGACAAATTTTCATGTTGGTTGTCGACTACCTGACACAACCTCTGTTTTTTGCACTAGAACCCATAATTGATTAAAAAAGTTATAGCAAATAGAGGATGGTAATGATGGTTGACTTATGCTAGATGCAAGAAAAAGAGTGCATATTAATGCCAAGAAACAATTATCTTTTAAACCGGTCACGAATTCCTATTGAACACATACAAGTATCAAATTTAAAAGATGTTTACAACAAAAAAACCATGTTTCAACATCTACTACTCAAGTGAAAAGCAGACAAATAAGATTGACAGTTTAGCCCACATGAGGAAGCAATGGTAACTACAAAAGTTTCAACTTACACCGCAAATTATAAGGTTCCTTTATGCTATTCAAAATCTTTAAAATCTAAATTCTTGTCCAAACTTAGGCAGTGTTTGGCTGCAACTTAGATTTACACTAAATAGGATTAATCGAATTCAATAAATTCGGATTTATCAAATCCACATTGTGACAAAAGTACTTAGAGCAACCGCGAAATAAATCTGCCTAACAATCGGATTTACTGAATCTGGATTTATATTGTAAAGATGACGGACGAAAAAATTGGATATAAAGGTGCATTGGACTATTTTTTTCTTTTTGTGTTTAGTTGAATTTAAGTTAAATCTATGGTTAAAATCCTACAAACAGTATGTTGCCAGATACCTCATTATAAAATAACGTTCCTATCAAACAGCCTCATGCTAAATTTATTGTTGTAAGCTGTCTGTTCTCTTAGAAATTGTAATTAGGATATTCAAAGGCTAAGGACCTTATTCATAATAATATGAATGATGAAAAGAATATAAGCGGATTAGAATGGCAATATCATTTTTCTGTGCGAGTGATTTTGGATTGCTTTTCTTTGCCTTCTTTTCATTGGAGTTTGCGGTTGTAGGTCAAATTAAAATAGGCATGAAGACCATCAAATGAATAAAGATGGTAAAAAATAAGTAACAAGTGAACTCAGACTAATTTATTTTATCTAACTAGAAAAGCTAACAACTAAAGTCCTATTTAAGGCCCCACGACAGTAAATGAAAATTTTGACAATCAATTCTTCTAGGATTTATTTACTTGAGTGCTTTTAAAATGCATGTACTTCAGTAATAAAGAGAAATTGGAATGCATGCATTATAGAAGTAAACGATTTATTTGTTTGTATTCAAATTAAATGCGTAATTTTCAAAAGAATTAAAATATAGCACGTAACGACAAGCAGTAGCTATCAACTATTGTGTCAGGCAAGGTAGTGGGCGGCAGTAGGCGAAGGTAGTGAAGAGCAATGGCCTGAGCAGTGTGACCTGTACAACAGAGGTGATGGTCGTAGGCATTCCTTAATGGAAAAGATGAGATCACAAGGTGTGAGCATTCCCTATATTTAGAATTCACCCAATTATGGTAACTTTCAAATTCACAAAAAATAGGCATTATAGATATTTTAAATCCTGACACATGCTTTATATTTGATTTATTTGAAGCCAAACATCAACAAAAACTAATTCCTTCATTCCTTTATTTTACACTAATAATACTTGTACTGAGCAACACCGATCCATTTTTATAAAAGAAAATTAATCCATAACAAAGGCCAGACAATCAAATCAATAGCATAATGAAACTCTTGGCAGCTGTATAGCTATGGCAAAAATACAAATAATCTTCCTTTTAAAAACAACTTCATGATTTGTCTTCATTCATGTAACTGTTCACTGAGAAAAAAATAACCAAACTTGTCGATTTGATTATTTTTTCAATTTATATTCCGACATTAAAATTTCATGATTGTGCTCTTCGGATTCCATAATTCCACTTTTTTTTTCTATTTGCATCTTAACCAAACCCTATCATTGCCAGTCTCAAGCCCGGATATGAACAGCAGATGGTTGTGTTACGTAATCGACAACCAACATAAAACTCATTGGAAAAAAAATCATGACATGAATCTTTTTAATCGTTGTGTAAGTGTTAGAGCGTCCCCTAGAACATGCTATGTGGCCTGAATACACTGATAAGTGTGCAAGGGCCGCTACACTGACGCCCTGTTTAGTGTCAAATAAACAAGAGTTTCCACATTACAGACGGATGCAGGCAAAAAAGTTAGTCCATGAAACTATAATTATGATAGGATCTTCGAATATAGATACTCTCGATGGAAAATTAATGAAATTAGTTGATATTATGATTCATAGAAAGATCAATATCTTATGTATTCACGAAACTAAATGGGTGGGAGAAAAGGCTAAGGATTAGGCTTTAAATTTTGGTATTCTAGTAAGAGTCGCACTGGAAATGGTGTAGGTGTAATTATAGATAAGAGTTTGAAAGGTAATGTTGTAAAAATTAGTAGAGTTGGTGATAGAATTTTAGCACTTAAGATTATTATTGATATTGAAATTTTTAATTTTATTAGTGCTTATGCTCCTCAAGTAGGTCTAGATATAAAGGCTAAAGTTAAATTCTAAAATGACTTAGAAGACTTAATACAAATGATACATCTTGAAGAAAGGACTTTTATTGGAGAAGATTCAAATGGACATGTCTTTAGAGTGATAGAAGATTTCAAAAATATTCATGGTGGCTATGGTTTTGGAGTGACGAATGAAGAAGGTAGAGTCATTTTAGATTTTGCTTTAGCATATGATTTTGTTATTACTAATATTTTATTCAAGAAAAAAAATGAGCATCATATTACTTATAAGAATGGATCTAATAAAACACAAATTGATTATTTTCTTATGAGAAGAAGAGATCGTCGAGATTGTAAAGATTGTAAGAACATTCTAAGTGAGAATTTAAGTACCTAACATCGATAATTAGTTTTAGTTTTTAAGACGAAGAGTTGTAAAATAAAGACTGTTAGGACTCATCATCATAGAATTAGATTGAGGAACCTAAAAGACATAAAATTTTTTTTATAATTAAAATTAAAGATTTTAAAATTTGGGATGTTCATGAAGATGCAAATGCTATGTGGGATGAAGTAACAAATACTTTTAAACAAATAGCAAAAGATGTATTTGGAGAATCAAAATGTGCAAGAAAAGATAAAATATAAGAAGTTATGTTATAAAATTTGGTTTATAATAAAATCGCAAGTAAAAGCTTAGAGAATTGGGAAGAATATCTAACGGCTCTCAAGGAGTCTAAAAAAACTATCAGTGACGTTAAAATTTCTGCTTTTAGTGATCTTTATGATGGATTAGATACTAAGGATGGTGAAAAATATATGTATAAACTAGCTAAACAAAGAGAAAAGAAAAGTAAAGATTTAACCCAAGTAAAGTGTATTAAAGATGAAAATCAAAATGTTTTGTTCAAAAAAAAAAAAGATATTCAACATAGTTGGGTGAGTTATTTTGATAAACTTTTTAACGGAGGTTCTGAAAAATACGATCGACCGTAGTGATCTTTATATTGTTAAAAATAATATAATGTTTAATTTTTACCGTCGCATTAGTAAAAAAGAACTTGAGGAGGTTTTAAAGAAAACAAAGAATGAAAAGTTTGTAGGGCCTGATGATATCCCAAGTGAAGTGTGGAAATTTTTAGGAGATTTGGGAGTTTCAAGCATACTAAACTCTTTAATATTATTCTAAAAACTAAAAAGATGGCTAAGGAGTGAAAGAGTATTTTGGTCCCCATTTTTAAGAATAAAGGGGATGCACAAGAGTGTGCAAATTATAGAGGAATTTAGTTGATGTGTCATGCTTTAAAATTATGAGAGAGGGTAATTGAACATAGGTTAAGACGTATTACAAAGATTTCTCATAATCAATTTGGTTTTATGTCGGGCAGGTCTACCATGGAAGCTATACATTTATTGAGAGGTTTCAAGGAGAAGTTCAGAAATAATGAGGATCTACATTTGATTTTTATTGATTTAGAAAAAGCTTACGATAAGGATCCAAGAGACATCCTATGGAGAGTTCTTGAGAAGAAAGGTGTTGATATTACTTATATTCAAGTCATTAAAGATATGTATACTAGATTTGTTACTCGTGTTCGAACTAGAGGAGGATTGACAAAATATTTTCCTCTTTTTGTTGGATTACATCAGGGATCGGCTTTAAGCCCATATCTTTTTGCTTTAGTTATGGATGTTCTTAATGGACATTTACAGGAGGATGTACCTTGGTGTATGATTTTGGTTGATGATATCCTTCTCGTGGATAAAACGAGAGAAAAAGCCAAGGAAAAACTTGAATTATGAAGGTCTACATTAGAGTCTAAAGGCTTTCATTTGAGTTGAACTAGAACTGAATACATGGAATGTAATTTTAGTAGTAATAGCTCTAGTGACAAAAGTGTAACTTTGGGTGATCAAATTATTAAAAGGTGTGAACGATTTAGATATCTCGGGTCAGTTGTTGATGGTGATATAGATGGGGATGTTAATAGTAGAATTTAAGTTGCTTGGTTGAAAAGGAGGAATGTTTCGGGCCTTTTGTGTGATAGAAAAGTACCACTTAGACTGAAAGAAAAATTTTATAAGAGGGTGGTGAGACCTGCAATGCTCTATGGCATTGAATGTTGGCCTTTAAAAGAGAAGCATAGTACTAAGTTAAGTAATGTCGAGATGAGAATGATTAGGTGGATGAGTGGCTTTACAGTTAGAAGCAAAATGCGAAATGAATATATCTGAGATAGAGTTGGTGTAGCTCTAGTGACAGACAAAATTACAGAGAGTCATCTTAGATGGTTTGGTCACATTAAACGTCGACCATCTAATGATCCGATTAAGAGAGTAGATGTTTTAGATTTGACTTTTGTTAAGAAAGGCAGAGGTGGACCTAGGAAGATTTGGGCTTGTTGTATAAAAAATGATCTTAAATTATTCGAACTAAATGAAAATATGACACTAAATAGGACGCAATGGAGAAAAAAGATTCATGTAGTCGACCCCACCTAGTGGGATTAAGGCTTTATCGTTGTTGTTGTTGTTGTTGTTGCATCTTAACCAAACCGGCAAGTAATTAAATTTAAGGAGACAGCAGCATTCAAACTAATGAACAAAAGCCCTCAAGTGAGTTACAATTCAGGCTTCTCTATATTGCAATTTATTACTAATTACTTTATATCATGCATTCGATATGCTCTTAAAAATGTTTTTATTGAATAAGTAACATCCCAATTCCAAATCATTGTTAGTTAATGTTTACTTATCAATTCTTCCTTTGACTTGATGGTAAAACAATCCTAGCTTAATTAGGCCCAAACTAAATGCCCAAATGGTTAAATGACTTGGAACTTACTAAATGCACTGACATAAAATACTAATAGTATGTATACTTTGATGTTGGTTTTGATAGGAAGGGACATTCTTGAAATTACAACAAAACAGTAAATATATCAAGGAATGATTCATTCTAGTTCAAGAGAAGCAATGTGATACTTGAAACTCCTCTTTTAAGTTTCTCAAAAACTAACAGTTTGAAATGGAAAGAGTTTTTTTTATTCAAACACAAACACGAGTAGAATCCTACAGCTGGTGTCAAAAGGCAACTTCGGAGACTTTGCACAACTGAAAATAAGAGAGGAAAAAAAAGGCAGATAAGGATAGGAAATGTTGAAGACATTGTTTTGTCATTTTCAAGCACAGTACTTTGACAAACAAAGGAAGCAATTGTTAAATAAGAGCAAGGTAATCCTATAAGCAAAATACCAAATTAATTCCAAGATTTTCAAATTATGATGGTTGAAACAGATCAGTTATCAAGGTCATATAACTGATTGGTTTCAAATTAACTCTATAAATTACCTGAAAGATTTATGGCTTCAATTCGTGGCAATTTGAAGGAAAATATATTCAAGATTGCAGCTAGCGTAAAGAAACTCTAGTTGGAAATGCAACCCCATTATGATACAGATTACGAAGAAGGGCTATATTTGTTAGAGGCAAATTATATTTTTACTGGAGGTGGCTCCCTCAAAAATAGGAACCTATCCTATGTTCAAGTCAGTGTTATTAAAAGCATCCTTTAGTAGTGTAACAGAGCGGAGGAATAGCCGCATGCATTGCTTGCCTACAAATTGTGCATGTCATGCCGGTATGGTTCATCACATCATAGTATTATGTGGTCGGCTCTGGATTAGATCAAAATCCTGTTTCAGAACTCATGGCTCACAAGAACTAAAACAAAAGACTCTCACTTCTAATTTGTTTTCGTATTCATTCAGCCGTCTCCCAATGAAGCTAGTCACTTCTTGGAGGTTCTCTGTTTTTTAAGAAAATTGAACTCTTATCTACAAGCAAATTGGTTCTCCTTCATAGAAATAAAATTGAAATAATCAAAGTGAGAAGGGATGGAAAAAACAAGTTGCTAGATAAAAAATCTTGATTCTTCTCTCTTCTACAATTCAGATCTTCATACTCCTTGGATTTTTTATTGTTTCCTCATCCTTTAAAGTAATTAAATCTCTCCAATTCTCATTTCTGTCTATATAGGATTTACATCAAGAAAGATGGCAGAGGGATAGTAACCCAATCAAAAACTCGTTAGAAAAAAGCCAATTAGGCTAGAAATGATTCTCATAGTGGAGGGAGCTTCTAGAAAAGGTTTCAATTGAGCAGGAATGATATAAATGGGGTGATGAAAGGGGGATGAGAGGAGAGAAGGGTAGAATGAGACCTTTCTAGATGAGAAAAGGTCAAAAGATCTTTAAAATGCGTACTGTTAGTTTGCCTACAAAAAATGAGAGAGAAATTAAGAGCATACTATGTGGTAATTTATATCAATAGCTACGATTCCATAGTCGGCCCATTACAACGTAGGATACTACACTTCTTACTCTGATTATAAAAAGATAAAAAAAAAAAAAAAAAAAAAAAAAAAAAATCTAATTTTACTTAATCAAGTAGTTCCAAGAATGCTCTAGAATATTCTTTTAGGATTCATTTAATTTTGTTTTCTCTTTTATATTTCTAAAACAAGTGTGATTATACAGTACCATGTCCAGTATTTGTGGCTTTATAAGCATGAGGATTAACATATGGATAAATTCATACTTCAATATGAGTATGAAAAGTTATATTAGCATGTTTATCTACTGTTTAACAGATTAAAGAACCACTAATCAATTTAAGCATGTTTATTCCCGCCTTGATAAATTAACTATGGATAAATTCATACTTCAATATGAATATGAAAAGTTATGTTCCGAGTTCCTATCTAGAAAGTTATAAAATACAATATAATCCTCTCCAAATTAAATAGAAATTATTTTCACTAAATAAAAAAAGGGTGATCAAACCATTCAGAATCACTTGCCTTCTTTTGCTTGGCTACCTATAGATATATATATATATATATATATATATATATATATATATATATATATATATATATATATAAATTTTTTTTTTATAGAAAGCCCAAGGGCTAATATATTAAAAGGAAAGAAGGATACAAATAAATTGTGTGAGAGGGCCAAGCATGGCACCCTACTCACACGATAAACACCACATGCAAATGATTCAAAAAAAAAATGCAGAAAAAATATATGAGAGCCCAAAAGCTAAAGGTACCAAAACACGTAGTATCAGATAGCTAGAGAGCGGCCCAATTTTGCCATGTCTCTGCCTCTAGTTTTAGGAAAGGAGACAGCTAACAAATTGGTAAAATGTGTGTCGTTGCCAGTAGTAATCAATGTATCGTCCAATAATTTCCGGAGCTCGAGTCGACCTCCATTCTTCTTCTTCCTGGGATAGACCTGTCATTCATCATCCGAAAACTGGCTCACCAGATCGATGGATTGGTCTAAACTGTGTCGGACAGGTGTAGGTGGTTGAACATTGAAAACTACTTGTTGTATCAGCTGATCTTCAAAGGAGCACTCTCGTGTCTTGGCGTATAAGTGAATCTTCTTCAATAATAATGAGTGGTATAGACAAGTTTGGATCAACACTTGTAGTATAGGGAGATGTTTCATGAGACTCCAAACCAACATCTGGAATAGAGTGTTCAAAAGCAGGAGCATCTACGGGTAGAACGGCTTGGGTGTAATGTTCTTCATCAGGAACAACGTCAGTAAGATGAGCAGAGATATGCGGTGTTGGAAAGAGGGTCGGGTTGCACCTTCTCAGTATGGATGGTAGGTGGCAAGACGTCCACCCCCAATTCAGTAAGAATGCATTTTTGAACAGGTTGTTGATCTTTAACAATACTCGACCTTAGATGAGAATGCAAGCAATAGCAAATAGTAAAATTGTGATCAAACATACTGCAATGAGAGCAATAAGGAGGGTGGTTTTATTTCAACCTTTTGTCAATATCTGTTGTGAGTGGTTCGAATCCATACCTCATTTGGAGTTGGTTGGTTGATATCTCTCTCAACTAACACACAAGCCATAAAGGGTTTGGTGACAGCAAACGTAGGACTATCAACCTTGAGAGGCTTACTGTAAGCAGTTGCTAAAAAGTAGAAAATTTCCAAGTTGAATAGGTGTGGTTTTAACCCCGGAAACTTTATCCAAACAGGAATGATATGAGACTCTGCTTTTGGATCAAAATCGAGAGTCCATTTCAGAATTTTCATAAAACGGTTGTCGATCTTGATTATCTTAAGAGAAAAAATACGAGTATGATCTGCATCGTGAGATAACTTAATAAGTATATGTCGTTCGTCAAGTAAGTCAACATTTCAATTATCCAATAGTTTCATAGCATCAAAATCTTTCCGAATGATCTCAAGTTTTGGGTGATCATAAAGTATTTTCCCCACTAGAGCAAAACGCCAAGAAGACGCTAGAGTACTGGTTTCAACCTTAGAGAGAAAATGAGCAGGTTTCCTATTTTTTTATCAAGTTTTTTTAATGAAAGTGTGATCACTACCATATTCAAGAGCCTTGTGGAAGAATTGTGGAACATTGCATGACTTATCGATACCAAAATCAGGCTCTAAACTTGAAAAAGTAGCATTAGGAAAGTCGCCGGCAAGAGTAGACGCATAGGAACAGAGCGTCTAGGCCATCTTTACAAGCAAGATGACCACGATCAGATTTTGGAGTAGCTTGGCGAGCCGCGTCAATCTGCGAGGGAATGCGAGCAGACTTCAGGTCGTCAAAATGCAAGACGAAACTGTATGTCGGACAGGAAGACGACAGGCGCGTCGTCGATTAGGAGACGACTGCGGACGTCTTCATTGTCTTTGGGTAAGGAGCAGTCAGACGTCCTCGTCTTCGGGTAAGGATCAGTCAGACGTCGTCAGGCTGGAGTTGTGGAACGTCGTCAACTAAGAGAACTGCACGAGCGTACGTGAAATCTTCATTGCGGGAGACGACGAAGAAAAGTAGAAAAGTCAAGAGATTCAAAGTTGGGAATCGCCATCAGGCGAAACCCTAGCAGAGTCCGGTGCCTCTGCCAACGCTATATATATATATATATGCAATATATATGTATGTATGTATATATATGTATCTATATATATATATATATATATATATATATATATATAT
>NEWO01000668.1:3096-78524 GCA_003013225.1 Phalaenopsis aphrodite | reverse complement strand
AGGAATGGTCACAGGCTATTATACGAATCTCGGTCATCTCTCATGTGCCTAAGAATTCGAGCACCACATCCTACAATCGGGGGAATCGAGCCCCGAACCAGAGGGGTTATTAATATATATATATATATATATATATATATATATATATATATATATATATATATATATATATATATATATATATATATACACACACACACACACTCATCACCAAATTATTGCTCACCAATATTCTCCATTTGCCCAATCAACCATTTATAATTATTGATCAATTGAATCTATATTTATTAGATCAATAATATCTCTCAAATTATATATTCTCTTTAAAGTTTGATTGTACTCGATCATTACTAAATCATTGAAGCGCCTTTGATCAATAGTTGATTTATCTTTATCACAGAAATTCAAAAAATTTCAAAAAGGCATAGAACATATGAATTTTTAATATGTTAAAATTTATAAAATATTAAACTTGCTCAAAGATGGTCACTTTTTTTCATAACCAGAAACAATGCGGGCTAATAGATTATACATCTCTCACCACTCCATAATATTAGAATTATAATGTCACATTAAAAAAATTTAATTAATCAAAACTAAAATTTAAGTAGAAACATTAATATATCATATTTGGAATTTTAAAGCCTATTCTGAACTGGAAAGATAGCGATAACTTTTGACCTTCGTAGCCGCCAACCACCGGTGCTACTCGCCACAGCAGACTTCTTGTTATCAGATCCCCGTTTGTAAACATCATATAACAAATAAGGTTATAATGTATAACTTCAGTAATGAAGAACCCATTATAACTTCTAGCCTTCGTAGCAATTATCTACCATCGACCACCACTCGTTGACCACTATTAACCAACATCGATAGTCGCTGACTGCCGCCACCGACCTCCAGCTAACGAAAGTCACTGCTTATGACTCTCGTATCCGTAATAGAGCAATTGTTTTCAACAGTTGTATTTTTTTACACTGTATAAAAATAAGTG
The DNA here is from genome assembly GCA_003013225.1 of Phalaenopsis aphrodite. Lineage (NCBI taxonomy): Eukaryota > Viridiplantae > Streptophyta > Magnoliopsida > Asparagales > Orchidaceae > Phalaenopsis > Phalaenopsis aphrodite. The sequence goes on along the minus strand of NEWO01000668.1, from coordinate 77,527 downwards.
CAGTGTTCAGTATAAAATTGTAACATTATTCTTCTTAAGAGAATGGATCCAGACATCAACTACAACCTATATGGCCAACTACTATAATTACAACTTTAAATAACAATTTCTGTGGTCAATTGATGTTATTGTAGCCACCAACTACGGCCTCCATGGCTAACTAACGTTATTACAACTTTCAACCATAACCTTTGTGGCCAACTACTGCAAATTCAACAACTTATTATAGCAGTTGAGGCCAACTACTGCTGTTACAACTTCCAACTATGGTCTTTGTGGCCAACTAACATTACAGTCACCACCTATAGCCTCTTTGGCTAACTGCCGCTACTGCCTCCACTAACTACAGCCTTTATGGCTAATTACTACATGTATAACAATCTATTACGATTTTTGTGTCTATCTACTACTGTTACAATTTTCAATTATGGCCAACTATCGCTGTCACAGCCACTAAATCTAGCTTTTATGGCCAACTACTATATTTGTAACAACTAACTATGATTTTTGTGGCTAACTGTTTTCTATTATAGCCAAGAATCACATTTATTTTAGGTCAATTATGACTATTATAGCTAGACTACTATTGTACATGCATGAGTATCATCTTTGTAAAACTATTTTCTCTAATTCAGGAGAACCATAAGATTTGAACCAATGTTTTATTTTGAATCAAAGCCAATTGTGCAGCACTACAATGCAACACCATAAACCAGTGTGAGCACATGGAGCTTGCGCTTCACATGCAAGCCATGGGCAGTACTAGCAAATCACTTTGCGAAGCACATCCACTACACTTTTAAAACATTGCGCTTCACATGTCAAATGAATGTTCTAAAGCTACATTATCAATAAATTTTTGGTGCCCAACTGACTCAAAATGCTAACCTTCCCATTGCCGATGCCAAGGGATAAAAATAAGGACATTACCAAAATATTCTCAAGAAGACATGTAAAAAGATCATGATCGTTCCATCCAAGCTAAAGTCCACTCACAAGATAGTAGGCCTGCTGTCTCTCCAAAACCTCAGGTAATACAACAAAATCCATGGACCATTAAAAATGAAGATAAGTGACGGATTAACAATACTGGCCTCCTAATTCCTAATCCAAATTATTAAGCCAAAAAGCATGCACGTTTATAATGGATTTCAAACATGAGCTCAAATCACCAATGAATGCACAGGCAAAAGAACCACAGATAAACCTTAGCCCGCGTACTTGCAATCTTATCAAGCCGGCCATCCTTCTCAGGTATCAAATATCAAATGAAAGACTATCTCAATTCATCAAAACGAAGAAATATGACAGAGATAAAAAAGTAAGCACCAGTAGGAGAGGACCAAGCGGCATGGACAACGCAGCGCTCCTGAACGTTAGAGCAGAAGCCGACGGTGATCTTGTTAAGGTCGCCGCGGATCACTGATCCATTCCAGACCGATGCGCCATCGCAGACCGTGACCTGACCAGCAAGCACCACGTTTGGGGCCACATAAGCATCCACGGCAATCTTAGGCAGCCACTGCCCTAACGGTACGATCCTCCGTTGCCCGCGATAGTCCCACTTTACGCGCTCATCCGACGGAGATGTCACAGCAAAGAAAGACGGTGACACCGCGGCCACCGCAGCTTCGGCGGAGAAGAGTCGGCGGAGAGGGGCACAATTGGCCAAGCCTAGGACTTTCCGAGAAAGACGTGTTAGCGCAACTGCCATTTTTAGGCCAATTAAGAATTCTACAGCTCGGTGCGGAGGTTGAAGGATGAAAGAGCAGGATTTGCTCGATTTGATCTAGGGATTGGACTTCGAAAGTGCAGCTGAGCCTGGCGTCGGGACTGGTATGTGATGAACCCCGAGTGAGCCGCATTCCCTCTGCGATATGCGATATTACATGAAATTATTTTGCCGTCCTAACCGATTAGTGGCAATTGCCGCTCCATCGCGTGGAAGTATGACCCGTTTCATAAAATAACATGATATCTATAGATTATATTGGAATATAGATCAACCCGTCTATGTTTTCTGTTTAGATGCATTCAACTGAACCATGATTTGACCCAAAATAAAAATTATTTAGCATTGCCTTTGAGCATTATGCTTTAAGGTAGAACAGCCACAAATCATAACTAAGCAAAAATTTTAAATAATTTTTACTTTCCTAATAATATAGTTATTGAGTTAAAAAGAAGTCTAAAGGATACATCACTAGAGTTTTGCTCCACAAAATTAAGTTCAAATTCTAGAGCTCGATTTATAAGTCTAATAAGTTTTGTTTGCGTACAATGAGGATCTTTCAAAGATCTTTCATTTCTTATAGTTGGAAGATTCTTTCATTTCTATAGCTCTTAAGCAAAAAATAAGTAAAGATAAATAAATTTAAGTAAAAAATTCTAATGAAGGAAATTTTTATTATAATCATACTTTTTCATAAGTGGAGGAAGCGTGTAAATAAGAAAAAATGATTTTAGAAAATTATAATTTAGGTTTTCACCATGGAAACAGAGTAGGAATCAATTTTAGATGATGTTAAATCCAATAATTCTAATATTACTTAGCAAATGCTTTTGATTAAATGTCAATTTAAGTGCAAATTTAACATCAATGCAAATATGTGTAACATAAAAGATTTGATATGTCACTTAATGGGATGAATAGATGCATCATATACTTGTCTTAGGATTTTACAATCCTAATCAATTCCAAGCAAGCGATATAATGATGAATAAGTAGATGTAATAAACACTAAATAACTTGCTTTGTTTTAGCTCAAATTGGATTATTTCAGAGCAATCTATGTTAAGAAAATCAAGTAGAGAGAATGTCACTCGAGTTCATTTTTTATAATCACTCAAAAGGTTAAGAGGGCAAGTCATGCAAGTGGAGAATAAAGTGATAAGTTTTTAATCAATAAATTGTTGATGTTAGTGGGTCATATCTTTTTAATAATGAAGCAATGAAAACGCAACTCACCTTCGATGTTTGGTTTGGAGCTTAAGATCATCTTTTAAGAATTTCCTAAAATATAACATGTGTTACTGATATTTTTTATGGATTAAATATATTATAAACTAAATTCAAAATATGAGATGACAATAAACATGTTAATGAGCAACAAACTTCAAAAAAAACTTCACAATAAAGCGACTTTTAATGATAATATAATGAATGATGTTTAGATAAATGAATTATGTGAATCGAAGTTCAATAAAAATACGCATACTACTTGTTAAAAGAAGCGCATGTTTAAATTTGATATTTTTTAGATTGGAGGATTGATAATACAGCCTTAACTATTCAAATTTTTCTAATTATGAGCTCAAATGTTTTTTCTCTTATCTATGTCAATTAACCATCTATGCAAAAGAATGGTATTGTTAACACCTCACCTAAAAATCAAGAATTTAACCCAAATATACTTTATTTTGGCATGTTAAACTTAGTTGCGCTCTTCATGATGGCTTTATCATGATGTATAAATGTTGGAGACAAAAGTAAAAAAATAAGAAAATTTTATGAACTTGCTTTATTCATCCTTAATACTATTAATAAATCCGGATCTTAAATATTGAAGACAACATAAATCCCAAAGCAAATTAAAATTGAAAAATAAAACTATTTCAGGAATTCATAAAATATAACTTTGTGTTCGTTTAGGACCTATGATAAATATTAATGAATTTCATCGGGAGTAGAAGAAGCTTGAAATTCAAAGTACCCTTACTAGTTTTGTAATAATATTTAGACAATTTGAAAGGATATAATCCATTACATTTTTTTCATTGATTCTCCATAATTGCTTCTTAATAACACCTTAATTGATGACAAACATATAGAAGTGTCATTTATTTATGGTGATATGATATGTAAAAAAGAATGCATAATTTTGTTATGTGTTTGCACATTTTTATGGATAAAATTACACTTTCATAAAAGATATTTTTATGTTTTTTTAGGTATAACACGTATTAGAAGTGAAACAAAGTGGAAGAGACATGGAGCAAAGTGGCGAAGGCTTAGAGCAAAGTGGTGAAGGCTTGGAGCAAAGCAGCTCACAAGAGACTGGTGCCTAGGCATCTAAACCTTGAGCGCCTAGGCGCCAGTCTTTGCTCTGGAAACCGGAGAGACTGGTGTCTTTGCGTCAGCCATTAGGTACCAAGGAACTACCTTACTGGCACCTAGAAGCCACACCCATGGGTTCCAAAGCGCCCCTAATGCCAGACCCCTGACACTTGAGCGCCAGCAACTGCTGGAGGTAATTTTTAGCAGTTTGACCCTACTTTGTGGGGAGTTACTCAGCACGACAAGGAGCTATTATGGGGAGTTTATATAACCTATAGGATGTATCTATGTAATGAGGAGGCAAGGTTTGTCGGAGAATTGAGTAGGATAGGTTTTCATTGGTCATTTAGTGAGGAGTTGAGCTGTACTTTGAGGAGAGTATGCAGAAGAGCAACAAGGGATCAGAGGATTCTTGGGAGACAATTCTCAGAGCTTTGTAAAGGAGAGAAAGAAAAGTATTATATATTTTTTTAATGGTATTTCTGTAAACACGAGTATTTAGTGGATTTTCTTATTTCCAATGACGCTTTTGTGGTGTGTTCTTCATGCTTTCTGAGTAGTTCTCTTTTATTTTTCTTTGTGATGAATAAGTAGGATGTGTGGGAGTGCAAAAGTTTTTAAAATTATTTTTTAAGTTCTTAAGGTGATGAGTATCCTTTGATTCGTCATTTACTTTTCATTTTGGCCAAGTGAATTGTTAAAATGTGTTGTCATCCATAATGACTCGGAAGAGCTATGGTTGAACAATTAGGCAATTCATATTGATATATAGGGTATGGTGCAAGTACTTTTTAGAGAGATGCAAACATTAGGAAAATAGTCTTTGATAGGTCTACTTTTTTATTTAAGGAATTAAAGTCAAATTAACTAAACTTCTATATTCACTCATGTAAAAAAGAGAGTTGTTTCTATTTTTCACTAGCTACATTCACAATTGACACATTATATTTCCTACACTCCACTTATATCATTGCAAGGGACAATAACTCTATAACTTGTTAATCACTAATCCAATTAGGAAAAATATTTTTTTTTAAAATGGATTGCAACACTATAGTATTAGTTTGTAGAGCTTTATCTAATCTAAATTGTAGGCTCAGAACTAAACCTAGTAGGCTAGAGCTTCTTTTAAGTCTAATTTCCTTATTCTATGTGAGATCGATATTTCAGACTGAAAATTTGATATTAATGATATACCACATACACTTGGATGAGATGCCCTAGAGTGCGATTACACATGGAAATATGGTATTAAGTTTTTGGCGTTGTTGATGGGGAGCAACAAAGTAGTTAACTTATGAGAATTTTAGTTAAACCAATTAGAAAAAGACTTGGAAACTTCTAGTATTAGTTTTTTGTGTGTAATTGTTTGTTTGTTTGAAAAAAATTTCTGAAATTATTTTTGTGTGTTCAATTTGTGTGAAATCTACTAGTGAAGTCTTTAGTCAGTGAATGCGTAGTTCATGACCTTTAGGACTTAAAATCTATGATTCAGAACTAGAGAGAACTATTATAAGAATTAAAAAATAGAAAAGACTTCATGAACTTGTAGAATAAATGATGAACAATCAACAAATCAATTTAAAAACCCAGGAATCAGTTAATGGTCATCATAATGCGCATAAACCATTAAGGGACTAAGTTAATCCTATGATAGATGAAAATCACTTAAGCATTCAAACCACTACTATAGAGCTAGCACATTTAATCTTAAGCTTGCTATTATCCAAATGGTGCAAGACAACCAATTTGGGGGAACCCCTTCTGATGATCCTAACTTATGCTTACCAAGTTTCTTAGTACTATGCGCTATTTTTTGCTATAATGACGTATAGAATGAAGTTGTTAGGCTTAAGCTTTTTTTCTTTTTCCTTAAGAGATAAGGCTAAAATGTGGTTAAATTAATTAGCACCTAGATCAATTAGGACATTGACTGACTTAGCCCAAAAATTCCTAGCTAAGTATTTCCCACTTTAAAAAACAAGTAGACTTAGAAATGAAATTACTTCATTTTTCCAACATGAAGGTGACTCGATTTATGCGGCTTAAGAATGATTTAAGGAACATGCACTACCTGATTGATTGATTTTTAATACCTTTTACAATGGTTTAATATGATCCCTTTGATCGATTATTAATGATGTCGCTGGTGGTTCACTCATGTCAAAGGAATTTGCTGAGACATTCTCTGATTAAAGAGATGACCATTAGCAATTTTTAATGGATTTTTAGTACAATAAAATCTTGAAAGGTACTTAGTGTACATGACACTGATGTGCTTTCAATTTTAACATCTCAGGTAGTAACCATATCTAGGAAACTAGACAAATTTAGAATGAACCAACCTTAAGGAGCTCCAATAATTGATGAAAAATAATTTGGACAATTGGTTAATGCTAATAAATCATCATTTGAGACTCTAAATACAATTAAAACTAGACCTAACAAACCTTATTCCAATTTCTATATTCTACGTTGGAAGAACCATCCTAACTTTAACTGGAACAACAATCAAGGTGGAGGAAACCAACAATAGAGAAAAAATCAAGCAAATCATTTTTTTAAATTTAAAAGAACTAGGGTAGTACTAGCTATAGACATTCTCATCCTCTAGAATTTAACTCTAAACAACAGTTCAAGGTGAAGAAGCTACCTTAGGAGAATGTTATATTGCGGATGGGGAATCAACTGCAAAGTCAATAAGCAATAATTAAGAACATAGAAAACCAATTGATACGGATTACTAACTCACTTAGAACTCAACTCAAAGTACTCTTTATCGGACCCCAGAATGTTCCTCGTTTGAATTTTTTTTAATTTAATTTAATGCATGCATAATTTTTTTTTTAAATAGTATTTTGATACACCAAAATAATATATTGTTTTAAGCACATATTTTATGTTAATTTTTAGTGATATTGCACTTTAAAGAAGAGTATTTTCATGTTTTTGTTACAGGTACTTCATTTTTAGGCATTTCAAACAAAAATGGCAAAAAGGACAAATTTTGGAACCAGAACAGCGAATTTTGGGATTATGGTGCATGATGCGCCAAAGATGACTTTTTGCAAATTAAGGTTGTTCTAGATGAATTCTGCGTAAATTTTCAAAGAGACACTTTCTCTACACACCTATTGGAGTAATTCAATGCATCTAGACACTTTGGAAGGTTCTTTTATGAAGTGACATGTCTCTTAGATCAAATGACACGTCTTTTGAATTCAAAAGAGTTAACTTTTTGCGGAAACTTTTGGAGGGAAATTTTGATCCTTTTTCAAAGGAGTCAGCCCAAAATAAAGAGAAAACTTCATAGAGTTGACGTAAGAGAGAAAGTTGGGGTAAGAGGAAAGAAGAGAAGGAAGGTGAGAGATTTCTTTTTCATTACACTTCTAAGAGAGAATTGAGTGGGATTGTAAAAAGAGAAAGACTTTGAAAGAACTTCTAGGGATTTTCTTGAGAAGGATTGTGAGATAAGTTGTCTTTTATTTCTTTTGTTTTGTAAATTTGTTTTTATATATGAAATTTGTGTTTTGTCGTATCCTTCCATGAATTCTGAGTAGTCTTCTTTATCCTTCTTCCTACTTTGAGATATAGTTTTGTGAAGAATATATTTTGTTTTTTATGGTTTTAAATGTTAAAAATTTGTGATAATTTGAACTCCGATCTTCATTTACTTTTCGATCTAGCCAATTCAAATGTTAAAACTTATTGAGAGGCATATGTTCTGAAAAGGGATATGATTTTTACAACATATGGAGAATCACATTTGATTTCATGGGAGAGTATGTCATCCATGAGATTGGGTGCAAATAAATAGGGAAATTTACTTTGTTGGATGTAAAATTGGAGATTTTAAGGTAATAGATTAAAATCCTCAATTTGGTTCAGTTGATTGGAAACTGATGCGAGATTGTTAGCCCTCGGGTGAGGGAGTAGTGTGAGCTCTGCAGTTGTAACTGGTATCTTCCCAGCCTAATCACGTAATGAAGGATCAAACTCTAGATTATTCAATGTTCTTTATAACACTTGGAAGAGCGTAAAGAATATGATTGCTCATATTTGACATAAAATAGTTTATATATATTTTTTCAAATAATTTCAATTTCTTCACAATCCATATACTCATTGTAAAGGGAAATTATGCTTTCTTAAATTTGAACTTTCTTTTCTTTAAAATAAAAACTTTGATTAATTTTCGTCATTTTACTTTTGAAAGTTAGTTTTTAGTTATTTAACTTTGTTTTTCAACTGCATTTTACATAGAATTTACCTTAGTAATTAATATTCAAACTTTGCACTTTACTTTTATTTTTATAGTTTTAAATTATAAAATAATTTCAAAAACTTACTTCAAGGATTTTCCAACTTCCCTGTAAGATAGATATCTAGGACTCCATTAGAGCCTTTTATTACTTGAGCGACACGTATACTTGCGCTGATTTTAACGGAGATTTGACAGTTTAAAAAAAGTTTTAAACGTTAAACTATTTTCATAAAAGATATTTTTGTTGGGATTATATTACATATTTATCTACCGTGTGTAATTTTATAATGTTTAAAAATAATTATAAAATTTACACACTAAATCTATCCCTGCATCAAGTTTTTGGCGTCGTTGCCGAGAAAGTAACAGAAAATAGTATTAGTAAGTATTTTATTATATATATATATATATATATATATATATATATATATATATATATATATATATATATATAAGAGTGTTTGTTGTTTAGTCTTGAACATTTCTTATTTAAGTGTGTTTGCTTGTTTTTAATTACTGACTTTTATTTGTTTATGTGCAGTGTAAGATATGAAAATTTAGTACCTTAAGATTCTGAATTAGAGAGAGAGAGATAACTGTTAGAAAAATTTGAGAACAACAAAAAGAGAGATCAATTTAGCAAAATGACTTGCAATTTAAACTATGTTGGAAATGAAAATAAACATCATCAAAGACCTTTAAGAGATTATGCTAATTCTATAACAGATGAAATTCATTTGAGTATATAAACCCTATTGTAGCTGCCAATTCATTTGAGCTTAAACATGTTATTATCCAAATGATACAAAATAATTTGTTTGGAGGAACACAACCTAAAGATTCTAATTTACACCTTGCTAGTTTTCTAGAATTGTGTGCTACATTTAAATATGATGGAGTGTCGAATGATGTTGTTAAGCTTATAATTTTTCATTTTTCACTGAGGGATAAAACTAAGATATGGTTAAACTCATTAGCACATGGATCTATCATAATATGGGGAGATTTATCACAAAATTATTATCTAAATATTTCCCAACTTCAAAAACTGCTAAGCTTAGAATGATATCACATCTTTTTGTCAGTTTGAAGGGGAATCAATTTATGAAGCCAAGGAAAGATTTAATGATCTCCTTAAAAAGTGTCCACACCATGCATTGCCAGAATGGTTAATAATTCAAACGTTTTATAGTGGGTCAGTTGGATCTCTTAGATCAATAATCGATGATGCTGGTGGTGGATCATGAATGTCAAAACCATTCGATGAAGGATATTCATTAATTGAAAAGATGGCTACTAATAATTTTTAATTACCCTATGAAATGGTAAATCCAAAAAGAGTAGCTAGTATTCATGATTATAATGCAATATCTATGTTAGTTGCCCAAATAGCTATTATATCAAAAAAGATAGATCAATATGGAATGAATTATTCTCAAACAACACCGGTGCTTGAGGAAAACTCATTAGGACAAATGATAGAATCTCAATCTTCTTGTGAGACTTTTAATGCAATAAACAATCGTTCTAATAACCCTTATGCCAATTATTATAATCCTTAATGGAAGAATCATCCAAACTTTAGTCGGAGTACCAATAACTCAAATGCTGCAAATTCATATTGGAGAAACAATACTGCTAACCCATTGTGAAACTCCAACAATCGAAAGAATCAAGCTTATAAACTTTATTACCCCCGCAGGATTTAATAATTTGCAGAGTAAGGAGAAAAAAACTATCAATGGAAGAATTGATATTGCAAATGGGTTGTCAATTACAAAGTTAAGGAACTGCAATCAGAAACATGGAAAATCAATTGGGATGTATTGCTACCGCACTTAGCAATAGACCTCCAGGAACATTACCTTGTAATGTTGAAGTATATCCTAAAGATCAGAACAAAGAGCAAATTAAAATTATTCAACTGAGAAGTGGAAAAGAATTAGAAAATAAAGTTTAACAAGAAGTTGAAGTTGAAAAAGATGAGGTGGAAAATGAAAAAACTGGTGAATATTTTCATTTTGAAGCAGAAAGTCCTATTAAACCAATGAAAATCTCTGTAGAAAAACCACCATCTCCATTTTCTCAAAGATTTAAGCTGAAACACATAGATAATCAACTTTCCAATTTTTTTAAAAATTTGAGGAAATTAAAGATAAACATACCATTTGTTGAAGCTTTAGAACAAATTTCAAGCTATGTAAAGTTCATGGAGGATACAATTAATAAGAAAAGGGAGTTTATAGATAATGAGACTGTTGCATTTAGTGAAGAGTGTAGCGCTATAATTCAGAATAAGCTTCCAGAAAACTTAAAGATCCTTGAAGTTTTATAATTCCTTGTGCTATTGACAAACAATTTTATGAAAAAGCTTTATGTGATTTAGGAACCAGTATTAATATTATGCTGTTGTCAATTTTCAGAAGGTTGGACTTAGCAGATATTTCACCTACAACTTAAACTCTTCAGTTAGCTGATTGTTTGACTACATTTCCTAAAGGAGTTATAGATGATGTTTTGGTAAAGGTTGATAAATTTATCTTTCTTCTGGACTTTATTGTGTTAGATATGAAGCAAGATAATGAAATTCCTATCATTTTAGGAAGACTAATCTTAGCCACTGGAAGAGCTTTGATAGATGTGCATAAAAGAGAACTAATTATGTGAGTTAGTGATCAAGAGGTTACATTTAATATTGCAAAATCAATGAGATACTCTGCAAAAGAGCAAGAGATTGAATGCTTTAGAATAGATATTAATGAATATATAAGCTATGAATGTTTTAAGAAGACTTTTGAAAGTGAATTTGAAAAGGAATATATAGAATATCAAGAATAGGATAAAATTCATGATGAATCTATGGAAGTGAGTAAAGAGGATTTGGATTATGTTCAGGAAAAAAATGAAATGTTAGATCCTACAGAAGCTAACAAGAATTTGAGTTATCTATTGAGAAACCTCAAAAATTAGAATTGAAAACACTTCCTGCACATTTGAAGTATTTATTCTTAGGAGATTTATCTACATTACCTGTTATAGTTTCCTCAAAATAGTTATTGGAAACTTTAAAAAGATATAAGAAAGCCTTTGGATGGACATTAGCTGATATTAAATGAATCAGTCATTCAATTTGTATGCATAGAATTTTATTAGAAGATCAACATAAACCAAGAGCTGATCCTTGAAGGAGAATAAATCTTACGATGAAAGAAGTTATGAAGAAAGAAAATTTAAAATGGTTAGATGCTGGAATAATATATCCTATTTCAGACAGTGCTTGGGTAAGTCCAATTTACTGTGTTCCAACTAAATGAGGTGTAACTGTAATGACGAATGAGCATAACAAATTAATATCAATAAGACAAGTCGATGGTTTGAGAATCTGCATAGATTATAGAACATTAAATTCTGCTACCATGAAGGATCATTTTCCTCTACACTTTTTGGACCAGATGTTGGATAGATTAGCTAGGCATAAATATTTTGTTTTTTTAGATGGATATACCAGTTATCACCAAATACCTATTACTCTCAAGGATTAAGAGAAAACAACCTTTACTAATCTTTATGGAACATTTGCTTTTAGGCAAATTTCCTTCGGATTATGTAATGCACATGCAACATTTCAAAGATGTATGATATCAATTTTCCGTGATGTGACTGAAAAAGGAATTGAAGTTTTTATGGACAATTTTTCTGTATTTGGAACTTCATTCAAAATATGTTTAAATCATTTAGAGAAATTTTTGGAACATTGTAAAAAGACTAATCTCATATTAAGCTGGGAAAAATGTTAATTCATTGTTGTAGGAGGAATTGTACTTGAGCATAAAATTACAAAAAATGACATGGAAGTAGATACTACAAAAATACAGCCTATATCAAACCTACCTCCACCTACTACAGTAAGAGGAGTTAGGAGTTTTTTAGGACATGTTGGATTTTACAGAAGAAATATTAAAGACTTTTTAAAAATTACTATGCCTTTATGTCAACTTCTAGAAAAATATACAAAATTTTACTTTAATCGAGATTGTTCTAAAACCTTTGAATCTTTAAAGGAAAAATTGATTGCTGCTCCTATAATTGTTTCTCCTGATTGGGAGAAACCTTTTGAATTAATGTGTGATGCTAGTTATTATTCTATTAAAGTTGTTTTAGGGCTGAGATATGATAAGATTTTTAAAGTCATATACTATGCTAGTAAGACTCTTAATGATGCTCAAATTAATTACACCACCACTGAAAGAGAGTTATTAGCCATTGTGTATGCTTTTGATAAGTTTAGGTCATATCTGATTGAAGCTAAATGTGTTGTGTACACTAACCATTCAGCTTTTAAATATTTGATTGAAAAGAAGGATGTTAAACCAAGATTAATTAGATGGGTACTTCTTATGCAAGAGTTTGATTTTATAGTAGTTGGTAGAAAATGGACTTATAATCAAATTGTTGATCATCTATCTAGTCTAGAACAGGAAGAAATACTTAATTTCGAAAAAAAATTAATGAAACTTTTCCTGATGAACAATTTTATGTTATAAAAAGATAGGAAATACCTTGGTATGCTGATATTATAAATTATATTGCTAGTGGTATTTTATCAAATGGACTAACAAAACAGCAGGAACATAAATTCATTTATGATGCAAAGTTAAATTTATTGAGATGATCCATATTTGTATAGACAATGTAAGAATTTAGTAATGAGACGATGTGTGTGTTATAAAGAAATTAAGGAAATTATTCAAAAATGTCATGATTCTGAATTTGAAGGTCATTTTAGAAATGATAGAACTGTTCATAAAATTTTACGATATGGATTTTATTGGCCTACTCTAATTATAGATATTAATATATTTATCAAAACAAGTGATCGGTGTCAGAGAGTAGGTAATGTTTCAAAAAGGAATGAAATGCCTCTAAATTTTAACTTGGAAATTGAAATTTTTGATGCATGGGGATTAGATTTTATGAGACCATTTATACCTTCATTTTAAAATATTTATATACTAATTACAGTAGATTATGTTTCAAAATAGATTGAAGCAATCGATTTACCTTGATGTGATGCTCGGAGTGTTTTTCAAAATTTATAATTAAAAATATTTTTACAAGATATGTAATGCCAAGAGTAAATGTTACCGATGGAGGATCTAATTTTAGGAATGCAACCGTTACAAAATTGGTGGAAAAATATAATATAATATATAAAATTGCAACTGCTTATCCTCCCCAGACTAGTGGTTTATCAGAAGTATCTAATCGCGAAATTAAGAGAATTTTGGAAAAAATTGTTATTCTTAATAAAATGGATTGGTCTACTATATTAGATACTGCAATATGAGCTTACATGATAGCCAATAAGACACATATAGGAAATTCCCCATATAGATTTATTTTTGGTAAAACTTGTCACTTACCACTTGAATTAGAGCATAATACTTATTGGGCTATAAAAGAGTTTAATTTTAATTTGAAAGAAGCTGGTGAGAAAATATTATTGCAATTAAATGAGTTTGAAAAAATTAGAAATGAATCTTACGATAATGCGAGGATTTATAAGCAAAAGATGAAAGAATGACATGATCAGAAGATAATAAAAAGAGAATTTGAACCTGGATAGGAAGTTTTATTATACAATACAAGATTAAAATTATTTCCTGGAAAATTGAAGTCTTGGTGGAAAGAGTCATTCAGAGTTATAAAAGTCTATCCCTACGGACCAGTTAATATTGAAGACCCCAAGAATAGAAGAATATTTAAAGTGAATGTACATAGATTGAAATCATATTTTGATGGTCAAAGACCAACTTATAAAGAGATTGTAATGTTGGGTCACCCAGAATAAAACTGGGAATGTCAGGCCAACGACAATAAACCAAGCGCTTTGTTGGATGCAACCTATATGTATCACTGTTTAGTTTGCTTTTGAGTTTGCTGTGTTTGAAATATTTTACATATATTTATGTTTAGGTCTCTATGAAGTCTGTGTATTTAAGAAAAATATTTAGAAACATCTTTATTTACTTAATTTTATGGAAAAATTAAGAAATTATTGGATTGAAATCAAAATGGTGAAGATCTTGAAACTGACGCATGATGCACCAGATTGGTGCGTTATGTGTCGCGATACCGCAAATACTAAAATGTGTAAAAAAACGGTTTTTGACAGTTTCTTCTCCTTATAACTCTTAAAAATTGAATCTTAAGTCTATTTTAAGGGGGAAAACGAGGGAAAAACAACTAGATCTCAAATCCAATGGCTTCCCACTCCAAAAATACTATGAGATTTAGAGTTTTCAACCAGAGATAGTTCATCATTTTTTATGCGCAAAAATTACATGATCAGGTTCTAGTAAAGAAGAGACTAATCAAAAAAGGGGATTTGTGAATCAAGGATTCAACATGTCGAATACTCGAGCGGAAGAGACTATTATGCAGAGGCGATGGGAGTTGCTTTATTATACTACTGTCGCTGGTGTTGTTCCTGTAGTAAAAAAAAATTATGCAAATCATCATGAGAACAACCAAGGAATGATCTACGTGCAAGGAAAGTTTGTTTAGCTCACTCCTTCAACAATAAACGAGATGTTTATGATTGAGAATGTGTCTATATGCCATTATGCAAATTTTACCCCTACAAGAGATAATATAAATAAACTCTACCACTGCCTTATGGAAGAAGATGCAAATTGGGAGACCATAGATGATAGAAATGCAAGTTTTCCCTCATCATTTTTAAATCTAGTTTCAAAAGCCTGGCATTTCTTCATTGTATTGAAATTTCTGCCCACCATGAAAATCAGTAAGGTAACTAAGGAGAGTGTCATTCTGAATTATTGTATTCAAGCTAGAAAACCTATTGATGTTGGAGCTGTTATTGTGAAATCGATTTTGGGTTTGATTTTCAATGGACGTACAACTGGACTTGGACATCCTTTCACTATTTTCCTACTGTGCAGTCAATCGCAAGTACCTTATGAAAGCTGGGAAAAAGTGCTTCTTCCTTGGAAGCTGATGGATCCAGAAGCCTATTGCAACTGTATTGGAATGAGAGATGAAAAAGACATGAATGTCTTGATGGATCAAGAATCTCATAATTCATCACCTGTTTAGCCCTACTTCAACTCAAATGCACTTTTGAAGAAGAATGAAAAAGAAATGCAGAATCTCATGCATGTGATTGGGAATATTACTGAAATGTTAGATCATCTGAATTGGAGACTAAAAGAACATTTTGAACATACTGAGCGTATTGAATATGATTTGTTACCATGAATTTGTGTGATCCAAAATTTTGGATTTTTTATGAACAAGATTGAAGAAAACTCATGGTGAAAAGTTTCTTACCAAATAATCTTGCTTGAGGAGTTAGATTTTTTATTTAGCAATTTATTTAGAATTATTTGGATTTTCATAGAATTTTCAAATGGCTCCCAGAGTTAGGAGAGGAAGGCCGTATGAAGATTTTGATACATGAACATTAGTTAGATTCAAAGCCCAACATAGTTAAAATACTCAAATGGAGACAAGAAGAATGATCCAAGAACGGGCATTTGCGAATGCGAGTGGTGAGATCGAGAGACCGATTCTTGCCAAAAATTAGGAAAGATTCTGCTACTTCACTATCATAGCAATTGTCTTAATGGCTCGGGAGTTTTATGCAAACCTGAGGTTCAATACTGAAGATCACATCTTGGTTAGTGGTAAACAAGTTGAATTTACTGCTGAACAGATTAATTCTTTTTATTGATTGAGGGGTGTTTTTTTAATGAATACGTTGCATTCGTGATGAATGATTCATCACTGGATGAAGTGATTGAATTTTTGACTGATGGAAGAGGAGAGTAAATAATTAAGAATAAAAACATAGTTAATGCTGCCTTGTTGACTATTCAGTCAAAAGTATGACACCACTTCATTTCTACTAAAATGTTGCCAACAAATCATTTGGCTGATGTTACAAAAGACAAAGTTGTACTATATTATTGCATTAAAAACATGAAAGCAATAGATGTTGGTGCACTTATAGTTCAACATGCTCAAAGTATAGCTGGTAGTTCTACTGCTGGTGGTTTGGGATACCCTGCTCTGATTTTCACTCTATGTGAAAAATCAGGAGTAGAGTCCCAAAGAAATGAGAAAGATTGCAACCACAGAATCTGATTGAGAGGCATATGATTCAGAGAGTGGAATCATTTGTTGAGTCTAGAGGTGGAAGAAGAGATATACCCACTACATCTGTTGCAAGGGTGTCTACTTCTCAATCTGCATCACTTGAAGGTATTATGGACCAACTCATAATTCAACAAATGGACATAATTAATATTCAAACTTAGTTGGGAGAGATAGGACAAGAAATGCTTATAATGATGAATATCAGCAAAGGAGAGTTCAACATGATATTCATTTTGAAAATTCTATGGTAAGACATCTTAGAGCTGAACTTAATGTGGACTTTCCTGCTTGCCCCAGTTTCACTCCTTATGCTCCTGTTCATGATGAAGAAGGAGGAGGAGAAGAAGAAGATTCTGATAATGATGAGGATTAATTTTTATGAGTTTAGTTTAGTGTGTTTTGATGTTTGTTTATTATTTGTGATTTTAATGTGATGAATATTTATTTGAAACTTATTATAGTAAAAAACTTTCATGTTGTGTTTGAACAAAATTGTAATAGTAATTACAGGCTTTCACTTTTTCTGTATTTTTAGTATTTTCATTTTAGTTATTCAATTTTTGTATTTATGTTTTTAATTCTCAATAAGTTCTTTAGAATATATTACGTTTTATTTAATGCTTTAAAGATTGTATATAGTTTTACAATTAGTACCTGTAGTATACTAGAGCCTAGTTTCATGGTCAAAAATCCTCTACATGTTAGTTTTTTATTTTCATGCGTTTACTATAATCTTTCACCTACTCAATTTTATACTAAAAATATTTTTTAAAATCACTTAAAAACTTAAGTTTGGGGGAAAGAAAAAAATTATTTTGAAAATAAGTAAACTAAATTTTATTTGTTCTCAATTAATTTTATTTTCATAATTAATTTAACATGGCTTGGGATATTAAGATTTAACTTTAATGACTATACTTATTTTTATAAATATTGTGGTAAATTTAGGTAAAAAGTTTTTAAAAATGAAGGTCAATTCTAAAGTTAAAGATATTTGGTATGGTAGGATAAGACTATTTGTGTTAAGAATTTTAGAGTTTCATGTAAGAAGAAAAGAATGAGACTTTAATAAAAATCATAAACTAATATTAATTTATAAAGGAAGAAAGGTATAGAGTCTTAACTTTAAGAAGAGGATAGTTAAGTTCAAAATTATTAAAGGCTATTCAGATATAGTAATCCTCACTGTAAAAAGAAAAAGAAAAAAAAAGAAAGAATTGAAAAGATATTAAAAGAAAGAAAAAAAATGGGAAAAGAAAAGAAAAGAAAAGAAAATTGGCTTCACTTGAATCAACTTAAGGAATGAGCTTTATTGCATTTTCTAAACTTATATTGGAGATTAGTAACATTCCTAGTAAAGTTTTCATGAATTTCTCTTTCATATGAATGTTCTAAATGTCCTTAATATGATAAATTACAATTCTTCTTGAAATGAATAGAGATTCAAAAATCTTAAATTTGAGTACTAAGTATTCCTAGGCTTAGAATTTGAATCTAAGTTATTAAATGTTTTTCTTAAATTTTGTTATTCTATTTATTAAACTAAATTATTGAAGTTATAAGTTAATCTCTATCATAAGTCATATGCTTTTATGTAGTAAAAGCGTCACTTGAAGATAAGTAACATTTAAGTTTGAGGGATTTTGATACACCAAAATAATATACTATTTTAAGCACATATTTTATGCTTAGTTTTGGTGATATTGCCCTTTAAATAAGGGCATTTTCATGTTTTTATTGCAGCTAAATCATTTTTAGGCATTTGAAGAAAAATTGACAAAAAGAATCAAATTTGGAACCAAAACAACAAATTTTGAGATTCTAGTGCATGATGCACCAGATCGGTGCATGATGCGCCTTTTGACAAAGAACTGACACATGATGCACCAGATCAACGCATGATACACTAGAGACGACTTTTTGCAAATTAAGTCAGTTTGAGAAAAATTTTCTGCAAATTTTCAAATGAACACTTGCTCTACACATATATTGGAGTAATTTAATACATCTAGACACTTTGGAAGGCTCTTTTATGAAGGGATATGTCTCTTGGATCAAATGACACATCTTTTGATTCAAAAGAGTTAACTTTTGGAGGGGAATTTTGAATTCTTTTTCAAAGGAGGTAGCCCAAAATAAAGAGAAAACTTCATAGAGTTGGTGAGAGAGAGGAAAGGGAGAGAGAGAGAAAGTTGGCGTGAGAGGCAAGAGGAGAGAAGAGGAGAATTTTTTCTAGGGTTGTAAGAGAAGAGGAGATTTTCTTCTAGGGTTGCAAGAGGAGAAAACTTCTTGGGATTTGCTTAGGAAGGATTGTGAGATAAGCTGTCTTTTATTTCTTTTGTTATGTAAACTTTTTTTTTATATATGGAATATGTGTTTTGTCACATCCTTCTCATGAATTTTGAGTGGTCTTCTATATCATTCTTCCTACTTTGAGATATGGTTTGATTTTAATGTTAATATTTTGTGATGATTTGATCTCCGAACTTCATTTACTTTTCAATTTGGCTAATTGAAATATTAAAACTTGTTGAGAGACATGTTCTGAAAAGGATTATGATTTCTACAACAAAGGGTAAATCACATTTGATTTCATGGGAGAGTATGTCATCCATGGGCTTGGGTGAAAATAAGTAGGGAAATATACTTTATTAAATGCAGAATTAGAGATTTTAAGGTGACAGATTAAAATCCATAAATTGGTCCAGTTGATTGGAAAGTGATGCAAGATTGTTAGCCCTCAGGTAAGGGAGTAGTGGGAGCTCTAGAGTGGCAGTCGGTATCCTCGCAGCCTGACCACTGAATTAGTGACCAAACTCTGGATTAGTTAATGTTCTTTATAACACTCAAAAGAGGGTAATGATTAAAATTGCTCCTATTTGGCACAAAATAATATATAAATATTTTTTCAAATGATTTCAATTTCTTTATAATTTGTAAAGGGGAAGGATGCTTTCTTAAATTTGAAATTTTCGTCAAAACAAAAACTTTATTTAGTTTTTGTAATTTTACTTTTAAAAGTTAGTTCTTAGTTAGTTAACTTTGTTTTTCAACTGTATTTTATATAGCATTTAACTTAGTAGTTAATAATCAAACTTCATTGTTTACTTTTATTTTTGTATTTTTAATTATAAAAAAATTTCAAAAACTTACTTCAAGGATTTTCCAACTTCACTGTGAGATCGATATCTATGACTCCATTAGAGTCCTTTATTACTTGAGTGATACCTATACTTGCGTTGATTTTAACGGGGATTTGACAGTTTAAAAAGAGTTTTAAAAGATAAACTATTTTCATAAAAGGTATTTTTGTTAGGATTATATTACATATTTATTGTCGTGTGTAATTTTGCAATATTGAAAAATATTTACAAATTTTACACACTAAATCTACCTCCGCATCATATTTTAATTTTGAAAAAAAGCATTTCAATTTTTCAAAATGCGATAAACAAAATTTTATTCATTTAATAATTTAAATAAATGAGCACAACCCCATTAGAAATACACCCATCCCAAAGGACAAACACATTACTAGATAGTGGGACTCGATTAAATAAACTAATGAATTCATGATATCTGTTTAGTCTGCACAACCTTTTATTTTGATCGATAAGTTCCGATTATCGATGTCAGAGCGCTAATCCCTGAATAATTAATGCTTATGCACAGTATATCAGTAGTTTTGATGGTATTTTCACTTATCTTTCTTTATTTTGCAACAAAACAAAAAACTTGATCCTGAAAAAAAAAATAAGAAGTTGATTTTTTAATTTATATATCTTTATATTGGGATACTACGCAAGTATGCGTATCGTTATCAAGTAATATAAGATCTTTTGATTAAGACCTGAATATCAAACTCACATGGAAGATTATGCAGTATGCACTTTTTAGAAAGTTTTTTCTATTTAAAAAAAAATTACTTAAACTAAAAACAATTTTTGCAGGAATTTAAAATTTAACTATTTTTTGTATTTTTGATATTTTAAATAAATAGTGACAACTTAAAAAGATAACTAAAGTTTTTGTAGAAGTAAAGTTCTTAATATGAAAATATATTTCTTCTTATCATGAATCAGTAATAAGTATAAGAATTCTGTTGTGAAAGTATGCAAATTGTGTTGTGTCAAATAGGAGGAATAATATTCTTTACCCTTACTAAAGATGCTATAAAGAACATTTGCTAATTTAAAGTTTTAATAGTTTTGAAGCCGACTAGGCAGGGAAGATACTAACTCTTACTCTAGAGTTCCCTCAATTCCCTCCACCTGGGTGCTAACATTCTCGTATCAGAACCTAAAACAATAAACCAAGTTGAGGGCTTTAATCTATCACTTTAAAGTCCTGTAACTCTACACCCATCAATGAATATTTCCCTATTTATTTGCACTCAATCATATGAACTACGTTCTCATTCATACAACCTTATGTGATTCTTTCCAATTGTTGACTGAGACAATATCAGCCAAATTCGTACATGTTCTCCCAACAAATTTTTATATATGAATTGAGCAAATCAAGTAGTAAATGAAGTGCATGGATTGAAATCATCACAACTTCTTCCAACATTAAATATGAATACTCTCCACAACTTCCATCCAAAACTTAATTACTTATCATTTTAAAAAGAAAGATAAAAGAAAACTACTCATAATCCATGGAGAAAACAAAACCACTCTTTACTTTCAAAAAAAGAAATCATTGTCAAACCAACAATAAGTATCGATTAAAACAAAAAGTAGTCTAAAACAAAAAAAATAAAAACTTATCTCAAGTACTCTACCAAACTCTTGAAGTTCATTTGAATCTCTTCTATTTTACAAGCACTCAAAATAAAATAATAAAAAGGATAAAGTAAATAAAAAGTAGTTCCTAAAAATCTCTCTGTACTAACTCTCCAGAAAAGAACTTTCAAAACTTGTCAATATTTTCAGGACTCTTTTCTAAGTATTCTCTTCTTGCTTTTATAGTTTTCCAAGAGGTGTCTTGGGATATCTTCAAAATATGTCTTGATTCGATGTATTTGCCCAAGAGACACATCATTTCATGATAATTTTCGTCCATGGTGGTTACAACCACCTATTAAGCCAATGGGTGCCTCAAAAACCTCTTCAAAATTCATGAAAATCGATTTTACTCATCTAGTGATTGCCACTGGCACTTAAGCGCGGGTTCTCAGCGCTTAGGCGTGACCTCTATTTAACCGGCGCTTAGGCGCCAAAACTCTTTTGCACAATTTTTCACCTTTTTTCTCCAAATTTGATCATTTTTCACTCCTTTAAGAATTTTTTCCATTTTTACTTGTATCTGCAAGAAAAAACACAAAAAATACTTTCCATTAAAGCGCAATATCTCAAAAATAGGTATAAAAATGTGTCTAAAAATATTATATATTTTAGGTGTATCAAAATCCCCCAAGCGTAAAATGTTACTTGTCCTCAAGTGACACTTCAATCTTTAAAAACCAAATATGTATGATATGTATATGAGTTTTTTTAGGAGTTGCATTTAGATTTAGAAATATAGTAGTCCAATTTAGAAAAAATAATTAGTAAATGAGAACAACTTAAAGTTTGAAAATTTTTAATGTTAAGAACTATGAAAATATGAGTTCCTATCTAATTCAGAAATATTGTAAGTTCTCTAAATTTAGATTTTAGTTCTTTTATTTTCTCTACTTAAAAATTTTTATTAAAAATAATTTTACTTACTATATTTTATTTATAAGCTTAAGATTTTATCAAGTCTTATACTTTAAAAAGATCAAATGTTGAACCAATTTTTGATTAGGCACTAATCCTCAAGCTTCTCCTTTTTTACATTTCTTTTCTTTTTCTTTTCTATTTCTCTTTTCTTTTCTTTTTCTTTTTCTTTTCTTTTTCTTTTTCTTTCTCAGGCAAGGATTACTATATCTGGATAAGCCTTTAATGATTTTGAATTCTACTTCTCCTTTCCTAAAGTAAAGCTTTGATATAAAACTTTTACTTATAAATATAATAATAGTTTTGAAAAACATTTTAATAAAAGAAATTTAAGTATTAAAAATAAAAGTCTAAATTGTCTAAATTTTTCAAAAATACAATGTTTCTTACTAAAGATAGTCACTTATATTAATCATTTTCTATACTAAAAATTTTTAACTTAAAGTTTTTGTTCATTACTTACAATTTTAACTAAATTTTCTTACTCATTTCTAAAATCAAGTTTTGCTTCCCTAATATAACTTCATATACATAATCAATTTTTCTTCTAAAATCAAATTCACTTGTAGAACATTTGAGAATAAATAAAATTCTAGTTTTGAAAATATTTTCATCCCCCCAAACTTTAATTTTTAACAGATTAAACAGTTTAGCATCATATATATATAAGCATGAATGAAAATTTAAATAGCATGCTAATATGATTTTTAACATCCTAATTATACAAGTATAAAACTAAAGACGGGAGTAAAATTAATTTTTGATCAAATTTTATAATAGTTTATTTTAGTTTAACATGTGGAGATTCAAATAGATTTCTAAACAATGGCTATAAAAGCAAACAACACACCAACATGATAAAAGAAAAATACATGGCAGTAGTTTCTAAATTTCAAGTTTAAGATCTCAGCTAGCAAGATTTCTACTTTATAACAGGTATGAAATTAAGTTAAGGTCTAAACTAACTAAATCATAGTACTAAACACAAAATAATAGCTACTACCCTAAAATTTAAAAATAATATAAAATACCATCTAACACAATAATCACAATAACAACAGAACATAAAAATTCAAAACACAAATAAATCATAGTCCAAAACAACACACAGATGCAAATGTAGCAAGCTCGGACTACATAGTTCACATCATATTACAACCATAAAATGAATCTCTCAGCTCTAGTCTTCATCCTCAGAATCATCACTGTACCATTTTTCTGCAGGTTCATAATCAAGATATCGAGGATATGTAGGAAATTGCACTCCTGGTTCGCCTCTAATCAAGCTCTCCAAAGATGAGTGGAATTTCTCTTCATAATCACTCTTCCTTCTATTATAACTATTAGTATGATCTGCAAAACACTCTAAATTTTATACCTTATCAGTGGTAAAATTGATATTGTCCATCATGTTCTGCAATAACTCATCTTGAGTCTTGGTATCACCTCTAGATGTAGTAGCAAGAGAAGTAGATGGTCATGATGAAAATGCAGCAGAGGTAGATGCAACAGACGTCTCTAATCCATAACTTATGGAAAATCCTCCTCTCCAGCCAAAAATTGAATGCTCATAATAAGTCTTCACATTCACCTTCATAATGGGCTTTAGAGGTAACAAAACTTCCTCCCAACTATCATACTTCACTCCATCTTGCTCGCATAATGAAAATATCAAGGAAGCAAATCCCATACCTACAGTAGTAGCAGCAACAACAGCTGAACTGATGATAGTGTGATAAATCATAGCCCCTATGTTGATGGGATTTCCCTCCAAAATACAATAGTTCAACGTTGCTCTCTCTGTGGTAAATTCACTGAGGTGATTGGTCGGAAGCAGACGAGCATAAATGAAATAGTATCAGGCCTAACTTTGAAGTCGAAAAATTTACTCTCCTCTCATTGGTTATCTTCCAAAGTCCTCTCCCAATAGTCAAATATGAAATAATCTCACTCTCTTCTCTCTCCCTCTCACTCACTTTATCTCTCTCACTCTATCTTTCTCATTCTCTATTTATCTATTCTTATCCCTTTGATTTTCTCTCTCTCTCTCTCTNCTTTGATTTTCTCTCTCTCTCTCTCTCACTCACTCTATCTCTCTCACTCTATCTTTCTCATTCTCTATTTATCTATTCTTATCCCTTTGATTTTGTCTCTCTCTCTCTCTCACACACACACATTCCCTCTCTCTCACTCTCTATCCTTTCCTCTGTCCATAGCCTTCTTCCATTCCCTCCTTCTCTCCTGTATATTTATCCCTAACTCTTTCTAGCGCTCTACCTCTCTCTGGCACTTTCTTTTACTCTTGCTCTCCCTCTAATTTTCTCTTCAACACTCCCTTGCTCACCTCTCTCCCCCTCTTACATGTCGTTGTTCTCATCCTCTATATCTTTATTCACTCTCTTCTATTTCTTTTTTTTCTCTATCTCTCTCCACCTCAATCTCATCCTCCCTCCATCTCAATCTATTTTTAAGGTCTCTCTTTTCTTAACTAGCTCTTATCTCTCTACTCTCTCTCTCTCCATATTATATTTCTTCTCTCTCTCACAATCTTGCTCTTTTTTATTCAAATTTATCTCTATTATCACACTCTCCTCTTTCTCTCTCTCTCCTAGATCTCACACTGACTCATTATCTCACTTTCTCTCTCCCACTTTAGCTTGTACTCTCTAAGTCTTTCTCACCCACTATCTACCTATCTCATACTCTCTCTATCTCTTTCTTATCTTTCAGTTTCCCTCCTCTCCCCCCACTATGCCACCTCTCTCTATCACTTTCTCACTCTCTTTCCCTTGATATATCTTTTTCTATCTAATTCCATCACTTTG
This sequence comes from Phalaenopsis aphrodite, assembly GCA_003013225.1. Taxonomy (NCBI): domain Eukaryota; kingdom Viridiplantae; phylum Streptophyta; class Magnoliopsida; order Asparagales; family Orchidaceae; genus Phalaenopsis; species Phalaenopsis aphrodite. The sequence continues at coordinate 52,495 of NEWO01000668.1, read as the reverse complement.
CCTATCCTTTCTCAATATCCTTTTTCTTTCTTTCCCTTCATCCGTCTCACCCTCTATCTTTATCTATCTTACCCTCTATCCGTGCCTTTATCTATTTCTCTTGATCTTTTTTCTATCTCCCTTCTTTTTCTTGCTCTCTCCCAAGCTCTCGCTCTCTCTCCTTCGTTATATTATTTCTTTTTCGACCTCTCTCTCCCTCTCATCCCTCTTTCTCTATTCTCCCTCCCTCTCTCTCCTCTTCTCTCCTTTCTTCATTCTTCTTTCTTCTCCTTCATTCCACTTTTTTTCTCTCTTCTCCTTCTCTTTTGTTGTCCCTTTATCTCTTTCTTGCTCTTTGTTTCTATTTTCTTCTTTCCCTCATGTTCTCTATTGACATATCTCTCTTCTCACTTTCTCCTTTTCTCTTGCTCTCCATCATATTTTCTCTCTCTATCACCCTCTCTCTCCCACTCTCCTTGCCTCTCTCTACCTCTCTCAAGCCCTCTATCTCCCATCTTTTCTCTCTCTTCCTCGTTTTCTACCCTCCATTTATCTTCCACTCTATCTTCTCTCTCAATCTCTCACACTCTTGCTCATTCTTTCTATCTCTTCTCTCTTTTCCATTTTTCTTCTCTTTCCTTAGCCTCTTACTCTCTCACTCTTTATCCTTCCTTCCCATCTTTATTCTTTGTACCCCTCTCTCTAGCCCTCCCTCCCTCTCTCTTTCTCTCTCTCATCTTTTTTCACTCTTTGTCCCTTTATTTTCTACCACAATTCTTCTCTCTCTCTCTCTCACTCCTCTTTTTTCCCTCCCCTTTCTCTCTCTCTCACTCTCTCACTTAGCTTCATTTTTTCTCTCACTCAGATTCTCTCTTTCCTTATCCCTATGCCTCACTACTCTTTCTATCTCTTCCCTCCTGCCTCTCTCTTTCTTACTGATCTCTCTCCTCTCTCCCTCCTGCTCTCTCCCCCTTCCTCTCTCTCTCTCACTCTTTTTACCTTACTCTCATTCTCTCTCTCACTCCGTCTCTCTTTCTCCTTCTCTCCTCCCTATCTTCTTTCTCTCTCCATCACTCTATATCCGACTCTCTCTCCCTCACTTTCTCACTCTTTTTCTAGTTTACTCTTATTCTCTCTCTCTCACTCTCACTCTCTCTCATGATTTCTCTATAAATCTTCCCACCCTTTCACCCTTTCTCTCTCTGTCCATCCCCATCCCTCTTGTTCACTCATTCTCTCAACTCTTTCTCACTCCTCACTCCCTCCCTCGTGCTCTTTCCACCCACACTGTTGTGCTCTCTCCCTCTCTCTTGCACTCTCTACCTTCCCTCCCTCTCTCTTTTGCACTCACTCACTTTCCCTCTATCACGAACACTCCTTGCCTCCCTCCCTTCTTAATTCATTTTCTATCTCTCTCTTGTTCCCTCTGCCATTCTATTTCTGTACAACTCGTTCTTTATCTTCCCTCACTTCATTTCCTATATGTAATATTATTTTTGTATCTCTCCCTTTATTGTTCCCTATCTCTTCAAATTCACTTTCACTCTTACTCTTGCACTCCCCTACTCTCTCCTTTTCGCTTTATTTTAAATTTCCCTATCTCTCACTCACGCGTTCTCTCTTTCGTTGGTCTCCCCTATTTGTCTTGCTCCTTTCACTCTTTCAATCCATCAATCAAGTACTCTCTCTCTTTCTCTCTATCTCTTCGCTTTTTCTCTCATTGCACCATCTCTCTATTCTCCCATCCCACACTCTCACTTCTCTCTCTCATTTTCTCTCCCCATCTCCAAATTCCTTTCAATTTCTCTTCAATTCCACTCATTCTTGCTCCCTCTCTCTCTTTTACTCTACTCTCATTCCTGTTCTCCCTCCTAATGCTTTCTCTTCACTCTCCTCTTACTCTTTCTCACTATCCCCCACTATATCTCGCTCACTTTTTCTCTACTTCTCTCTATCCCTCACACACACACACTCCTCAATCTCTCTCTTTCTCTCTTCATCCTCTCCCTCCATCTGTATTTCTCCATGTCACTCTATCTTTTACTCTCACTCATTCTCTTACTTTCCCTCCCTCTCTCTCTGTCGTTGACTGTTTATTATTCCTTCTTCCCTCATTCTCTCTTCTTTCTCTATTCAACTCCCTCTTTCTCTCTCTCTCTCTCTCGCTCCCTCTCTCTCTCTTCAACCTCTCTCACACCTCTTCTATCTCTCTACTTCTCAATATCTTCCTTTTTGCTCTCTCTCTGCTTTATGTCACTTTCTTGTTCTCTTGCGCTTTCTATCTCTTTTGCTATTTACTTACTCTCTATCTCCTGTTATTCCAGACACACTTTCTCTATTGCTCTCTCTTCTATGACTTCCACTTCTATCTCTCCACATTTAATCTCTCTTATTGTTTCTTATTTTCTCTTTTATTTTCTCTCACACATCACACACAGTCTCACTATCCCTCTATCTATTTCTCTCTCTCTTTCTCGCTTTCTTCTCTCTCACTCTATTTATTTCTCTTTCCCCCTCCCTTCCTCACTCCCTCTCCATCTCTCTCTCATTTTCCTCTCTATCTCCTCTCTCACTCACAGACACAAACAATCTTTCTCTCTCTATAGCTCCCTTTCTGGTTCTACCTTTCTCAGATCCATCTTCTCTCTCTCTCCTTTTCTCTATCTCATTCTCTTCTTTTTCCTCATTTTCCCCCTCTCACTCAATCTCTCACACTCTATCTTCCCTCACACTCTCCCACTTAATCTTCCCTCACTCACTTTTCTCTCTTTATTTTTTTTACAAACACACACGCACGCACATTCTCTCTCCCTTTATACCTTCTCTCACTAAAATCTTTCTTTCTTTCTAATCACTCACTCTCACGCTCTCCCTCTCTATCTCTTACTCTCTCTTCAGTTTCTGTCATCTCTCACTCTTTCTATCCCTCTATCCCCTTCTCAATCTTGCTATCTCTTTAAATTTCTTTTTGTTACTCTATTTTTGTTATTCTCTTTCTCAATCTTTCTATATCTACTCATTTTATTATTTTCCCTATGTCTCTTTCTTGTTCACTGAATCACTCTCGCTCTATCTTCCCTCACTCTCCATTCTCACTCTATTTCTCTCTTGCACTCTCTCTCCCACTCCCACTCTAGCTCCATTTCTCTCCCTCTTCAATCATTCACACCCACTTTCTCTCTCTCTTTGCACATATTTCCTCTCTCAAGCTTTGTCGCTCTTTTCACCAATTCCCTCTCTCAATCTCTATCTCACTCTATGTCCTATCCTTTTTTCTCCTTATATTGATCTCTTCTCTCTCTCAAAATATCCCCCTCTGTCATAATCACTCCCTCTTCTCTCATATATCTCAAATTATTTCTCACTTTCTCTCACACATCTTACCTTACTTTTCCCTCCTTCCCCCATCCCTCCCTCTCTCACTATATCTTTCACACATTTTCTATCTTTCTCACTCTATCTTGCTATCTCTTTCCTCCTCTTCTTTTATTTCTCTCCTGCTCTCTCTGTATCTCTTCAATTTCACTCTCACTCTCACTCCCTTCATCTTTCTCTTTAATTTTTCCTCACTCTCTTCTCTGTCTTTTTTCATCTCGATCTCTCTCCCTTACTCACTCTCACTATTTTTTCTATTAATTTCATTCTTGATCATCCTCCCTCCACCTCTCTCTCTTTCTGTGGGAGAGACGAGAGAGAGAAAGAGGGGAAGTGCTAGAGAGAGTGAGAAACTAATAGTGAGAGGGAAGAGAGTGGGAGTGACAGGGAGGTAAAGCTAGAGGGTGAGTGAGAATGAATGAGAAAAGAAGAGTTGAAGAGAAGCATAGAGAGATGGAGAGGAATGGTGAGAGAGGTAGAAAGAGAAGGTTGGGAGAGGGACTAATAGAGAGGTGGAGAGGGGAGAGAGTGAGAATAGAGAGATGGGAGGGAGATCAAGAGTGATAGAGAGAGGAGTGGAAGAGAAAGACAAAAAAAATTAAGGAAGAGAGAAAAAGAGCTAGGAAGAGAGGGAGGAGCGAGTGAGGGAGGGAGAGGTAGAGAAGTAAGAGTTTGTGATAGGGAAGAGAGGGTAAAAGATTGGTATTGTGAGTGAGAAAGGGAGAGATAACAAGATCTAGAGAAAGTAAGAATAAGAAAAATATGAACAAAATAAAGAGTTAGACTGAGAGAGGATAGATAACGAGAGAAGACAGAGTAAGAGAGAGTGAGAGAGGGAGGGTGAGGAAGAGCGAGGGAGAGAAAATGATGAAGGGAGAGAGAGTAAGAGAAATAAGGATATCTAGAGAATGAGAGATGAAGAGAGGGAGAATGAAATTGAGAGAAGAGAGAAGAACAACATAAGAGGGTGAGAAAGAGTGAGAGTAATGAAGAGAGAGATCACAAGAGCAAGGTACGGAGAGAGAAAAAAGAGACATATGGGAGGGAGAGAAGCATGGTAAGAGAGATGGAGAGAGAAGGAGAGAAAAAAAGAGAAAGAGACATATGGGAGGGTGGTAGGTAAGAAAAGAGGGGCAGAAAGAGTGGGGTGGAGTGGGAAGGAGAGAGACAAAGGGGGGGAGAGAGAGAGGATGGCAGGGATGAGAAGAGATAAGAAAAAGGGAAGAGTGAGAGGATAACTAGAGACTGCGAGCAGGACAGAGAATGAGTGAGGGAAAATAAGAGACAAAGTGAAAGTGAGAGGAAGATAGAGCGAGAGCACGAGAGAGATAAAGGGAGAGAGATTGCAATAGAGAGTGAGAGAAATAACCAAATAGAGGGAGTGGCAGAGAGAGAAAGAGTGAGGAAGGAAAGGCAAAAGAGATTGATTAGAGATAAAACCGGAGGGTGTGAGGGATATTGAGCATTAGAATGAGAGCAAGAGTATGAGGGAGAGCGAGGGAGAAAGACGAAGAGAGAAGAGAGATAGAGTAAGAGAGAAGGAAAAGAGAGAAGGAGAGAGAGAGAAAAAAAGAGCAACATATAGGAAGATAAAGGGAGAGTAAAAGAGAGAGATAGAGATAGAGGAGGTCTAACAGAGATAGAGAGATAAATTTTGAGTGAGAATGGGAGTGACAAAGAGAGAGAGAGAGAGTGCAGTAGAAAGGTGAAGCAGTTAGAGAGAGCACAAAGGATGTAGAGCAAAAAAATAGTGAGAGAGAAACAATGAGAGAGGAAGGAGGGGGAGGGATGGAGAGTACAAAAAGAAAGAGGATAAGGAGAGAGATGAAAGAAAGTAAGAGATAAAGAAAGAAGAAGATAGAGTAAGAGATGAGTAGAAATAAGAGAGAGAGAGAGAGAGAGAGAAGTCGTAATATAAGAGAAAGAGAAAGAAAGAAGGTGGGAGAGTGATAAAGCGAGATTAAGAGAGGATGAGAAAGTAAAAGAGATGAAGAGAGAGATTGCAAGGGAGTGAAGAGAACATAGATGGAGAGAAGAGCAAAATTAAGGAAGAGAGGAAGGAGAGAGAAAGAAACGGAGAGGGAGAGAGAGTGTGTGAGGGAGAGATGAAGAGATAAATGAGAGGAGGGTGTAGGGAGAAAGAGAAGAATGAGAGAGAAAAAGAGTTGGTTAAGAGAGAGATAAAGATGAGAGAGAAGAGAGAGTAAATAGAGTAAGGAAATGAGACAAAAAAAAATGAAGAGAGAGGGAGAAAGATAGAGAAAATGAGAGAGGGAGGTAGCAAGATAGAGCTTGTGAGACAAAGAGAGAATAAGAAATGGAGAGAGAGCAAGGCAGAGAGAGGAGAGGATATGAGGTAGATAGTGGCAGGTAGAGAGAGGAGAGAAGAGAGAAAGTGTGAGAGATGATGATGTAGAGAGAGAGTGAAAAAAGAATAAGAGAGAGAGAGAGAGCAAAAGCAAGAGATAAAGTAAGAGTGAGTGAAAGGGTAAGAGTGCAAGAGAGAGGTGGGGAGAGAGAAAGAAAAAGGAACAAAGAAAGTTGGTGAGATAGGAATAGAAAGTAAGAGAGAGAATGAGATGAAAAGAGAGATAGGGAGAGCTATATGGTGATAAAGAGATAGAGAATAGCAAGCAAGAGAGAGAGAGAGGGAGTAAGAGAGACTAAGGGATGAAAGAGAGACAACACAAGAGAGAAATAGAGAGAGAGAGAGAGAGAGGAAGTGCAAGGGTAAAGAGAAAGAAATCAAAAGAGGGTGGAGAGAGATGGGAAGGATGGAGAGTGAGGAAAAATGATGTCAGGAAGGGAGGAAGGGAGGGAGTTATACAAATTGAGAGATAGTGGTCAGCGAGAGTGAGGGAGAGAGAAAGCAAGAGGGAGGGTAGGAGAAAAAGGGACAAAGATAAATAATAGAAAGAAAAAAGAGTAGCAAGATCAGAGAGAGAAACTATAAAGTGGAAGAGAGCGAGTGAGTGAGCATAGAAGCTAGAGAGTGTGATAGAGGGAGAGTAAGTATAGCTATAAAAATGGAGAAGTGAGAGAGAGAGAGGGAGACAAGTGAGAATGAGGGATGAAGGGTGGGAAGGAAGGAGAGAGAGAGACCATGAGGAAGATAAAGCAAGAGGAATAGAATGGGAGGGTTATAGAGAGAGTAAGAAAGTGAGAGAGTGAGATGAGGAGATAGAGAGAGTGGGAGTGAGAGATATAAAAAAAGATAGAGCGAGAAAAGACAAATGATACATAAAAGAGAAGAGAGTGGAGAGAAAATAGAGATATATAAGGAGAGAGAAAAAGTGGGTGAGAGCACACCTGAGAGAGAGAGAGGAAAAATGGGAATAAGTGAGAGAGTGTGTGGGTGAGAGCAAGCTAAATAGAAAGGGAAGAGGGGAGGAAGAGAGAGAATGAGAGAGAAAAAAAGAGTGGAGTAGAGAGAGAAACTAGAGAGGTAATTAGGGAGGGATAAAGAAACAAATAAGGAGGTTAAGAGAAAGAAAGTAAGTGAGAAATGAGAGAGGGAGAAACTAAAGATAAATTGTAGGAAAGTAAACATGAGCATCCAATACTTATAAAAGTTAAGAAAATGAGTTGTAGAAAAAAACAAGTAAGAGAAAAACCGTAGTCAGATATGGAAGACCAAGACTAGGAAAAAGGGCCAGAGAGAAAGAACGAAGGAAAGATGGGGATAAAGTGAGTAAAAGTGAGAGAGAGAGAGAGTGGGAGGGAGCAAGAGAGAGAAGAGATTGTGAGAGGAGAGATAGTTGAGAGATGGAGAGAGAGAGAGGGAGGTAAATATATCGAGACAGGAGAGAGATAAGAGAGTAGGGAGGGAGTGAGTATAGAGAGAGAGAGAGGGGAAGATAGAGAAGAGATTGAATAGAAAGAGAGGGATGAGAGGTAGAATGAGAGAGGTAGGAGAGTGATCGAGTGAGTGAGAATGGAAAGGAGGGAGGGAAGGAGAGGGCATAAGTGAGTGAGAGAAAGTGGAAGGGAATTATAAAAGAGCGTGAGAGAGTCATAGCAAGAAAAAGAGACAAGGAGAGAGAGAGTAGATAGAGGTTGAGGGAGAGAGAGAGAGGAGAGTGTGAGAGAATTAGAGCAATGGACAGAGAACGAGCATGAGATAGAGGTGAAAAAAGACAAAGGGAGGGAGTTTGAGACAAAGAAAGGGAGTGAGAAGGAGGAAGAGAGAGGGAGGAGAGTAAGATAAAGAGAGAGAAAACTATTAATTGAGATAAGAGAGACATTAAGAGAGAAAAGAAGAGAGAGTGAGAGAGATAGAGTGAGCAAGTAAGTGAAAGAGACAAAGAGAGGGAGATGAAGAGATGGAGAGAGGAGAGAGAGAATATAAGACGTTAAGAGGAAGAGAGAAAGAGATAAAGAGAGGGAGACAAATGGAGGGTGATATAGAGAGATGTAGGGGAGCGATGGGGAGAGAGTGAGGGTGGAAAGAGAATAAGATAAGTATGGAGAGGAAGAAACAACATGGAGGGTTAGAGATGGAGAAAGACACTGAGGGAGTAAGGTACTGAGTAAGAGAGAGGGAGGGAAGGAGTGTGAGGGAGTGAGAGAGGGGGATTGAGAGCTGAAGGTCATGAGAGATGGAATAAAAGAGAGAGCGATAGGTAAAGAATGATAAAAGAGGGTTGCAAGGGATGAGAGTGAGTGAGAGCGAGTGAGGGAGAGTAGGTGAGAAAGATTGAGCAATAGGGTAAGTGATAGAGAGCTCTCATGATTGGATAAGTCAGAGGGAGAGAGAGAAGGAGATAGAAGGAGAGAGTGATAGCAATAAGGTGTGAGAGAAAGAGGGAAGGAGAGATGGAGAAAGCAGGTGAGAGAGAAGGGTGAGATGGAGAGGATGAGGGATAGATAAAGTGAGATAGAGGAAGAGAAAGATGGTAATAGAGCAGGAAAGTGAAAAAAAGAGAGAGAAAGCAAAAGAGAAGTAAAGAAGAAAGAGAAGAAAGAATAAAACAGATTGAGAGATAATATGAGAGGTGAAGATAGAAAACAAGAGAAAATGTATAAGAGATGGTAGAGATGGAAGCAAGATGGAAATAGAGAGAGAGAGAGGGGAATAGAGATAGTGGGGGGAAAAGGGTTGTAAGGAGGGACCGTTTGAGGGTTAAAATGTGGTAGAGATTAAGAAAAAAGATAGAGAGTGGGTGAGAGGGCAAGAAGGAGAGAGATGGTGAGAGAGAGAAAAAGTGAGTGACATAGAGTGAGAGTAATAGAGAGTGAGAGAGAAAGAAGATAGAGAGAGAGAGATGATAAGAGAGGGATAGAGCAAGAAAAAGGTAAAAAGAGAGGGAGGAAGGGAGAGTGAGATAAAGAGATAAAGAAAGTGAAAGAGGGAGGGAGAGTGAGACAAAGAGAGTGCGATTGTGGGAGAGAAGGTGAGAGAATGAAGAGAGTAAGAGAGAGAGATGATTAATAAAGAGAGAAGTAAGAGAGAGAGCAAGAGAGAAAGAGTGAGAATGTGAGAGAGATAGAATGAACAAGCAATTGAAAGAGACTGAGTTAGGAAGATGGAGAGATGAAGAGAGAGATGGGAGAGGTAAAGAGTGGGGGAGAGATAAAGGGAGGGTAAAAAAAGAGAGAAATATGGAGATGTAAGGTAGAGATGGGAGAAGATAAAGAGATAGAGAGATTATGATAAGTATGTTGAACGAGAAAAGAGAGTTACAGTCAGATAGAATGAAAGCAAGTAAGGGAGAGAGTGTGTGAGTTATGGAGGGAGGGAGAGAGTGTGAGAAAGGGAAATATATAAATAGAGGGATGGAAAGTGGTAGAGAGAGTGAGAGTGGGAGAGAGGGAAGGAAAGATTGAGGTAAGACAGCGAAAGAGAAAGATAGAAAGGGAGAGAGGTAGGTAGAGATTGCAAGAGAGTAGTGTGGGAGGAATGAGAGAGAGCAAGAGCAATTGAGGGAGAGCAAGTGAGTAATGAAATTAGAGAAAGTGAGATAGAGAGACAAAGCAAGAAGAAATATAGATGGAAATAGTGCAAGAAAGAGAAAGAAAAAAGAGAGAAAGAGAGAGAGAGTTAGATGAAAGAAAGAAGAAAGAATGAAGGAGGTTGAGAGGGAAAAATAGAGAAAATGTATGAGAAGAGAAGGGGGAGAGTGGAATAGAGAGAGGAACGGAGATAGAACGGAGGAGAAAAATGGACATACGGAGGGAGCATTGAGGGTTGGAATGAGGGAGAGATAGAGAAAAAGAGAGAGTGAAAGAAATAGAGGGCATGAAAGAGAGAGGTTGGGAGAGAGAAAAAAATGAGTGACAGAAAGTAAGAGAGAAAAAAAGATTGAATTAGAGAGATGATAAGAGGTAAAAAGAGAGGGACGGAGGGTGACTGAGATAAAGAGATAATGGATGTGAAAGAGGGAGGGAGAGTGAGACAGAGAGAGTGGGAATGAGGGAGGGAGGGAGGTAAGGAAGATAGACAGATGAAAGAAAGATAGAGTGACTGAAGAAGAGTGAGAGAGATAAAGGGAGAGAAAGAGAGATGGAAAGATAAAGAGAAGGAGGGAAGGAAAGAGAGTTCTAGAGAATTGAGAGAGAGTGAGAGGGATTGAGAGAGAGCAGGAGAGATAGAAAGAGCAAAAGTGGGTGGGAGAGAGATAATGATTTGAAGAAGATAAAGAGAGTAGAGTAAAGGAGGGAGAAGGAAATAAAAAGATGAAGGGGGATAAGGAGAGGGAAGAAGAGTGGCTCCCACTCTCTGGCTCTCTCCTCTTTCTTTCTTGCTCTCTATCTTTCTATCTCGCTCTTTTCCCTTCTCTCTGGCTCCCACTCTACCTCTTACAATCTCTCTTCTGCCTTCCATATTTATCTTATTCCCTCTTTCCAATTTGCCCACTTCTTCTTTCACTCTTCTTTCTCTCTTTCACTTATCCTCTCTCTCACCTTGCTCTTTCCCTCTTCCTAGCTTTCTCTCACACCTCCTTGTTAACTCTCTATCTCTCTCTCTCCTACTCCCTCTCCCACTCACTTGTCCTCTTTATTTTCCCTATTTCTCTCTTATTCTCTCTCTCCCACCTTGTCTGCTACCTTCCTTGCTCTTTTACTCACACTTATTCTTTTCCTCCCTCTCTATGTTTTCACTTCATTCTTTATATCTTCTGTCACTCCCTCTTCCCTCTATATTTTTCTCTCGCTCTCTATCTCACACACCATTTCTTCTCTCTTTCTCACACTGTCTTCTCTCTCTCTTTCTCTTTATCTCTATCTCTCTCCCTTTCTCTGACACTTATTTTTTCTCCCTCTATCTATCTCTTGCTCTCTCTCCTCCTCTCTCTTCTCTGTCACCTCTCCCTTTTTTGTCTCTCTCTATCCATCCATCCCTTTCTTTCTCTTCTCTACTTATCACAACTACCTCTCTTTTTTTGCCCTTTTTTATCTCCTTTTGTCTCTCCATCTGTCAGCCTCTCTCTCCTTATCTCATTCCATATGTTTTTGCCTCCATCTCTTTCTCTCTTCTGTCTATCTCTTCCACTCTAACATTTATCACTATCAATCTCTCATTATCACGCTCTCTGCCTCCCTTTATCACTCTTTCTCTCACTGCTCTCTTTCTCTTCTTCTCTTATTCTCTAAATATATATATATATATATATATATATATATATATATATATATCCCTCTCTCCCACTCAACATTTCTCAAGCTATCTTACTCTTGTAAAATCTCAGACATACTCTCTCTCTTCCACCTTCATTCTTCTATTTTTACCTTAACCTCTTTCACTCAACTCATAGTCTCTCCATCTTTCTTGCTTTATTTCTTGCTCTCCTATTGTTCCCCATCTTTCTGCCTCTATATTTTATTTACTTTCTCTCACTCTCTTCCCTCCTTCTCTACACCCCTCTCCCTTCTCTTGCTCTCTCTATCTCTTACTTTTTCTATCTCTCACTCCTCTCTTTTGTACTCACTTCTCTCACACACACTATGCCATACTCTCTCACACACACACATTCTATTAAACTTTTCTATCTCTCTCCATCCTGATCTCTCCCTTTCTTTACCTATCTTTCTATCTCTTGCTCACACTCTACTACATGTAACTCTCTCTCTCCATCGCGCTATCTATCACTTGCTCTCCATCTCACACCCTTGCATGCTCTCTATCTCTCATGATCGCTCTCTCCCTCTCTCTTGAGTTCACTTCCTCTCCCTCCCTCCCTCCAGCTATCTATGCCTCTTCCTCTCCCATGATCCTCTCACTCTTTCTCCCTCTATCATTCTTTCTCTTGCTCCCTCTTCCCTCACACTCTCTTCCCTCTACATTTTTGTCTCAGTCTCTCTATCTCACTCCTAATATAACTCTCATTACCATTCTGTTGCTCTCTTTTTTATCGCTATTTCTTCTTCTCTCTCTTTATTTACTTTTTCTCTACCTCTATCCTCACACACCATTCTCTCTCCCTCTCTCCATCTCTAACTCTTAACCCACCCCTCTCCTCTCATTCAATCAATCTCTTACTATACATTGCTCTCTCTCTCTCTCTCACTCACTCTCTTTTACTCTTTCTTCCCTCACTCTATCTTCTCTTGTTATTTCTCTTTAGGACCCTCTCCCTCTCTCGCTCCCTCTATCTCTTCAATATATTTATCTCCCTCTCTTTATCTCTCTCTTTATGTTCTATCTAACTTTGTGTTTCTCTTGCTTTCTCGCTCTCTTCCTTTCTCATTCTAACACTCATTCTATTCTATCTCACTTTTGTCACTATTATTTTTTTTCTCTCTCTTCTCCATATTTACTCATACTCTCTCTCCCTCTATCCCTTACTCACTATCTCTCTCTTCCTTTCTTTACCTCTCTTCTCTCTCACTTCCCCTCTCTCCCTTCCTATCTCTATCTCTCATGCGATCTCATAATCTACTTCTTGCTCTCTCATTCTTTACTCTCTTCTCTATCGATTTCTCTTTCTCTCTCTCTATCTTACCTCCATATCTCACTTTCTTTCACTGTCTCCATCTTTTTTGCTCTTATAATCTCTCTTTCTCTTTTCTCTCTACTTTCTCTATCTCTGTCCCAACTCCCTCTCTATCTATTATCTCCTTTATCAATCTCTATTTATTTGTCCTGCTCTCCCTCCCTCACTTCTATCTCTATCCTCTCTATCCTCTCTATCCCTCACTCCTCTCTTTTTTATATTTCATTTCTCCCTCTTGCTCTCCTTCTCCACCTCTCACTCCCTAACCTACCTCTCTTAATCTGTCTCTCTCACTCTCTAACCTACCTCCCTCCTGCTCACATTGTCCTTTCTCCTTCACTTCCTCTATCAATAGCTCTTTATCTCCCCACTCTTTGTCTTGCTCTCTCTCTTTCCCTCTATTTTTCTACTATCTCTCATCTCTATCTTCCCCTAAAAAAATCTCATTATTTATCTCTTTCAATCTCACACACTCTTTTCTATTTCTTTCTCTTTCTCTGACATTCTTTCCTCTTTACCCAACTCTCTCTTAATCTATCGTCTTATTATCTGTCACCCTTTTCACTATTTCTCTCTCTCTCTCACTCATGCTTTGACTACCTCTCTCACTCACCTCTCCCATATATCTCTCTCCTTTCCAATTTCTCATTATCTCTCACTTTATGTCCCTCTTCCTCTCTCTCACTCTTACTCTTCACACATTTCTCTCTCCCTCTCTCACTCACTCTTTATTCTTATCTCTCCCTCACTCTACCTCTATCATGATGTGTCACTATATGAGCACACTCTCTCTCATACAGTCAACCTCACTCTCTTAATCCTCATATCTTCATCTATTCTTCTCTCCCACTCTGTCTCTATCTCTCTTTCTCCCTCTAACTGTCTCTCTTCCCCTATTTCTTCCTATATTATACTCTCTCCACCTCATTCTTTATATTTCTCACTCTCTTTTAATCTGTCTCACTCTCTCTCCATCTCATTCCCTCCTCACTCTCCTCTGTCTTGCCCTTTATCACTCCCTGCATTCCTCCCTCGTTCCCTCTCTCCCTCTATCACAAACCATCCTCCTTGTCTCTCACCCTCTCTCTTCTCTCTTACCCTCTCTCACCCTCACTCACTCTCTCTTTCTTATCTTTATCTCTCTCTCTCTCTCCTTTTCTATCACCTCTCAACTTTCTTTCATTCTCTCTCACTCTTTTCTTCTCTCATACTTTCTTCTCTCACACACTTTTCTCTCTCTACATTCCTCACTTCCTCCCTCTTACTTTCTCTCTGTCTCATTACAGCTCTTATACTCTCTCTTTCACACCCTTCATCCTACTTTATTCACTCTCTCTCCCTCCCTCTCTTATTTCCTCGCTCTCTCTTCTCACTTCTCTCTTCCCTTACTCTCTTTATTTTTCTTCACGCTTTCCCTCTCTTATCTATCTCTCTTATATGTCAATCACTCTTAATCTCATCCTCCCATTCCCACTCTTACTATCACTCTCTCACTTGCTCTCTTTCTCTATCCATCCCTCTTGCTCTTGTCTCTCGCTCTCTCTCTATTTCCCCTCTCCATCCTCTCTCTTTACTCTCTTTCACTTCCTCTATACCTCCCTCTCTCCCTATATCTCTAACCACCCCCTCTCTCTCCACCCCTTCTCTCTCTATCTCCCTCTCACTAACTCTCTCCTTCTTCTCTCCCTCTCTTTACCTCTCACCTCTAATCTAATTCTCTCATTATCTCTCTCTCTTTTGCTCTTTTCTCTATCTACCTCCCTCACTCTCTCCCTCTATCTTACTCTATGTCCCTCTAATTCTAGCACTTGCACTCTCCATTTACACCCTTCATACCTTCGTTCCGCCCTATCTTTCGCCCTTTTTCCATCTATTTCTCTTCTCGCTTCCTTCTTTCCTTAATTTTTATATTTTTCTCTCCCTCTCTTTCTCTCTCTTCTCTATCTCTCATCTCTCTCTCATTTACTCTATTACTCCTATCTCAATCTCTCACTCTCCCTTCCTCCCTCACTTTCACTCTCTTTTCTCTTTCTCCTCTCTCTATCTCTTCTCTTAGTCTTTTCTCTATATTCTCTCGCTCTCTTTTCTCACTTTTTTCTTATCTCTTCCTCTCTATCACTCTCACTCCATCTCTTTTACCCTATCTCAATATCCCTCATTTGTCCACTCTCTCCCTCTCTCGCACCCTTCCACTCTCTCTCTTTGACTGTCTTTCTTAATCCTAGATATCTTTCATGCTATCTCTCTCATTCTTTCTCTTACTCTCATTTATCTCTTTATCTCTTTTACACTCTTTCCCTCTTTCCTTCTCTCCCTCCCCTCATTATCTTGCTCATCCACACTCTCTCACTCATTATCTCTTGCTTTATCTTCCCTCACTCTAACTTCTCACCATATTTTTCTCTCACCCTCTCTATCTTTCTTTCAATCACTCTCTCTCTTCAATCTCTCTCACTCCCCTCTATCTTTCTTTTTCTTACTCTCTTTCTATCTCACTCACCTTGACTTTTTCCTCTATCTAGGATATTCATCTCCTGCTCTCTCTCTATTGGCCTCTCTTTTATTATTCTTGCTATCTTCTCTCTCTTTACTCACTTGTCCTCTTCCTTTATCCCTTGCACAAACAAACTCTCCCTCCCCCTCTCTTCTCTTATTTCTATCTTTCCCTCCACTCTCTCTTCCTCTTTCTCTCTCTCTCCCTCTCTATCTCCCTCGCTCCTCACTTTCTGACTCATTTTTTTGCCTTCCCTCCTTCTCACACACTCTGTCACTCTATCTCTCCTAACTCTCTCTTCTCACTATTACACTCTCACTCTCTCTATCCTTCTCTTGCTTCCTCTCTCTCTCGTCAATTTCTATCCCATTATCTCTCTTTCTCTTTTTCTCTCACTCTCTCACTTTTTATTTCATCTCTCTTTCTTGTTATCTTGCTCTCTCTCTCTCTCGCACTCTCTTTTCTCAGTCTCTCTTCTCGTTCTTTACTCACTATTTTTCTCCCTCTATCCATCACTCTCTTCTTTATATTTCGATCTCTCTATGTAGTATTCTCTCTCCCCCTCTTCTTTCTCATTATTTCTCACTTTCACTCTTCTCTCTCGCTCCAAACCTCCCTCCTTTCACTTGCTCTCTTCCTTTCTCTCCCTGTCTCTCCCTCTTTTATAATCTCTCTTGCTTCATCTCTCTAGCTCTCCCTTGCCTTACTCTCCTTTCCCTCTATTCTTGCTTGCTCACTCTCTTCCGTTCTCGTTCCCTCCATCTCTTAAGTTTCACTCATACTCTCTCCCTCTGTCTTTCTCACTCACTGTTCTCTCTACTACAACTCTTATCTATTTATCTTTCTTTTCTCTCTCTTCTCACAATATTTCGTTTTCTTTTATCCCCATCTCTCTCTCTCACTCACTCTCTTTCTCTTCCCCCCATCCCTCCCTCCTTCCCTATCTCTCTCACAAATACTCTATCCCTATTTCTCTCACCCTCTCTCCTCCTCCATTCCCCTCCCTCTTCCTCTCTCTCTATCTCTTCCCTTTTTCTTGTCCTCTCTTGCACGCTTTCTCTTGTTTTATCTTCCCTCACTCCGACTTCTCTATAATTTCTCTTACTCTCCCTCTCACTCCATATCTCTTCAATCTCTCACACTTTGTCCTTCTATCCCTTTCTTTCCCACTCTCTCTCTCACTCAATCTCTCACTTTGTTCCATCTCTTTTTCTCACTCTATTACTCTCTCTCTTGCTCTCTCACTCTCTTTTCGCTCACTTTTCTCACTCTTTCTCTTTCTCTACAACTCATACTTGCTCTCTCTCACTCTCACTCCCTTTCTCACTCTCTTAGTCCCTCTCTTTTCTCTCTTTCATTGTTTCTCACTTTCTCTCACACTTCTCTCTCTCCCTCCCTTGCTCTTTCACTCCATAACTCCCTCATTCCCTCTCTCTATCTCTCTCTCCATATCTCTTACTCTCTTTACCTTACTCTTGTTCTCACTCTCCTCCTCTCTCTGTATTTCTCTGTCGCTCCCCTACTTGTACTCTCTCATTATTTCAATCCTAAGTCTTCTATGTCTCTCTTGCCCTCCTTCATTTTTCCTCTAACCCCCTTTGCTTTTAATCTCGCTCTCCCTCACTCTTAATCTCTTACTTTCTCTCTCTTTCTCTATAGATCTCTCTCACTCCCCAAATCTCTTGCTTTTATAAAGCTAGAGGGTGAGTGAGAACGCAAGAGAGAAGAAGAGTTGAAGAGAAGCATAGAGAGATAGAGAGGAATGGTGAGAGAGGTAGAAAGTGAAGGTAGGGAGAGGGACTAATAGAGAGGTGGAGAGGGGGAGAGAGTAAGAATAGAGAGATGGGAGGGGGATCAAAACTGATAAAGAGAGGAAGGAGTGGAAGAGAATGACAAAACAATTAAGGGGGAGAGAAAGAGAGCAAGGAAGAGAGGAAGGAGCAAGCAATGAAGAGAGAGTGAGAGGAGTAAGAGTTTGTGATAGGGAAGAAAGGGTGAAAGAATGGTATTATGAGTGAGAAAAGGAGAGATAATAAGTGCTAGAGAGAGGAAAAATAACAAGAGAAGATAGAGTAAGAGGGAGTGAAAGAGGGAGGGGGAGGAAGAGCGAGGGAAAGAAAATGATGAAGGGAGAGAGAGTAAGAGAAATAGGGAAGGATATATAGAGAATGAGAGATGAAGAGAGGGAGAACGAAATTGAAAGAAGAGAGAACATGAGAGGGTGAGAAAAAGTGAAAGTAATGAAGAAAGAGATCATAAGAGCAAGGTAGGGAGAGAGAAAAAAAGTACGGATTGAGTTAGAGAGGGAGGGAGAGAAGTGAGTGGGAGGGAGAGAGAAAGAGAAAAAAAGAGAGAGAAAGTGACATATGGGAGGGAGGTAGGTAGGGAAAGAGGGGTAGAAAGAGTGGGGTAGAGTGGGAAGGAGAGGGACAAAGGGAGAGAGAGAAGGTGGGAGGGATGGGAAGAGATAGGAAAAATGGAATAGTGAGAGGAGAACTACAGAGTGCGACCAAGACAGAGAACGAGTGAAGGAAAACAAGAGAGGGTGTGAAAGTGAGAGGAGGATAGAGGGCGAGCAAGAGACAGATAAAGTGAGAGAGATTGCAATAGAGAGTGAGAGAAAGAACCTTAGAAAGGGAGTTATAGAGAGACAGAGAGTGAGGAAGGAAAAGCAAGAGAGATTGATTGAGAGATAAAACTAGAGGGTGTGAGGAAGATAGAGCATGAGAATGAGAGGGAGAGAAAGAGGAAGAGCAAGGGAGAAAGATGAAGAGAGAAGAGAGATAGAGTAAGAGAGAAGGAAAAGAGGGAAGGAGGGGGATAGAAAGAGAGCAACATATATGAAGATAGAGGGAGAGTAAGAGAGAGAGATAGAGATAGAGGAGGTCTAACAGAGGTAGAGAGATAAATTGGAACCGAGAATGGGAGTGACAAAGAGAGAGAGAGAGAGAGAGAGTAGTAGAAAGGTAAAGGGATTAAGAGAGAGCATGAAGTATGTAAAGCAACAGAAAAGTATTGAGAGAGAAAATATAGATATTATAAGAGAAAGAAAGAAAGGAGGGAAGGAGACTGGAGAGAGGGATAGAAATATAAAAGTTCAAGCTAGAGAGAGAAAAAATGTGAGAGGAAACATGGAGTGAGGGATGGAGAGTAGAAAGAACAAGGATAAGGATGATAGTGCAAGAGATATAAGAAAGGGGAGATAGAGGAAGAGAGGGAAGGAGTGAGAGAAAGAAACATGATAAGGAGATTAGAGAGAGGAGACAGAGGGAGAGATTGCAGATAGTGATATAGAGAGGGGGCAGAGAGGGAGAGAGATGACAAAAATAATGAAATAAAGAAAGAGGCAGATAGAGTAAGAGATGAGTAGAAATGAGAGAGAGAGATCGAGAAAGAGAGAGAAATTATAATATTAGAGAAATACAAAAAAGGAGTGTGGGAGAGTGATAGGGCAGATCATAGGAGAGAGAAAGAGGGAGATTGATAAAGATTGAAATCATGGAAAAGAGATGGGGGTGAGAGAGAAAAAGGGAATCATATGAACAAATTCAGATGGAGGGCAGGTGTGAAGGGGAGAGGAGTTAGAAAAAGGGAGGGAGAGAGAGAAAGAGGAGAAAGAATGAGGGTGAAAGCAAAAGAGTGGGAGAGAGCAAAAGAAACGAGCAATTGAGATAGTGAGAGTAAAAGAGATAAAGTGACTTAGAGAAGATTATTTGAGAAAGGTGAGAGAAAGGGAGATAGAGGGATAGAGGGCAAACGAGTGAGAAAGACGGAGGAAGGGAGGAAGAGGGAGGTGAAAAGAGAAACAAAGTGGGAGAAAGAGTGAGAGGGAGAGAGTGTGGGAGGAGAGAGGGATAAAGGGAGAGAGAGAGAGGAAGGAAGAGAGAGATAAGAATTTGAGAGAGAGTGCAAGGTGTATGAGAGCAGCAAGAGATAGAAAGAGCGGGAGAGAAATAATAAATGTAAGTGACTTAGAGAGAGGATGAGAAAGTAAAAGAGATGAAGAGAGAGATTGTGAAGGAGTGAAGAGACAGAGACCGAGAGAAGAGAGAAATTGAGGAAGAGAGGTAGGAGAGAGAAAGAAATGGAGAGGGAGAGAGAGTATGTGAGGGAGAGATGAAGAGATAGATGAGAGTAGGGTGTAGAGATAAAGAGATGAACGAGAGAGAAAGAGTTGGTTAGGAGAGAGAGAAAGATGAGAGAGAAGAGAGAGTAAAATAGATGGAATTGAAGGTAGATAGAGGGAGAGTGAGGCGAAGAAGTAGGGAATGGAAGAGAGAGAGGGATGAAGATCGATAGAGATAGCAAAAGAAAGCAGAAGTCAGAGAGTGAGGGAGGGAACGAGTGATAGTGAGAGAGGAAGAGAGTGATTGAGAGAGTGAGGGAGAGGGCATGAAAGGGGAAGAGAGAGTAAATAAAGACAAAGAAGAGAGGGTGTTAGGATGGAGAAAGTGACAGATTAAAACAGAGAGGGATAAATAACAAGAGAAATAGAGCAAACAAAGGATTGGGAGGGAGAGAGATAAAGAGATATTGAGAGAGAGAGAGGGAAAACAATTAGAGAAAGTTATAGAAATAGAAGAGAGAAGGTGAGAACAAGGTTGAGGGAGCATGAGAGAGATAGAGATCGATAGTGGAAGCTATTGTATGAAGGAGAAAGATATAGCACTAGAGAGATAGAGGGTGGAATGCGGGCTTGAGAGAAATATGAACAATATAGAGGGAGGTAAAAGAGAAATATAGGGTGAGGAAGAGAGACGGTGAGAGGACCGTAAAGTAGAGAGCTTAAGAGAGAGAGGAAACGAGGGAACAAATGAGAGTGTGATAGAATAGAGAGAAGATGGAGAGAGTTGGAAGAGAGTGAGAGAGAGTGAGAGGGAGAGAGAATGTAATGGTGAGCAAGAGAAGAAAAGAAAAAAAGGGCTCGATAAAAATTAAAAAATAATGAAAGGTGAATATAAGAGAGATATCCAAATAAAGGGATGGAGAGTGGGTGAGTGGAAAAGCAAGTGTGTGTGTGTGTGAGAGAGAGAGAGACAGAGGAAGTGAGATAGATATAGAATGAGTGAGAGAGAGTGCAAGGTAAAGGATAATGCAAGCAACCAAGAGAGATAGTGAGAGAGATGAAGATAATGAGAGAGAGAATGAGAGAGAGTGAGAGAGAGGAAAGAAGAAATAGTAGGAAAAGAGAAAATGAGATGTTGGGAGAGTGAGTGATAGAGCAAGAAAGAAAGAGAAATAGTGAGAGGGAGAAGAGATAGAGTAGAGAGAGCAAAAGAGAGATAGAGTAAGTAAGAAAGAATGATTGAGAGAATGAGGGAGATAAGGGAGGGAGAGTTAGAGTAAACAAGAGAGGGAGAGGGACAGATAGTTAAAGAGAGGATGAGAGGGGTAGTAGAGACGAATGAGTGAAGATAGGAAGCAAAAAGGAGAGAGTTAAAGAGAAGGTGAAATGAGAAGAGAGAGAGGAATGAATAAAGATAGGAAGCGAGGAAAGGGAGAGAGGTGTTGGGAGGTTTTGGAGGTGTGTATGGCGTTAGAGTGGGGTAGGGATAGGAGATAGAGAAAGAGCGGGTGAGTGGGAGTGGGAAGAGAGAGATAGAGCAAGAAGTGAAATTGAGAGAGAGAGAGTGATAAAGAATGAGAGAAGAGATTAAGAGTGTTAATAAAAGAGAGAGAGAGAGAGAGGGTAAGAGAGCAAGATAGAGAGAGAGGGAGTGATAAAGTGAGAGGGAGTGTAATAGAGGTAGATTAAAAGAGAAAAATAAAGAGATTGAGAATTAGAATGTGATAGAGAAAGAGAGGGAGACAGAGCATGATGGATATAAAGAAAAAGATAGAGAGAATAAGTAAGAGGGAGAAAGGAATGGAGAGAGATAGAGAGATGGAGAGAGTGTGAGAGAGATGGAGAGGGAGTGTGAGGAAGAGGGAGGGGAGAGAAAGAGAGGGAGACGGAGAGATATATAGATTTATCGAGTAATATAGTGAGAGAGATTAAGAGATAAATTGAGAAAGAGTGGAGTAAGTGTTGGAGGGATATAGAGAAAAAGCTAGCTAGATACAAATGAGAGAAAGAGAGAGAGGAACAAGAGTGAGAGCAATAAAAAGGGAGTGAAGGAGACATAGGGAAGAGAAACATAAAAAGTTAGAATGAGAAAGGCAAAAAAGGAGGGAGTGAGAGAAGAAGAGCAAGGGGAAAAAGAGAGAGGAAATGGACAAGAATGAGACTTGGAGAGTTGGAGGAGAGAGGTAGGGCGAGAAAAAAAGAGACAGATATAAATAAGAAAAAGAAAGGATGGGAGAGAGGCGAAGAGTGCAAAACTGAGATTGATAAGGGGTTATGGAGAGTGGGAGTGAAAGATCGAGAAAGGGAGTGAGAGTATTTGAGAGAGGAAAAGAAGGAGCGAAGAAGAGAGACAAAGAGAGAGTGTAAGCATAAAAAGGAGAGAGAAGAGTAAGCAATTGAAGGGAGGGGGAAAAGGAGAAAGGGAGGAAGAGAGAGAGAGAAGGAGGGAGGGCAAAATAAAAAATGGAGAGAAGACGGTGAGCCGACTAGGGATAGAGAGAAAGAAGGTAAAAGAGCAAGAGAAAGGAGAGATAGAGAAGTGTCGGAGAGTGAATGAGAGTGATAGAGAGAGCGACCAACAGAGAGCGCGACCAAGAGAGAGGAGAGAAGAAACAGTAGGAGAGTGGAAGGGATGAGGAGAAAGAGAGAGAATGGAGAGGGAGGGTGAGATAAATAGAGAATAAGAGAGAGAGAGAGAGGAAAGAAAGAGAAATAAAGAAAGATTGTAGAGAGGTTGAAAGAGAAAGGAAAGGTGGAATGGAGAATAAGAGAGAGTAGAGAGAAAGAGAGATCAAGATAGAGCGGGGAGGAGATTTAGAGAGTGAGAAGAGAGAGTGTGTGAGAGCAAGAGTGATATTGTAGAGAGGGCAGGAGAGAGCGAGGGAGAGAAAGACATGCAAGGGTGAGATGGAGCAAGCAAGAAAGAAGTGGGAGGAGAGATATATTAGGGGCAAGGGGGAGGAAGGCAAGAGGAGAGATAAAAAGAGAGAGAGAGAGAGAGAGAGAGGAGACATATAGAGAATCAGATAGAGGGAAAGAAAGAGAGAGTGTGTGTGTTAGAAAGAGGGAGAGCTCAAAATAGAGTGAGGGAAAGGATGGATTAAATGAGAGATTTTATAAAGAGAGAATGAGAGAGATGAAAGGAGAGAGAGGTGATGAGAGAGGGGGAGAGAGAGCGAGAAAGTGAAGGAGAGTTAAAGAGGAAAAGATGGAAGGAGAGAGATGGAGGGAGTGAAGGTGACATGGAAGGTATGATTGAGTGAATTGGAGAGAGAAGGAGAGAGAGAGAACATAAGAAAAGATAGAAAGGGAGAAATAGGAGGCTAAGAGATGGTTAGAGAGACGAAGAGAGAGAAATATAGATGAGAGATAGACGAAGGGATCAAGAGCAAGAAAGGGTAAGAACATAGAGATTGATGAGAGTGCTAGAGAAATGAGAGAAGATAGCGACAAACGAGAGTGTGCGATAGTGGGAGAGAGAGAAGAAAAGTTAAAGATAAACTGACAAAAGCGAGACAGATAGTGAGGGGTGAAAGAGTGATAGAAGGGGAAAGAGATTGAGTGAGAGAAAGAAAGGGAGGAAGAGAGAAAGGAAGCGAGGGAGAGATAATCACTTCCTTGTTTATCTTCCTCACTTGCTTGTCTTTCTCTCATATAGATGAGAGATAGACGAAGTGATCAAGAGCAAGAAAGGGTAAAAAACATAGATATTTATGGGAGTGCTAGAGAAATGAGTGAAGATAACAACAAACGATAGTGTTCGATAGTGGGAGAGAGAGAAGACAAGTTAAAGATAAAGTGACAAAAGCGAGACAAAAAGTGAGGGGTGAAGAGTGACAGAAGGGGAAAGAGATTCAGTGAGAAAAAGAAAGGGAGGAAGAGAGAAAGGAAGGGAGGGAGAGATAATCACTTCCTTGTTTATCTTCCTCACTTGCTTGTCTCTCTATCTCACTCTTTCTTACTATTCTCTATCTTATCCGCTTACTCTAACTTGCTCTCTCTCGCTTCAAATATCACTCAAAATCACTTTCTTACACTCTCTTTCTTACTATCTCTCTCTCTCTCGCTCACTCGCTATGCTTTTCATCTTTATCTCACTATCTCTCTCCCTCTTCATCTCATTCTCTCTCTTACTTTCTCTTCTTGCTTCACCAACTTTCTTCGCTCCTTTTTCTCTCTCCTCTCCCTCACCTCTCTCTTACACTCTACCCTTTCACTCACTCTTACTTTATCTCTTGCTCTTGCTCTCTCTTCTCTCTAGTTCACTCTCATACTCTTCTTTCTCTCTCCCTCTCTATGTCATCCTCTCTCATAACTTATCTCTCCCTTGGGCTCTCTACCCTCCACTCTCTACCTTTATCCTTTCCCTTTCTATGCCTTGCTCTCTCTTTCTCAGAGATTCTATATTGCTCTCTCACTCTCTCATTCTCTCTCTATATTATTCTCTCGCTTCTTTATTTTATCTGTCTCACTTGCTTAGACTATTTTACTCTCCCTTCTCCCTCATATTTTTCTATCACTCTTCTCTCTCCCTCTACACCCTCCTCTCATTCTCTATCTCTTTGTCTGTCCCTCGTACATTATCTCTCCCTCTCCCTTTCTCTCTCCTCCCTCTCTTTCTCAATTTCTTGCTTCTCTTGATCTCTCTTGTCTTCACTACCTACCATCTCTCTCTCTCCATCTTTTTTACTATCTCATCATCTCTTTAAATAACTTTCTCTTTTTATTTATCTTCCGCTCTTTATACTCTTAGTCTCCTCTCTTCTCTTATCTCTCTCTCTCTCAAGCTCTTATCTCTCTACTTCCTCTTTCTCTCTTTCTTTATTCCTCTCTCCTTCTCCCTCACTTTCTCTCTCTTTATCCCTCTCTCCTCCCACAATCTCTTCCTTTCACTCTTTCTCTCACTCTTTCTCTCTCGAACTCCCTCTTTCTCCCTCCCCCTCTCTCTCGCTCGCTTTCCCTCTAACTCTCTATCTCCCTTTCTCTCACCTTTCTCTCACCTTTCTCACACTATCGTCTCTATGTTCCTTTATCTCTTTCGTTCTCTCTAACACTTTTACTCTTCTCTTTTGCTCTCTCTCACTCTATTTCTCTCACCCTCATTCTTTTTCTTTCTCTCCATTTCTCTCTCCCACATTTTTCTTTCTCCCTCACACCCTTCCTCTATCTCCATCTCTTATTAAGCCTCCTTTTTTCTCTCTCTCCTTCATCTCTTTTCCATGATCTTGAACTCCACCAATTTCTCTCTCTTTCTCTCCCTCCTACGATCTTGCTCAATGACTCTCCCACCCTCTTTCTTCCTCTTTTTCTACACGCTTACTCTATCTGTCGTATGATTCTTCAAAGAGAAAGAACTTCACACAGCGGCCTTCTGTAGTATGATTCTCCTGCTCCCCACTCTTCTATACTCTAGTCTATATCTTTTTTATGGTACACACTGAGTGAGTAATGTACCCTTCGGGGTCACAGGAAGAGTGTTTGATCTGGAATGAGTTCATCCCATAAAGGATTTCTTCTGCTTTATCTATACTTATCGCAGAAATTTCTCCTCCTATCAATTCTGTTTGGATGACAGCACCTCATATTTTGGCTTTGGCTACAAATCTATCGTCTATGGGTTTTGTTGGCTTCCTTCTGAGAATATAGAAGACGGGATTACCCTCACCATGTTTTTGCATTGTGTATGATACAAATTTTGAGTTTGGTAAGGTGGTTGGGTAGTAGTTTGCATCAGAGCATTTTCGCTCTTTAGCAGAGAAGCATATAAATTCTAGGGGCTAGCTTGCTAGTTTCTCTTTTTTCTTTTGAGTACGAAAAAGACCTTTTTTGTGACTTTCTCTTCTTACCATTATGACCTGTCGTCACTATAGAGTTCTGCTTAATTAGCATATCTCAATCCGAGAACCTCAGGTCTTGATTGTCCAAAACAAATCTGAATTCTTTTGTTTCCCTTTAGAAGTAAGAAGAAGGCTCCTGAAATTGGATTTGTGGCTCCTCCAATATGGCTCTGCCCCCATTGTGAAACCCAACCTACCAATTAATGGATGACAACTACTGGATGGAATCTTATCCAATCTTTGTCCTCGTCTTCAGTGTCATCTTTGATGGGTATGGGAACCTATGGTATCGGTATAGTGAGTTGTGGCAGGTAGGATTAAGAGGAGAAGAATAGGACTCTTGCTAGTATCATAACCAGAGAATTCAACAAGATATGTTGTTCGATCTGCATTAGGAGGGGGCGATGAAACCAATAGAGTCTCGTTCATCCTCCTGTTCGAATGAAATGTTCTGAAATATCCGGGCCGGGTCCTGGGCTAAAGGCAAGGAAAGGAGCTCTATACCCAATTCGTACTGCTAAGTTCACATCTTATTTTTCTTTGCTACTTGACAATCAAGAAGAACGATGTCAGAGATCGGGTTCCGGTCAACTCGTCTTTAGACCTAATGCTAGCTTTCTGTCGAGTCTTCTAGGGAAAGAGTCGGCCATGGACCGGCTAGAAGAGACCTGCTCTCTTTCCAAGACCAACCAACTTCACATTTCCAAGTGATAAGATTCAATTCCATAGAGGTACGTAGCAAACCTTGTTGAGATCCATACCCGGGTAGAAAGGACGGCTAGAATATCTCTTTCACTCTAGAGATAGATATGATTTTTCTTGATTGGACTATTTCAGAGTTTTTTGAGCTCTTCCCAAGCCAAACGTTGTGTTACCTTCGTCCTTAGTTAGGCTGTTCATGGACAGAGGTTCAGACTTCATTTTCAAATCATTCTGAAATGAATTGAGAGTGTCCAAGGACCCTGAGAAACCTTGAATTAAGACCCTAATCAGCACCAGATGGAGAATTCCTAACGAGTCAAACTCGCCTCTTCATGCCTACCTTTCATGAATTATCCCCCTGTTTTAGGGAGGCTGGAGTTGATTAATGAATACTGCTCAACACTTAGTCACTGGACCGATCCCTACCTCTTTCTTTGTCTCCCACTCTCTCCCATCTCTCTCCCTCTCAACTCTATATCACTATCTCACACTCTCTCCCTCAATCTCCTCTCTCTTAAATCTCTCTATCATGTTCCTTTCTGTCACTCTCTCCCTTTCTCACCTTACCTCCTTCTCTTCCTGTACCTCTCTTGTTCTCAGTTCTCTCTCTCTTTTTTCTTGTGCTCTTTCTCTCCTTTCTTATATCTCTTGCACTAACAACCTCTCTATCCCCCTTATCCCCCCTCTTTCTCAACTATCTATCTCTCCCTCCCTCTTTCCTATTTCATAATGTACTTCTCTCTAGCTCACAATTTTCTATTTTTCATCCCTCCCTCCCTCCATCCTTTCATTCTTTTTCTCTCTCTCCCAATATCTATATTCCCTCTCTTACTATTTTTCTCTTGCTCTACATCCTTCACACTCATTTTTAATCTCTTTACCTTTCTACTACACTCTCGCTCACTTCCTCTATCTCCTTCTCTCTTTGCCTCCTTCTATCCCTCCCTCCCCCCTCTCACTATTCCTCTCCTAATCTCTCTTCCACTCTCTCAAACTTCTCTCTATCCCTTGATCTCTCTATCCATCTCTCTCACAATAGTTCTTGATATATCTATTTTTTTCTCTCTTTCTCCCTCCAACCATGTCTTCCTCTCACACACTCCCTCAATCGTTATCCTGCACTAACTCTCTCGCTTTCTCTTGCAATCCTTCTTTCTTTCCCACTCTCTCTCTCTCTCTCTCTCTCTCTCAGTTGCACTCTCTTCATTTCTCCCTTCCTCACACTCTTTCACTCTATTTTTCTCTTCTCCCACTCTCTATTTCCTTTCATTCTCTCACTTTCTCTTTTCCTCACTTCTCTCACTCTCTCTCTGACTCTTTTCTCTCACTATATATTCTCAATGTTTCTCTCTAATTCTTTTTCTCTTCCTCTCCCCTCCCTATCTTCATCTCTCAATTGTTCTCTCTCTTCTCTCTCCATCTCACTCACTCTCTCTCACTCTATCTTTCTTATTCTCTCTTTATTTATTCTTATCCCTTTGATTTTTTTATCTCTCTTATTCACACATTCTCTCTCTCCCACTCTCTATCCTTTCCTCTCTCCATAGCCTTCTTCCAATACCTTTCGCTCTCCCATACATTTATCCCTAACTCTTTCTAGTGCTCTACCTCTCTCTAGAACTTCCTTTAACCCTTGTTCACTCTCTAACTTTCTCTTCAACACTCCCTTTCTCATACTCTCCCCCCTCACATGTTGTCGTTCTCATTCTCTATATCTCTATTCAAACTCTTCTATTTCTTTTTTTTTCTTTCTCTCTCCACCTCAATCCCATCCTCCCTCCATCTCAATCTATTTTTATGGTCTCTCTTTTTTAACTAGCTCTTTTCTCACTACTCTCTCTCTCCATATTATATTTCTTCTCTCTCTCTCACAATCTTGCTCTCTCTTTCTCCATATTTATCTCTATTGTCACATTCTCCTCGCTCTCTCGCCAAAGATCTCACGCTGACTCACCATCTCACTTTATCTCTAACACATTCACTTGTACTCTCAAAGTCTTTCTCACCCTCATCTCTATTGTCACATCTCATACTCTCCCCATCTCATACTCTCCCCATCTCTTTCATATCTCTCATTTTCCCTCCTCTCTCCCCCACGATGTCACCTCTGTCTATCAATTTCTCACTCTCTATCCTTCCATATATCTTTTTCTATCTATTTCCATCACTTTGTGTAACCTTTCTCACTATCTTTTTTCTTTCTTTCCCTCCATTCCTCTCACACTCTATCCCCCTCTTTATCTATCTCTCTTGATCTTTTTTCTATCTTCCTTCTTTTTCTTGCTCTCTCCCATGCTATCTCTCCCTCCTTTGTAATATTATTTCTTTCTCAACCTCCCTCTCCCTCTCCTCCCTCTTTCTTTGTTTTCCCTCCCTCGCTCGCTTCTTCTCTCCTTTCTTTATTTTCTCTCTTTTCCTTCTCTCCCCCTCACTCTTGCTTTTTCTCTAACTCTTTCCATCTCTTTAGCTCTCACTTTTACCGCCTTTCTTGCTCTTTTACTAACACTTATTCTTTTCCTCCCTCTCTACTGTTTCTCACTCTATCATTCTCTCTCTTGCTCTCTCTTCCCTCACTCTCTCTTCCCTCACTCTCTCTTCCCTCTATAGTTTTCTCTCGCTCTCTATCTCAATCTCTCCCTCCCCTCTCTCTAAATATCTCTACCTTATTCATCTCTCACACACTCTCTACCTCCTCTCTGTCTCTCTCTCTTATTCTCTCCCTCTCTCCTCCTTCTTGCTTGCTTTCTATCTCTTTCTAGCTCGCTCTTCGCCTAACTCTCTCTAACCCCCACTCCACCTCTTGCTATCTCTCTTCCCCCTCCACATTTATCTTACTCCCTTTTTCTTTTTTCCCATCTTCTTTCACTCTTCTCTCTCTCTTTCTTGCCTCATCTCTATCTATCCATCTCCCGGTCTCTCATAATCACTCCCTCCATCTCACACACCCTTTCTTCTCTTTTTATCACACTGTCTTCTCTCTCTCTTTCTCTTTATCTCAATCTCTCTCCCTTGGTCTTATACTTATTATTTCTCTCTCTATCTTTCTCTTGCTCTCTCTCTCTCTCCGCCTCTCTCTTCTCTTTCACCTCTCTCTTTTTTGTCTCTCTCTATCCATCCATCCAGTTCTTTCTCTTCCTATTTACCAAACCTACATCTCTTTTTTTTCCCTTTTTTATCTCCTTTTGTCTTTCCATCTATCAGTCTCTCTCTCCTTATCTCATTCCATAGTTTTTGCCTCCCTCTCTTTCTCTCTTCTCTCTCCTCTCACTCTCACAATTATCTCTCTCAATCTCCCTCTTTCTTGCTTTATTTCTCGCTCACCTGCTATTCCTCATCTTTCTCCCCTCCCCCTCTATTTTATTTTCTCTCTCTCAATCTCTCATTATCACTCTCTCTGCCTCCCTCCATCGTTCTTTCACTCGCTATTCTCTTTCTATCCTTCTCTCTTTCTCTTATTCTCTCAAAATATATCCCTCTCTTTCACTCTAACTCTCTTGAAATATCTCGCACACACACTCTCTCTTTTCAACATGCAGTCTTCTATTTTTACCTAACCCTTTTTCATTAATATCATTATCTCTCCCTCTTTCTTGCTTTATTTCTCGCTCCTCTGTTGTTCCCCATCTTTCTCCCCTTCCCCTCTATTTTATTTTCTCTCTCTCACTCTCTTCCCCTCCTTCCCTCTCACCCCCTCTCTCTTCTCTTGCTCTCTCTATTTCTTACTTTTTCTCTCTCACACACACACTTTGTCATACTCTCTCTCTCACACACACATAATATAAAACTTTTCTCTATCCATTCTGATCTCTTCCTTTCCTTACCTCTCTTTCTCTCTCTTGCTCACACTCTCTACTACACGTAACTTTCTCTCTCTCCATTGTTGTATCTATCACTTGCTCTCCATCTCACACCCTTGCATGTTCTTTCTCTCTCTCTTGAGCTCACTTCCTCTTGCTCTTTATCCATCTACCATTCTTACTATTGCTCTCTCTTCTCTCACTATCTATTCCCTCTACGTTTTTCTCTTGCTCTCTTTATCTCACTCCCTATTATAATTGTCATTACGATTCTCTTTCTATAATTTTCACTTGCTCTCTTTTCTATCTCTATTTCTTCTTTCTCCTTATTTTATATTTCTCTACCTCTATCCCCCACTCCCTCTCCTTCTCTCTCTCTTTTCTCTCCCTTGATCTCTATGTTTCTCAGTCTCTCTCCTCCCTCTCTTTCACACTCTCTCCCTCCCACTCTATGCTTCTCTCCCTCTACATTTTTTTCACACACTTTATCTCATTTATTCTCCTTCTCTCATTCATTCTCTCTTGATTTATTTTCCCTCACTTTCTTTTCTCTCTCCCTCTCCCTCTTTCACATTTTCTTTCCCTATCTCAATTCCTCTTAGTTCAATCTCTCTCGCTACCATCCTCTATCTCACTATCTCATTATCTCCCTAGTCAATCCCTCTTTATCCCTCTGTTGCTCTCTTTTCTCCCTCTTACTATATCTTCTGTTTTTCTCTCTTCTCTCTCTTACCTCACTCTTTCTCTTCTCTATCCCTCAACAACAATCTCTATCTCAGTTTCCCTCTTTTATCTTGCTCAATCCCTAACATTTATCCCTCATAGTTTCCCACTTTCTCTCATACTTCTCCCCTCTCCCTCTCCCTTGCTTTAACTTTTACTCCCTCTCCCTCACCCTATCTCTCACTTTATATATATATATATATATATATATATATATATATATCGCTCCCTAGCACCTCTCTCTCTCCCTCTTTCACACTTTCTCTTTCCTTCCCTATCTCCTAATCTCTTTATTTCTCTCTCATCTCTCTTTGTCCTTCCATATCTTATATCCTCTTCTCTCTCATAGTCTTTTTATTTCTCTCATTCGTTCTCTCTCATTCTCCCACTATTGTTTTCACCAATCTTTCCTCCCTCTATATTTCCTACTCATTAATTCTTGCTCTCTAGGTCTCCTCAATGTACCTCACTCTTCTCTCTCCTTGTCACCCACTCCCTCTCAATCTCCTTAGCTCCCCTTCTTACTCTCCATCTTACTCTATCTTTCGATCATGCTCTTTCTCTCTCACTCTCTCCTCTATCTCTACCTTAATTCATCTTCCACTCTTCGTTATTTTTTCCCCTCCCTCTTTCTCTCTTTCTCACTATCTGCTCTCTCAATCTTATTTTCTGTTTTACTCTCTTTTTTATGGTTCTCTCTCTTCTACTTCACTCCTCTCACTCTTTCTCTCCCTCTATCCCGCACTCCCTCTCTCTACCACTCTCTTACTTCCACACCTTCTTAGTTCTCTCTCTATCTTCTCACTCAATCCCACTCCCCACCTCCCTTTCTCTCCTTATCTCCCTCTCAATCTCCTTCTCTCTCTCTCTCTCTCACTCACTCGCTCTACTATTTTCCCCTCTTTATCTTTCACTCATCTCTATTGCTCTAGAGTCCCACAACCTGTCCTCTCCGTTTCTATCCCACACTCTCTGATTCGTGCTTGCACTTGCTCTCTCTTTAATCCCTCTCATTCCTTCCTTCAGTCTCTCTTTCTCACAAACTCAATCCTCTCATTATTTCATCACTCCATATTTCTCTCCAGCTACCTCACCATTTCTTTCTATCTTTATTATTCTCTCTTGCTCTCTCTATCTTTCTTACTTCCATTTTCACTTAGTCTCTCTCACTCTCTTTCTCTCTCCTACCTTCCTTTTCTTTCTTTTTAACTTCATCACTTTAGTCCTTTCTCCTCCACTCCCTCCCTTGTTTCTCCTCCATCTTTATCATTTTCACACTGTCTCTCCATCCCCCTTTCCCTCCTTCCCTCTTTCCCTATCTCTCTTATCTCTATTCTCTCATTTTCTATCTACCTCGTTCTCTTTCTCTCTCTTTCTTTCACTTTGTCATTCTCTCCAACTCTTTCTCAGCCTCCCGCTCTCTCTCAC
The DNA here is from genome assembly GCA_003013225.1 of Phalaenopsis aphrodite. Classification (NCBI taxonomy): domain Eukaryota; kingdom Viridiplantae; phylum Streptophyta; class Magnoliopsida; order Asparagales; family Orchidaceae; genus Phalaenopsis; species Phalaenopsis aphrodite. The sequence goes on along the minus strand of NEWO01000668.1, from coordinate 21,161 downwards.
TCTCCCTCTCCCTCTTGGTCTCATCCTCTCGCCATCACTCTTGGGTAACTCTCTATATATCTTTAATACTCAATCTATCTTTCTCTCACGCCACTCTTTCTCACTGTCATTCTCACCCCCTTGCTCTCTCTTTCTAATCTCGCTTTCTCTCTCTCTCTCTCATTGTTTGAATCTTTTAATTTGCTTCCCTTTACTCTCTCTCACCTTCTCTCTCTCCCTTGTCCCTCTCCATCACTCTCTTTCTCTCTCTCTATCTCACCCTATCTTCTTTCTCTCTCTCTCTTCCATGCTCTCTCTCTCACTCTCAATCTCTTAATATCTCTTACCCACTCCAACCCTCAAAAACTCCCTCTCCATGTCCCTCTTTCTCTCCTTTTCTATCTCCCTTCCTCTCTCCATTTTCCTCATTATTCTCCCCTCTACTCTCTTTATCTTCTCTCACACCATTGATTGTCCTCCCACCATCTCTTTCACTCCACCTCTCATGACTGTCTTCTCTTTCTATCACTCTCATTCTCTCCCTCACCTTCTCAATCTCTCACTTTTTTTACTTTATCACTCTCTCGCTCTCTCTATTCCTCTCTCTCAGTCTCGTCTCTCTATCTCTCCCTATCACCCCCACTCTCTTTACTTTATCCCTCACCCTCTCCTTCTTCCTCTCATCCTCTTCCTAGCTTTTTCTCTCTCTCACGTTATTGTTATATCTCTCTCCCTCTCTCTTATCTTTTCTTTCTTTCAGCTTCACTTTTACTCCATTTTTTGCTCTCTCTCTCACTTACTATCCCTAACTTTCTCTTGCTCTTACTCATCTCTCCAACCCCTCTCTCACACTCTATACCTATCTCTCTCCCTTCCTAGCCACTCTGTACCTCTTTCTCCCTCACTCACACACACTTTCTCTCTCCCTCCATTTTTTTATATATCTCTCTCTTCCCCTCACTCACACACATACTATCTCTCTCTCCCTCAACTCTTTTGCTCACTCTCTCTCTTTCCCCACATTCTCTTTCTCCCTCTCTAATGCTCCCTCTACTTCTCTCTCAGTCCATACTTATCTTATTCTCTCTATCCCTCTCTCTTTCTTCATCTCCCCCTACCACACTCTATATCTCCCACTTTTTCTCCTTCACTCTATCTCTCTCGCTTCTTCTTTCCACCTCTCTCTCTGTCTCTCTCACTCGCTTACGCACTATATCTTTCTTACTCTCTCTCCTTCCCTCTTACAATCTCTCTTACTCTTCTCTCTATTAGTCCTCTTTCTCACACTTGCTATTACACCCTCAACTCTCTTCCCCTCCCTCCCTCCCCAACTCCCTTAGTGTCTCACTCTCCTCCTCTTCCTCTCTATTTACCTCTTTCCTTGCTCTATCTCTATCTCATTCTCCATCTCTTTTATTATCTCTCTTACTCTATCTACTTTCTCTCTCAGCCCCTAGCACTCTCACTCTCTCACTTGCTCTCTCTCTCTCTCTCTCTCTCTTGCTAGCTCTCTCTCAGTTCCTATCCAACCACAAAACACTCCCTTTCCATTTCCTCTTTCTATCTCTACTCATTTTATTGCTCTCCTTCCCTTTTTCTTGTTCACTGAATCACTCATGCTCTATGTTCACTCTCTCTCTATTTTCTCTCTATTGCTCTCCTTCCCTTTTTCTTGTTCACTGAATCACTCATGCTCTATGTTCACTCTCTCTCTATTTTCTCTCTATTTCTCTCTTACACTCTTTGTCCCACTTCCACTCTCGCTCTTTCTCTCCCTCATTAATCATCTCACTCACTCCCTCTGCCTTTGTCTGTTCACCCATTCCCTCTCTTAATCTCTGTCCCACTCTATGTTTTATCCGTCTACTTAAATTGCTATCTTCTGTTTCTCAAGATTTTCTCTCTAGCTTAGTCACTCTCTCTTCACTCTACCCTCATCTATTTCTCATTTTTTCTCACTTTCTCTCACACATCTCACTCTGCTTCTCCCTCCTTCCCCCATCTCTCCCTGTCTCTTCTTATCTTCCACATATTTGATGTCTTTCTTGCTCTATCTTTTCTCCCGCTCTCTCTGTCTTTCTTCAATTTAACTCTCACTCTCACTCCCTCAGTCTTTCTCTCCCTTTCTTGCTCTCTCAATTTTCCTCTTTAATTTCATTCATGATCATCCTCCCTCCACCTCCCTCTTATTCTTTCAACCTCAAACCTTTTTACACTTTCTCTCTCTCACAATCTCTTTAACTCCCTTTCTAATCTCTCTTATTCTTTTTTTAGTTGTTGTCCATTTCCTTTTTCAGTATTTCTCTCTCCCTCCCTCTTCCTCTTTGGCTCCCTGTATTTTTCCGTTCTCCTTCCATCTCTCTCTTTCACTTACTCACCTCCTTACAATTATTCATTTGATCTCTCTCTTCTCTCTCTTACTCTCCTCATATATTTATCTCTCTTTCTCTCACTTCCTTTCTCCCTCTCTTCTCTCTATCCCCTACTTCCTTCCTTTCACATTCTCTCTTTCTCGTTGTCTCTCATTTCTTACTCATTCTCTTCTCCTCCCTCTATCTTGTTCTGTCTTCCCTTACACTCTCTTCTATTTTTATTTCTCTCTCCCTCTATTGCTACTCTCCTCCCTCTATTTCTCTCTCCCTCCCTTACACTTCTCTTTCTATTTTTATTTCTCCCATTCACTTCTCTCTAACATTATCCTTTGCTTTCTATCTCTATATTTAACTTTCTCTTGATCTTTATCATTTCTCTCTCCTCTTCTATCCTTTTCCTCCACTCTCTCCTGTCCTCTCTTTCTCTCATGGCTCGTCCCACTCACATTGACTCTCCCTCTTTACTGCTCTCTCTACCATATTCTCGCTCTCAAGCTCTATATCTCTCTCGCCCTTCATCTCTCTTTCTATTTCATTCTTACTCATGCATGCTCTCTCTATTCTCATGCTTCCTCTTTTCTTTCTCTCATCTCTCTTCTCTTCTATCCCTCCCTTTCTTCTACTCTCTCTCTCTCTCTCTTTCTCTCTTGGTCTATCTCTCTCACTCTGACTCTCTCCCTGTCTACAATTCTCTCTGTCATATTCTCTCTCTCATGCTCTACACCTCTCCATCCCTTTGACTTTTTCTGTATTTCATTCTCTCATGCATTCTCTTTCTCTATTCTCATGCTTTCTGTTTTCTTTCTCTCTCTCCCACTCTCTCTATCTAACTCTTGCCCACCTCCCCCATCTTCCTTACTTCTCTCCTCCCTCTTTTCTTCTCACTCTCTCTTACTCTCTCTCTTTCTCACGCAATCCTTCCTCTCTCCTCACCTTTTTTGCCTTCTTTATCTCCATTTCCCTCTCTCCAGCCTCTCTCTCTCTTCCTCTCTCTGAGTTTATCCTTCTTTCCCTCCCTTAATACCTCTCTCTCTCTTCTATCTCCTCCCATTGTCTCTTCTCTCTTTTTTCTCCCTCTCACTCTCCTTCCCACTCTATTACACTCTCGCTCCCAAACTCACTCTTTCTTACTCTCCCTCTCCCATCCACTCTCACTTCCCCCTTCTCCCTCTTCCTCTCCCATCCACTCTCTTGTCCTCCCTCTACCACTTCTACCCTCTTTTCTCTCTCTCTTTTTCTCTCCTTCCCTTTCTTTCTTCCTCCCTTTATCTCTCCATCTCTTCTCTCTCTCACTCAATCTCATTCTAATTTTATCCCTCTTTAGCCCCTCTCTTTCTCTCTCCCCTTTGTTACTTTATCTTTTACTTTTCTTCTCTCTCTCCCACTATTACACACTCTCGTTTGTCTCTATCTTCTCTCATTTCTCTAGCTCTCCCATCAATCTCTTGCTCTCTATTCCTTTGTCTCTCTCTCTCTCTTCTTCTATCTCAACATCTCTCTGCTTTCCCCATTTCTCCCTTTCTCTCTCTTTTCTTGCTCTCTCTCTCTCTCGTCCATTATCTCTCTCTGTCTTTCTCCTTTTCCCTCTCTCATGCCTTCCATCTCTCCATCACTCCCTTCATCTCTCTCCTTCCATCCTGTCCTTTTTAACTCTCCTACTGTTTCTCGCTCTCTCTCATCACCCCTCTCTCCTTTCATCTCTCTCGCTCTCTCTTTTTGTATTCTCTCATTCAATCCATCTTTTTTCTCACTCTATATTGTGCTCTCCCTCTTTCTTGCACACGGTCTCTCTCCTTCTTTCTCTCTATCTCATTCTCTCTGTCCCTCTCTCTCTCTCTCTCTTTTTGTACCTGTCCTCTTGCCTTCCTCCCCTTTGTCCCTTATATCTCTCTTCTCCCTTCTTTTTCTTGCTTGCTCTCTCTCCCCCTCACTCTATCCCTCTTTTGTTTGCTCTCACTCACATTCTTATTCTGCCCTCTTCCCTCTCCCCCTCACTTTCTCTTCATCTCTATCTCTCCCTCGCTCTCTCCTGCTCTCTCTATAATATCACTCTTGCTCTAAAACTCTCTCTTCTCATTCACTAAATCTCCTCCCCCTCTCTCTCTTGATCTCTCCCTTCTTTGTACTCTCTCTCATCCTCCCTCCCACCTTCCCTTTCTCTTTCACCATCTCTGCAAGCCTCATTCACTCTATCTCTTTCTTTCTCTTTCTCTCCTCTCTCACTCTAACTTTCTCTATCTCACCCTCCCTCTCCCATTCTCTAACTTTCTATCACATCCATCCCTCTCTCCTCAATTTTCTTCTCTCTTATCCCTTTGTCACTCTCTCTCTATCACTCTCATTCAATCTACGACAATTCTCTCCCTTTTATCTTCCTCTCTTTCCCTCTCCCTTCTCTTACTTATTCTTCTCCATCGTTTTTATGCTTACACTCTCTCTTCGTTTGTCTTCTTTGCTCCTTTTCCTCACTCAAAAAGTCTCACACTCTTTCTCGATCTCTCACTCCCACTCTCCATAACCCCCCTCTCCCTCTCAATTTTACACTCTTTGCCTCTCTCTCATCCTCTTCAATTCCCTACCTCTACATCGCTCTCCCTCTCTCCGCTTCTTTCCTTTATTTATCTCTCTCCTTTTTTCTCGCCCTCCCTCTCTCTCTTCAACTCTCTAACTCTTATTCTTGTCTTTTTCCTCTCTCTCTCTCTCTTTCCCCTTGCCCTTCTTCTCTTACTCTCCCTCCCTCTCCACCTACCTCTCTCTATCATTTTATGTTTCTCTTCCCTCTCTCTCTCCCCACTCCCACCCACTCCTTCTTTCTCTATCTCTCATCCCTACCCCACTCTAACTCCATACACACCTCCAAAACCTCTCAAGAATTATCTTTAATCAATTTTCTCTTTATTCCCCTCCAAACCTTTCTTTAACTTTCTCTTTTTGCTTTCTATTTTTACCCATTCGTCTGCATCTGCCCCTCTCTTCCTTAATTTAACTCTCTCCCTCTCCCTCTCCCTCTCTTGTTCATTGTAACTCTCCCTCCCCTATATCCCTCATTCTCTCAATCTTTCTTTCTTAGTTACTTTATCTCTCTTTTTCTCTCTCAATCCTCTCTTTCTTGTTCTATCCCTCTCCCTATCTTCCTACATCTCCCTTTTTCTTTTCCTACTATCTCTTCTTTCCTCTCTCTATCTCTCTCTCCATCTTTCTCACTCTCTCTTTCTCTATTTACATCTCTTGGTTGTAAGTGTTATCCTTTCCCCCTGCATTGTCTCTCACTCATTCTATATCTTTCTCACTTCCTCGCTTCTTTGTTTACATTTCTTGGTTGCAAGTGTTATCCTTTCCCCCTGCACTCTCTCTCACTCATTCTATATCTATCTTACTCAATCACATACTCTCCCTCCCTTTAGTTGGATACCTCTCCCATATTCACATTTTAAAAAATTTTAAATTTTTATCGAGCCCTTTTTTATATTCTTCTCTTGCTCATCCTTACATCCTCTCCCTCTCACTCTCTCTCTATCTCTTCTGACTCTTTCCATCTACTCCCTATTCTCTCACTCTCTCATTTGTTCGCTCCCTTCCTCTCTCTCTTAAGATCTCTACTTTGTGGTCCTCTCTTGGTCTCTTGTCCTCACCCAAAATTTTTGTTTTACTTTTCTCTATATTGTTCATATTTCTCTCTCCCCTTCCCACCCACTATCTTTACTACCATTCTACCCTCTATCTCTCTCCTTCTCCCTCTCCCTCTTTCACGCTCCCTCAACCTTGTTCTGACCTTCTCTCCACTATTTCTATAACTTTCTCTCCTTTTTTTCCCTCTCTCTCATTCTCTCTTTCAACATATGTATATCTCTATCCCTCTCAATCCTATTTTTGCTCCGTTTCTCTTATTATTTATTCCTCTCTATTCCAATCTCAATAATTTTCTCCATCCTTATTCTCTCTCTTCTCTATCTCTATTCTCTCTTTTGTCCCCTTTCATGCCCTCTCTCTCTCACTCAATCACTCCCTTCCTTCCTCATTATTGCTTGCTTCCTACATCACTCCCTCTCTTCATCTCGATTTCTCTCTATATACTTTTTTAATTCTTTTACTATCTTTCTCGTCATCATTTTCTCCTCTCGCTCTTCCTTCTCCTCCCTCTCTCACTCCCTCTCACTCTCTCTTCTCTCTGTTAATCTCTTTATTTTGCTCATATCTTTCTTATTCTCACACTCTCTCTCGGTCTTCTCATTTACTATACCATTCTCTGACCCTCTCTTCCCTATTGTTATCTCTTGCTCCTCTTGCTCTCTTTCCCTCACTCGCTCCTCCCTCTCTTCCTTGCTCTCTTTCTCTCTCCCTTAATTGTTATGTTTTTATCTACCACTCCTCGCACTCTTTATCACTCTTGATCTCCATCTCTTCGCTCTATTCTCACTCTCACCCCCTCCCCCTCTATATTACTCACTCTCCTTCCCTTCTCTTTCTACCTCTCTCACTATTCCTCTCCTTCTCTCTCTCCTTCACTTCATCTCTCTTTCTCTCTTACTTTCTTACTCTCTCACTAGCTCTACCTCCCTCCCACTCCCACTCTCTTCTCTCACAATTTCTTTCTCACTCTCTAGCACTCTCCCTCTTTCTTTGTCTCATGTCTCTCACAATTTCTTCCTCCTTTTCTAGCTCAATTTTCATTTTCACTCCTTTCCATCTCTAGCTCTATCCCGCTCTCCCTATCTTTATCACTCTTGCTCTTTATTACTCCCTCTTTCTATTGCTCTCTCGCACTCTCTCCCTTTTGTTTCCTCTCCATATTTCTCTCTTTCAATTTTCTCATACATTCTCCTTCCTTTTCTCTTTTCTGCCACACTCACCTTTTCCTCTCACCCCCTCTCTCAGTCTACATTAATCTCTATTCACTCACTCTTTCTCTTTGTCAATAAATCTCTACCTAACTCTCCATTTACTCACTCTCTCTCTCTCTCTCTCTTTCTCTCTCTTCTCTCTCTCCATTCTCTATCTCTCTCCATCACACCCTCTCTCTCTCTCATTATTCTTTATCTCAACCTTTCTCCATCCCACACTCTCTCAATATTCTCTATCTTGAGTGAGAGAGAGGGGCGGGAAAGTTAGAACAAGAGATAAATACAAAAGAGAGAGTGAGGGAAGAGAGTGAGAGAGAGTGTGTGAGAAAGAGAGATAAAGATGTGTGTGTGAGAGAGAGGGAGGGAGTGAAATATGGAGGGAAAAAGCGAGAGAAGGAAGTGTAAGAGAAAGTGAGAAATAGTGAGAGAGATAAGAAGAGGGAGAGAAGAGAGCAATATAATAATAGAGCGAAAGGTGATAAAAAGAGAGTGAGCGATAAATCAAGAGAAAGAATAAGCAAAGAAAGAGAGGGAAGTAAGAGTGATAGAAAAGAGAGCAAGAGAATGATAAATAGAGAGAGATAGACAGGGCGAGAAAGATAAGAGAGAGGGAGCAATAATAAGAGAGAGAATGAGATAAATACAAAGAGAGGAGAGACTGAGGGAAGAAAAAGCAAAAGTGAGTGAGTGAGAGGAAGACATTGAGTGAGAGAGAGAGCAAGAGGGAGAGAGGAAGTGAGAGAGAGTAGAAGAAAGAGTGAGAGCGTGTCGAGAGGGTTAAGGAGAGAAAGGAAGGGTATCTCACTCTTCGATCTGTCTCTCACTTCTCTCCCACTATCTAGATTCATTCTTTCTTTCTTCTCCCTTTCTTTCTATCTTCCTCTCTCCCCCTCTCTCCCTCCCCCACTATTTCACCCTATCTCTCACATGCCTTTCGTCTCTCTCTTCCTCCCTTACTAGCTCACTCTTCTTTCTTTCTCTCTTTATCTCCCTCTCTCACCCTCCCTCTTCTCTTACACTTGTTTTATCTTCTCATTTTTATTCTCTCTTTCCTTCTCTCACTCACTCTCTCTTTCATTTTCTACATCATTGCTCTCTAACATTTTCCTTTGCTTTCTCTCTCTGTCTTACTTTCTCTTGATTTTTCTCATCTTTCTCTCCTTTTCTGTCCCTCTTTTCTAATCTCTCATGCTTGTTCTTTCTCCCTTGGTCTATCTTTATCATTCTGACTCTCTCCCTCTCTATTATTCTCTTTTTCATATTCTCTCTCTCATGTTCTATGCCTCTCCCTCCCTTCATCTCTCTCTATTTTATTCATACTCATGCACACTCTCTCTATTCTGATGCTTCTTCTTTTCTCTCTTTCTCTTTCTCTTTCCCACTCTCTCTATCTAACTCTTGCCCACTTCCCCCTTCTTCACTACTTCACTCCTCCCTCCTTTCTTCTCTCTCTCTCTTACTATTTCCCTCTTTCTCAAACAATCTCTCTTCTCTCTCCTTACCGCTCTCATCTTCTTAATATCCCCTTCACTCCATCTAGCTCCTCTCTCTCTCCTCTCTCTGTGTTTATCCCTCCTTCCCTCCCTTAATACAACTCTGTCTCTCTTCCCTTTTGTCTCTTCTCTCTTTATTCTCTCTCTCACTCTCCTTCACCCTCTCTTACACTCTCCCTCTCCCACTCACTCTCTCTTCCCCAAACTCCCTGTCCCTCTCCCTCTCCCATCCACTATCTCTTCTGCCCTCTCCCTCTCCCATCCCCTCTCTCTTCCTCCCTCTAGCACTTCTACCCACTTTATTATCTCTCCCTCTTCTTCTCTCCCTCCCTTCCTTTCTTTCTTCCTCCCTTTCTCTCTCTCACTCAATCTCTTTCCCCTTTTATCCCTCTTTCACCCCTCAATTTCTGTCTCCCTTTTGTCACTTTATCTTCAACTTTTCTTCTCTCACTCCCACTATCGTACACTCTCATTTGTCGCTATCTTCACTCATTTCTCTAGCACTCCCATCAATCTCTATCTCTCTTACCCTTTCTTGCTCTTGATCCCTTTCTTTTCTTCTCTCTCAACATCTCTTAGCCTCCCCATTTCTCTCTCTCTCTCTTTTCTTATGTTCTCTCTCTCTCCTTCCCTCAATCATGCCTTCCAGGTCTCCTTCCATCTTGTCCTCTTTAACTCTCCTTCTCTTTCTTGCTCTCTCTCTCCCTCTCTATCATCACCTCTCTCTCTCTTTATATATTCTCTCAGTTAATCCATCCTTTCCCTCACTCTTTTTTGAGCTCTCCCTCTTTTTTACACAAACACTCTCTTTTTTTTCCCTCTATCTGATTCTCTTTATGTCCCTCCTTCTCTCTCTCTCTCTGTCTCTCTCCCTTTTTTGTATCTCTCCTCTTGACTTTCTCCCCTTTATCCCCTAATATCTTTCTCCTTCTTCCTTCTTTCTTGCTTGCTCCATCTCACTCTTGCTCTCTCTCGCTTTCTTTTGCTTGCACTGACAGTCTCAATCTCCCCTCTTCCCTCTCCCTCTCACTTACTCTTCATTTCTATCTCTCCACCGCTCTCTCATGCCCTCCCTATAATATCACTCTTATTCTCACACACACTCCTTCTCACTCTCTAAATCTCCTCACCTTCTCTCTCTTGATTTCTTCCTTACATGTTTCCTTTCTCTTTCAAACCCTTTGCAATCTTTCTTTATTTCTCTTTCTCTCCTCTCTCTCTCTCCCACATCCTTTATCTATCTCACACTCCCTCTCCATTCTCTCACTTTCTTTCTCATTCGTCCCTCTCTCTCCTCAATTTCCTTCTCCCTCTTCACCCTTGGTCGCTCTCTCCCTATCACCCTCATTCACTCTCTGACACTTGTCTATCTCTCATTTCTCTAGCTCTTTTACTTTCTTTCTCAATATCTTTAATCGGCTCACCAACTTCTCTCCATTTTTTATTTTCCCTCCCTCCTTCTCTCTATCTCTCTCTCTTCCTCCCTTTCTCTTGTTCCCTCTCCCTTCTCTTTCTTACTCTTCTATCACTTTTTTATGCATACACTCTCTCTTCGTCTCTTTTCTTTGCTCCTTTTCCTCTCTCAAAAACTTTCACTCTCTTTCTCGATCTTTCAGTCCCACTCTGCATAACCCCTTCTCCCTCTCAATTTCGCACTCTTAGCCTCTCCCCCATCCTTTCTTTTCCTTATTTATATCTCTCTCCCTCTTTCTCGCCCTCCCTCTCTCCTCCAGCTCTCTTAGTCTCATTCTTGTCCTTTTCCTCTCTTTCTTTCCCTTGCTCTTCTTCTCTCACTCTCCCTCCATTGCCTTTCTCTTTCTATCTTTTTATGTTTCTCTTCCCTTTGTCGCCTTCACTCCCTCCTTATTTCTCTCACTCTTGCTCCTCTCTCTCTCTCTCTCATCTGCATCTAGCTACCTTTTTCTCTTTATCCCTCTCACTTTTACTCCACTTTTTCTCAATTTAACTCTCAATCTCTCACACTCTATTACTCCAGAACTCTAGATATCTCTCCATCTCCCTCTCTTTCTCTCCCCTCCCTTTACCTCTCACTCCCTCCCCCTCTCTCCCCTCTCTTTATCTCTCTATCTCTCTCCATTCCTTTCTTCAGCTTTCCTATTCTCTCTATCTCTTTCTATATATCTCTCATGCTCTCTCCCTCTCTTATCTTTCTCTTTCTAATTCTCCCTCTCTTTATCTTTCTCCCTCTATCTAGCTCTATTACTCTCCCTTTCATTTTATCACTCCCTCTTTATCTGTCTTGCTCTCTTACCCTGTCTCTCTCCCTCTCTTTTATTAACACTTACTCTCTTTTCTCATTCTCTGTCACTCACTCTCTCTCAATTTCACTTCTTGATCTATCTCTCTCTCTCTCTTCCCACTCCCACTCACTCTCTCTTTCCCTACCCCACACTAACTCCATGCACATCTCCAAAAATTCCCAACACCTCTCTTCCATTCTTCGATTCCTATCTTTATTCATTTTTCTCTCTCTTAACATCTCTCCCTCTCTTAACTCTTTTTTTTTTCCTTCCTATCATCACTCATTCGTCTCTATCTGCCCCTCTCATCCTCTCTTCAACTCTCTCTCTCTTTCCCTCTCTTGTTTACTCTAACTCTCCCTCCCTTATCTCCTTCATTCTCTCCATTGTTCTTTCTTACTTACTCTATCTCTCTTTTGCTCTCTCTATTCTCTCCCTCTTCTCCCTCTCACCATCTCTATCTCTTTCTTGCTCTATCACTCTCTCTCTCCCAACACCTCCCTTTCTCTTTTCCTAATATCCCTTCTTTCTTCTTTCTCTCATTCTCTCTCATTCTCTCTCACATTATCTTCATCTCTCTTCACTATCTCTCTTGCTTGCTTGCATAGCCTTTCCCTCTGCACTCTCTCTCTCACTCATTCTATATCTATCTCACTTCCTTAGTCTCTCTCTCTCTCTCTCACACACACACACACACTTGCTTTTCCACTCAACTACTCTCCATCCCTTTATTTGGCTACCTCTCCTATATTCACCTTCCATTATTTTTTAATTTTTACCGAGCCCTTTTTTATTTTCTTCTCTTGCTCACCCTTACATTCTATCTCCCTCTCACTCTCTCTCACTTTCTTTTAATTCCCTCCATCTTCTCTGTATTCTATCACACCCTCATTTGTTCTCTCCCTTCCTCTCCTCTTAAGCACTCAACTTTGCGGTCCGCTCACCGTCTCTCTTCCTCACCCTGTATTTTTATTTTACCTTCCTATATATTGTTCATATTTCTTCCACTCTCTCTCTCCCCAACTCTCTTTATCCCACTTTGATGCACCCTGTCTTTCCTCTCTCTCCATACTTATATTATTCACTATATCCCTTACTCTATCCTCATCTCCCCACTCCCTTTTTCTCCTTACTCTATCTCTCTCCCTTCATCTCTCTACCTCCCACTTTGTGTCTCTCTCACCGCTTGACCATTGTATCTTTCTCTTTGTCTCTCATTCTTTTTTATAATCTCCTTCTTAATCTTCTCTCTATCAGTCATCTCTCTCTCTCTCTACTCTCTTCCCCTCCCTCCCTCTCTCATTTCCTCTCTTTGTGTCTCACTCTCCTTCCCTCCCTCACTATTTACCTCTCTCGCTTGCTCTTTCTCTCTATCATTCTCTCCCTCTTATTATCTCTCCTACTCTATCAACTTTCTCTCTCACTCGCTTGCTCTCTTTTCCACTCCCTATCTCTTTTTCATTCCAGCCCTCAAAAACTCCCTACCTACGTCTCTCTTTCTCCCCCTCCTTATCTTTTTTCCACTTTTTTATTTCTCCCTCCCTCCTTTCCCTTCTCTCTTTATCTTCTTCAAACCATTCTCTCTCTCACTTCCACTTTTTCTCTCTTTATCTCTCCTGCTCTCTCTCAATCTCTCTCACTCTCTCTCTCTCCTTCTCACCCACTCATTCTCTTTCCCTCTCTCTTTCCCTCCCTCTTTCTCTCTCTCTCTCCCTCTGTCCCTCTCTCTTTTTCTTGTATATCTACCTTCTCTAACTCCTTCCCTCCCTCCCTCACTCCTACACTCTCTCTATCTCACTCACCCTCCCTCCTTCACGTCCTTTATCTCATTATCTCACTCTCCCTCCCTTCTTCTCTTCTTACCTCTCTCTTGCTCTATCTCTCTCTTTTCATCTCTCTCACTATCTATGACTCTCTCACTCTCTGTCACTTATTTTTTACTCTATCTCTCCCTCATTCCAACCCTCAAACACTCCCTCCCTAAATCCCTTTTTATCCCCTACCTCTCTCCTTTCCTCTCTCTATTTCTTTCTCCCTCCTACACTCTCCCTATGATCCCTCATACATTTTCTCTCTTTTCCTCTCAACCTCTTTCTTTCTTTCTTCTCTCTCTTTTTTAACTCTCTCTCTTTCTCTCTTTTTTCGTACTCTTTCTGGCTCTATTTTCATCTATCTTTCTCCTTCACTTGTCTCTCTATCTCTTCTTCTCTAATTCCATTGCTCTCTCTCACTCACTTTCTCTCCCTTAGTTGCTCTTGCACTCTCTCATCTCTCCCACACCACTCTCTTGCAATCTCTACCTATCTCTCCCCCTTTCTATGTCTCTCTCTGTCTTACGTCAATTTTTCCCACTCTCCCTACTTCTCTACATCCCTCTCCATGTCTCTCTCTCTCTCTCTCACTCACACTCTCTCCCTCCCTCCCTCCCTAGCTCACTCTCTCACTCTTCCACTCTCTTTCATTATGTCTGACTCTACCTCCTTTTTATCTATCTGAATCATTCTCTTTTCCCATCTCTACCTTGCCTCTCTACATATCTCTCTCTTTTTTTCCTCCCTTTATCTCTCTCCGTCTCTCAAACTCCATATCTCTGTTTCTCTCACTTGCTTGTTCATTCTATCTCTTTCACATTCTCTCTCCTTCACTCTCTTTCTCTCTCTGTTACTTATGTCTTTATTAATCATCTCCCACCCACTCTAAATCTCTTCACTCTCCCTCTCTCCTTTAATTTGTTTATTTCTTTATTCTCACTCTCCCTCCCTTCCTCCCACAATCCCACTCTCTCTATCCCACTCTCCCTCCCTCCTTCAATTCCTTTATCTCTTTATCTCACTCTCTCACCATCTCTTTTACCTCTCTCTGGCTCCATCGCTATCTTATTATCTCTCTCACTCTATCTTATTTCTCTCTCACTCTCTATCATTTGCTTTGTCTCTATCCTTATCTCTCACTTTCTCGCCCACTCTCCCACTCTCTATTTATTTCTCAATCTACACCTCATTACAACCCTCAAAGGCTCCCCTCCCTACGTCCCTTTTTCTCCTATTCTCTATTTGCTTTTCTCCGTCTCTATTTCCCTCACCCTTCCTTCTCTACTCTCTCTACCTTCTCTCATACATTTTCTATTATCTTTCTCTCTCTACCTCTCATATTCTCTCTCAATTTCTCTCTATTCTTTAACTCTCTCCCCCCTTCTCTCCCTTTCATTCTCTTTTCCTCTCTCTTTCCCTCCATCTATCTCTCTCAGTATTCCTCTGTCTCTCTCTCTCTTTCTCTCGTCTCTCTATCTTCTTTACCCTAATGCCTCCCTTACTCCCACACTCTCTCTATTTCTCTTTCCCTCCATCTTTCACCTTGTTTATCTCATTATCTCACTCTTCTTCCTTCTCTCCCTTTTTACCATTCTCTTGCTCTATCTCTCTCTTATCTTTTTTCTCACTCTCTATCACTTGCTTTTTCTCTCTCGGTCTCCATATCTCTCCCTTTTATGCCCTCTCTCCCGCTTTCTATCTTTTTCGCTATCTCTCCCTCATTCCAACCATCAAAGCTCCTTCTCTACTTTCTTTTTTTCCCTCTTTATCTCCTTTCCTCTCTCTATTTCCCTCTCCCTCCCATCTCTACTCTTCCTATGATCTCTCATACAGTTTCTCTCTCTCCTTCCCTCTCGACCTCTTTCAATCTTTCTTCTCTCTCTTTTTTACCCTCTCTTTCTTTCCTTTTTCTTTCCCTTTTTTGCTCTATTTGTATCTTTCTTTGTTTTTCTCTTGTCTCTATATTTCTCTTTCTCTAATTCCATTTCCTTCACTCTCTCACTTGCACTCCCTCAGTTTCTCTTGCTCTCTCTCATCTCTTTCACACCCCTCTCTTGCAATTTTTAACTATCTCTCTCTCTCTCTTTCTATCTCTCTCTCTGTCTTACCTCAGTCTTTCTCTCTCTCCCACTCATACTATCTCTGCCTTTCTTCATCCCTCCCTTTATCTCTCTCTCCCTCTCTCATACTCTCTCCCACCCTCCCTCCCTCCCCAACTCACTCTCTCTCTCCCTCACTCTCACTCTGTCTGACCCTTCCTCACTTTTCTTTTTCAACGACTTATGATACTCTCTCTATCCCTTTCTCTTTTACCATCTCTGCCTTATCTCTCTACATATATGTCTCCTTCTTTTCCCTCCCTTTATCTCTCCCCCACTCTTTACCTCTAATCTCTCTCCTTCTCTTAACCTCCCTATCTCATCTCTCCCACCCCATCTCTCTCTCACCTATTATCTTTCACTTGCTCCCACTCTCACTCATGTCTCCCACTCCATCTCTCTCCACTCTATACTGATCTCTCTCCCACCCCATCTCTCTCCACTCTACACAAATCTCTCTCCCTTCTATTTCAACTCTATTTACCTTCACCTCTTTATCTCCCTCTCCCACTCTCTCTCACTCCCTCCCTCTCTCCCTCTCTCATCTCGTTTCTTCCTCTCCATATGTATCTTATTCTCTCTCTACCCCTCACTCTCTCCATCTCTCCCTACCTTTTGATATATCACTCTCCCTTTTTCTCCCTCTCTTAATCTCTCTCTCTTCCTCTTTACCTCTTATATTCTCTCTCTTCTATCTCCCTCTCTCCACCTCCTCTCTGTCTCTTTCACTTGCTTTGTCAATCTATCTCTCTCACTCTTTCTTCTATTCTTTCATGTTGTCTCTCTTATCTCTACTAATAGTTTTTCTCTCTTTATCTTACTTTCTTCGCTCTCCCATCCTCCTTCTCTCACTACCTCTCTCTATCTCACTCTCCCTACCTCCATCCCTTTTCACCTCTCTCTCAAGATTATTCTCTATCTCCACGATTTAATTCTCTCACACTATCCTTTTCTCTCTCCCTATGTTTCTATCTCTCTCCCGAGCTCTTTTCTCATTCCCTACATCTCTCTCTCACTCACTTGTGCCCTCTCCTTCCCTCCCTACTCCCCCCTCCTCTTTTATCTCTTCAACCTTCTCTATCACTTGCTCAGCCTTTCATCTCTCTTTCTATTCAATCTTTTCTCTTTCTTTCCCTCTCTGTCCCACTCTCTGTACTCACTCCCTCCCTACTCTCTCATCTCTCTCCTGTCTCTATATATTTACCTCCCTCTCTCTCTCTCTCAATTCCTTCTTTCAAAATATCTCTCTTGCTCCCTCCCACTCTCTCTCTCTCTCTCATAATTACTCTCACTTTTAATCTCTCTATCCCCATCTTTCCTTTGTTCTTTCTCTTTGACCCTTTTTCAATCCCAGCATCCTCTCACTTTTATCACTATCTTTGTCTCTCCCTCTCTTATTTCTCTCTTACTTTCTTTCTCTTAACCTCCTTATTTGTTTCTCTATCCCTCCCTAATTACCTCTCTCTCTTTCCTCACTCCCCTACTCTCTTTTTCCCTCTCATTCTCCGTCTTCCTCCCTCCTCCCCTTTCTATCTTGCTTGCTCTCATCCACACACTCTCTCACTTGTTCCCATTTTTTCTCTCTCTTAAGTGTGCTCCCAACCACTCTCTCCTCCTCTCTATCATTTATTTGCTAACCATTGTTTGGCTCTCCCTCTCTCACTCTCCATTGCTCTCTTTTTATCTCTCTCTGCCTTGCACTCTCTTTTTTGTTCTCTCTTCTTTTCCCTCCTTATCTCTTTGACTATACTTCTCTGTATTCTCTTCTCTTATACACCTTGATGCCCTCCCTTTCACTCTCCTCCCTATCTCTCCCTCCCTCTCTCTTATTCTCTCTCTCTCTTGCTTTCTCTTCCATGGTGTCTTAAACTCTGTCAAACTCTATTCTCTACCTTCCCCACTCCTTCAATCTCTTTCACTCAATTTCTCCATCTTTTCTTCCTCCCATTTTTCTTCCCTTATTCTCTTTCTTCTCTCATCTTCCAATCTTCCACTCTCACACTCTCTCCCATATCTCTCATTCTCTCTCTCCCTCCATCCTTTGTCCTTTCTTACATATCTCTCCATTCTCTCCACTCTCTCTTCTCTTTTAAGTACCATTTTTCATTTCTCCTTCTATCTTCTCTTTATATCTCTCACTCCCACTCACTTTATCTCCTCCTCTCGCTCTCTCACTCCCACTCACTTTATCTCCTCCTATCGCTCTCTCACTCTATCTCTCTTCTGTCTTACTCTCTCTATAACGCTCCCCCTTCTATCCCTCTTGCTCTATCTTTTTCATGTCTCTCTCCACCTTCTAACTTTCTTGCTCTATCTTTTCATGGTCTCTCTCTCTCCCTCCCTCCCACCCTTCTTCCCAAACTCCCATTCTTCTCCCTCCCCCGCTCTCTCTCACTTCTCATCCTATCTTTCTAGCGATTTTCACTCTCCCTCTATCACAATCTCTAGCTCCTACGCACAGTTTCTAGCTCTCTCCCACTCTATTGTTTCTCTATTTTAATCTTTCTACGCTTTTTTCTATTCTTTATCTCTATACCTATTTCTCCCACCCTCATTGCTTTATCTCTCCCTCCTCATTTTCTACTATCTCTCAATTATTATATATCCCTCCCTCGCTCCTATCCTCACTTCATTCTGTCACTCGCTCTCTCCGCTCCCCATCTCTCTCTATTCCTCTTTCGATCTCTCTCACCTTATCCTTCCAATTCTTCTCTCTCATTCCCTCTTTCTCTATCTCTCTTCATCCCTTAGTCTCTCTTACAACCTCTCTTCTTGTCTCTCTCTCCTTCTCTTGCTATTTTTTAAATTCCATCTCTCTCTTCCTTTCTCTATATCTTGCTTTTATCATTCCTTATCACTCTCACACTCTTCAATCTCTTTGTCCTACATAGACTTCTGTCCCTCTCCCTTATATTATTCCTTGTGCTCTCTCTTCTATCACATGCTCTCTTATCCATTCTTGCAATCACACCCTCTCTCTTTCTCTCTCATGATCTCCCTCTAATTCTTCCTTTCTATCTGTCTCTCACTTCTCTCTTTGCCTTCTCTCTCTTTACTTGCTTTCTCTTCTCTCTCACCTTTGCTCTCTCTCTCTCTCTCTTTGTTTCACTAACTCTGTCTCACTTTCTCACACACTCTCTCTCCTTTACTCACATTTTCTCCCTCCTCTCTCCCTCCCTTCATCTCCTTTATCTTTCTTCCTCTCTCCC
>NEWO01000667.1:324184-355659 GCA_003013225.1 Phalaenopsis aphrodite | reverse complement strand
TCAAATTGAATCCAATTGATGGGTCCAAATGGGTTTTGAGGACATTTGGAGTGATTTTGGAGGTTTTGGGAAAGTTTGAGATACCAAGGGTATTTAGTAATTTTGGTAATTTTGAGGGTATTTTGGCTAAAGATGACCAAATTGACCAAATTGGGCCATATGGTAGTTGAAAGAAATAAGATTGAGGATATTTGGGATTTATTGGGATTTTATGGAAATTTTATGGAATTTTTGGATTTTGGGTTCAAGGAAGGTCTTAAGGGCAGTTAGGTAATTTGGGGGTGTCTGGGGCAATAGACCCAAGATTAATATTTCAAATAGAATTGAATAGCTATCCATTCTAAATGAACCATGGATCAATAAAACCCTCATTTTGGGATCTTATGTATTGGTTTTGGCCAGAATATTGTGAGGATATCGTGTACCCTAACTCCAAACTAATATCCAGGGTTAATCCTAAGGCCAAGTAGTCCTATAGGAACTCTTCTTAAATTGTCTCATAATGATCTTACCTACTATATGCTAGAGGTTAAGACTAATATGTGGAATTTCAAGTTAAGTAAAGAGAAGAGTTTTCAATTTCTAATGGTGGGGGTACCTTTTCTAGTTTTCTAAGACTAGTCAATAGGAAAGTCCTATGGCTAGACATAGGATACTAAAGAAGTTTCTAGACCTCAACCAAAAGTGAGGTCAACAGGCATCTAGTTATCTTTTTCTCTCTATCCCTCCCACTTTTATACCTCTTTCTCTATTTATCTCTCAATCTCTCTCACTCTGTTAGTCCACAACTCTATATATCTCTTCATCTCCCTCTCTTTCTCTCCCCTCCCTCTACCTTTCACTCCCTCTCCCTCTCTCTCCCCCTCTCTCTATCCGTTTATCTCTCTCCATTCCTTTCTCCCTCTTTTTTATTCTATCTATCCCTTTCTATATATCTCTCATGCTCTCTCCCTCTCTTTCTCTATCTCATTATGATTCTCCTTCTCTTTATCTTTCTCCCTCTATCTAGCTCTATTACTCTCCCTCTCACTTTATCGCTCCCTCTCTGTCTATCTTGCTCTCTTACCCTCTCTCTCTCTCCCCTCTCTTTTATTAACACTCTTACTTTTTTCTCTCATTCTCTGTCACTCACTCTCTCTCACTATCTTCCAACTCTCTCCATCTTCTCTCTATTCGATCACACCGTCATTTGTTCCTTCCCTTCCTCCCTCTTAAGCTCTCTACTTTGTGTTCCTCTCACCGTCTCTCTTCCTCACCCAATATTTCTCTTTTACCTCCCTCTATATTGTTCATATTTCTCTCTCCCCTTCCCCTTCAACTGTCACTACTCGCATTCCACCCTATATCTCTCTTGTGCTCTAGCTTTCTCCTTCACACAATAGCTTCCACTATCGATCTCTCTCTCTCTCTCTCATGCTCGCTCAAGCTTGTTCTCACATTCTCTCTACTATTTCTATAACGTTTGTAATTTTTTACCTCTCTCTCTCTCTCTCTCAGTATCTCTTTATCTGTCTCCCTCCCAATCCTTTGTTTGCTCTATTTTTCTTGTTATTTATCCCTCTCTGTTCTAATCTCGCAAACTTTCTCCATCCCAATTCTCTCTCTCCTTTGTCTTTATTCCCTCTCTCTCTTCCCCTTTCATGCCCTCTGGCACACTATCTCAATCACTCTCTTCCTCTCTCACTTCTGCTTTCTTTTGCTCTCTTTAACTATCTTCATCCCTCTCTCTTCCATTCCCTACTTCTTTGCCTTACTCTCCCTCTATCTACCTTCAATTCCATTTATTTCTCTCCTTATATCTCACTTTACATCTCTCCCTCTCCCTCCTTCATTTTCTCTCCTCTATTACTTCCTCACTTGTCTCTCTTCTTTCTCTCTCCCTTCCACTATCTCTCGTATTCCTGTCACCCACTCTCTCCCTCTCCCCCTTCTCTCTATCTCACTCCCTCATTTGTCCCTCTCTCCTCACACATTTCTCTTACTCTTTATTTTATCTCATTCTCTCTTGCCTTATCTTGCTCTCAATCCCTTTCTCTGTCTCTCCCTCTCTTGGCCTATCTTGCTCTCAATCCCTTTCTTTCTCTCTCTCTCTCTTGAATTTATGCTTTATTTCTTCTCACACTCTCTCCTCTCCCTCACACTATCCCATTCTCACCCTCTCTCACTCTGCTTCCTCACTCTCTTGCCCTCATTCTCTCTATATCATTCCTTTCTCCCTCCATATCTCTATATTTGTTTCTCACTCTGGTGAGATCTCTCGTTTTCTTTATTCTCTCGCTCCTTCCTCTTTCTCCCTGTCTCTCTCTTCCTCTCACTCTTCCTCAATCACACACTCCCTCTCTCTCCATTTTTTCTCCCTTTCTCTTACTCTCTTGTTTTTTCTCACTTTATCTTCTACTCCATATCTTATTTTGTTTTTATTTTTCTCATTTGTACTTTCTTCTCTTTCTCTCTTCTTTTGTTCTCCTTTTCTCACTCTTCTTTGTCCCACTCGTAGCTCTTTATCTCCAAACTTCCCTCTCTCCCTTCCCCTTCTACTCTCTCCCTTTCTCTCACGTTATCTATTTTTGACTCTCTACTCTCTGAATCTTCTCTTGCTTCTCTCTCTTTTCTCACTCCCTTTAAGATCTTACTCTCACTCTTCTTGCTTTCTCTCCCCCTTTCTTTTAGCTTATTTTTCTTCTCTCTCACTCACTCTTTTGGCCTCTTTTCTCTTTCTCTCACTATTTATATCAATCTCTTACTCTCAATCTTCTTTTCCTCTCTCTTTATTTTTCACTCCCTCACCCTCTCCATCCCTCTCTTAATCTCTGTCACTCTATCTACCTTCTCTCTTTTACTCCCCCTCTCACTTTATCTCTCTCGCATTCTCCATTATTTGCACTCTCTCTCTCTCTCTCTCTTTAACTTCATCGCTCTCTCTCTCTTCCACTTTCACTATTCCTCTCTTGCACTCCATCTTTTGCACTCTATATCTCTCTCTATCTTTCACTCCATCCCTCTCCCTCTCCAACTCTGTCTCCATTTCTCTCTATATCTCTTCTCTTTTTACTCCTCACTAGCTCTCTCTTCTACACTATCACTCTCCATCTCTCCCATTTTCTTTTTCTCTTTGCCTCTCTTACTTTCTTTCTCTCTCAATATTTTTCCTCTTCCATCTCTCACTCTCTTTCTCTCTCTTCTGCCCCCCTTTCCTTCTTTCTTTCTAATTTCATCACTTTAGTCCTTTGTCTCCCTCTCCCTCCCATGTTTCATCACTCTATCTTTATCCTTCTCTCTCTCCCTTCCTATCTTCATCCCTCTTTCCCTCCTTCGCTCTTTTTACCTCTTTATCCCTCCCTCTCTCCCAATCTCTCTTATCTTTATTCTCTCTTGCTCTATCTGTCTCTCTCTTTCTCTCTCTTTGTCAATGTTTCTTTCTATTTCCCTGCCTCTCCCTCTGTTACTCTCTCTCTTGGTCTATCTTCTCTCCACATTACTCTTAGGTATCTCTCTATCTATCTTTTGTAGTCCCACTCTTTTTTACTCACACCCCTCTTTCTCTCTATCTTTTTGTTCTTTGAGACTATTTGTTTGCTCCCCTTTACTTTCTCTCACCATCTCTCTCTCCCCTATCCCTCTCTAACACTCTCTTTCACTCTTTGTCTCTCTCTTGTTATCCCTCTCACTCTATATTCTTTCTCTCTCACTCTCTATCTCTCTATATCTCTCCCCCATTCTAACCCTCAAAAAATCCCACCCAACGTCCCTCTTTCTCTCCCTCTCGGTCTCCCTTCTTTTTATTTCCCTACTTTTTCTCTCACTTTCTTCTCTTAAACCTTTATTTGTCTCTTCCTCCCACTCTTTCAGTCTCCCTCTCCCGCTCTCTCTTCTCTCTCCTCTAATTATCCCTCTTTCCCATTCTCTCTTACCCTCCATTTATCTCTCTCTCACTCTTCCACTATCTCTCTCTTGCCGTCTCGTCTCTCTATCTCTCCCTACCTCCCTCCCCCACTTGGCCTGCTCATCACCCACAGCCTTTCACTCTCAGCCTCTTATCGCCCTCTTCCTAGCTCTCTCTCACACCTTATTGCTATATCTCTCTCCTTTACTTCTAAACTCTCTCCCAATCTCCTATCCTTTCTCTCTTTCTCATTTACTTTTACTCTATTTCTTGCTCTCTCTCTCTCTCACTTACTCTCTCTCACTTTCTATCATCTCTCCCACCCCCTCTCTCGCACTCTCTACCTATCTCTCTACGTTCTAAGCTACTCTTCACCTCTTTCTCCCTCACTCACTCACACACTCTCTCTCGATCTCCTTATTTCTCTCTCTCCCTCTCTCACACACACACTCTCTCCCTCCTTCCCTCAATATCTCTTGCTCACTCTCTCTCACCAACACTCTTTATCCCTCTTTGACGCACCTTCTCTTTTCTCTCTCTTCATCCATATCTTATTCTTTTTATCCCTCACTCTATCCTCATCACTCCTCTCCCTTTTTCTCCCTTAATTTATCTCTCTCCCTTCATTTCTCTACCTCCCTCTTCGTGTTTCTCTCACTCTCTTGAGCACTCTATCTTTCTCACTTTCTCTCCTTCTCTTTTATATCTCCCTCTTAATGTTCTCTCTATCAGTCCTCTGTCTCTCTATCTCTCTCTACTCCCTTCCTCTCCCTCCCTCCCTTACTTCCTCTCTTTGTGTCTCACTCTCCTTCCCTACCTCGTGATTTACTTCTCTATCTTGCTCTCTCTCTATCATTCTCTCCCTTTATTTGCCCATCTTATTCTATCTACTTTCTCTCTCACTCGCGTGCTCTCTTTTTCACTCGCTATCTCTCTTTCATTCCAACCCTCAAAAACTCCCTACCTACGTCCCACTTTCTCCCCCTCATCTTTTTTCCTCTTTTTATTTCCCTCACCCTCCTTTCTCTACTCTCTTTATCTCCTTTAAACCATTCTCTCTCTTGCTTCCACTTTTTCTCTCTTTATGGAGGGAAAGAGAGAATGAGAAAGAGAGGGAGAATTAGAGGAGAGAGAAGAGAGAGCGGGAGAGGTAGAGTGAAAGTGTGGCAGGGAGAGACAAGTAAAGGTTTGAGAGAAGAAAGTGAGAGAAAAAGGAGGGAAATAAGGAGAAAAAGGGAGATCGAGAGAGAGAGAGAGAGAGAAAGAGGGATGTGGGGTGGGAGTTTTTGAGGGTTAGAATGGGGGAGGGATATAGAGAGATAGAGAGTGAGAGAGAATATAGAGTGAGAGGGATAATAAGAGAGAGATAAAGAGAGAAAGAGAGTGTTAGAGAGGGATCAAGGAGAGAGAGACAGTGAGTGTGAGTAAAGGGGAGAAAACAAATAGATTCAAGGAATGAAAAGATAGAGATAAAGTGGCGTGGAGTGAAAGGGAGACTAAACCCTATACCTTATTCTCCTTCTTTCTCTACTCTCCATCCCTCCCTCGCTCTTTGATCTCTAATTTTTTCTCTCTCAAGTTTGAACTTTTTTATTTCAATCACTCCCTCCAGCCTCCTTCCTTCCTTTTCTCTCCTTCTCTCATAATATCTCTATTTTCTCTCTTACTATTTTTCTTTTGTTCTACATTCTCTGTTCTCTCTCTTAAAAGCTTCACCTTTCTACTGCACTCTCTCTCTCTCTTTATCACTCCCATTCTCACTCCCACTTTATCTCTCTACCTCGGTTAGACTTCCTCTATCTCTCTCACTCTCTTACTCTCCCTTTATCTTCCTATATGTTACTCTCTCTTTCTCTCTGCCTCCTTCCCTCTTTTCCTTCTCTCTTACTCTATCTGTCTTCTCTCTTCATCTTTCTCCCTTGCTCTCCCTCTTTATGGTCTATTTGGGGTATCTGCATCTTATTAAATAATCTACTGATAAGCTGATTAAAAATAATCTGTTGACAAGCTAAGTGTAGTGGCTATTACAAATATTTTTTTTTGGAAAAGCCAGGCCGCTGCTAGAAGGCTGCCATCACACTTAGATAGGTGCAGTGTGAAAATGTTGTTTTCAGTGTTTTAAAAATGCATAAGCTACCAAAATGCAGTTTACCCAAACAAACCATGTGTGTTTTTAAAATGCCACCGCACCAAATAAGCAGTGTGAGAGACCAGAGAGGGAAGGTAGATAGGGAGAGAAGGAGAGAGGGCGAGAAAGGAGAGAGTGATGGACACTCTCACTCTTCTCCCTCTTTCTCCTCACTTGTCCTCCTATCTTTCTAGAAATTCTCACTCTTCCTCTATCCACTCTCTAGCACCTATTCTCACTCGCTCTCTCCCACTCTATTATTTCTCTCTTTTGATCATGCTACCCTTTTTTCTTTCTTTTCTTTATCTCTGTCCCTTTTTCTCCCACCCTCCTTTATTTCTCTCTCCCTCCCTCTCTCTTTCCACTATCTTTAAATTTCTATATCATCCTCCCTCCCACCCTCCCTCACTTCATTCTACCTCTCTATCTCCTCCCCATCTCTCTCCATTCCTCTTTTGATCTTTCTCTCTTTATCCTTGCACTTCCTCTCTCTCCCTCTTTTGCTCTATCTCTCTTTCTTCCCTTAGTCTCTCTTATTCTATCTCTCTTTGTCTCTCACTCTTACTCACTCTTCATTCTTCTCTCTCTTTCTCTTGCTCTTTTTTGTTGTTCATCTCTCTCCCCCTTTCTCTGTATCTCTCTTTTGTCATTTATTATCTCTTTCACACTTTTCTATCTCTCTGTCTTGCTTATTTTTCTATCCCTCTCCCTTATATTATTCCTCTAGCTCTCTCTTCTATGTCATGCTCTTTTAATCATTCTTACTATCACTCCATCTCTCTCTCTTCTCACTCTCCCACTTTCTCTCTCATAATCACTCTCATCTCATTCTTCCTTTCTATCTATCTCTCACTTCTCACTTTCCTTCATTCTCTCTATCTCTCTCCTTGTATTCTACCCTCCCTCTATCCCTCACACGCACTCTCTCATGTCCCTCCCTTCGTTTCTTGCTCCCCCCTTTCTCACTCACTTTATGCTTGCCATCTCCCACACTCACTCACTTACTCAATCTCTCTCCCTTCTATTGCCTCTCTCTTTTACACTTGCTAAATTTCTTTTATCTCTCTTTCGTTTCTATGTCCCTTTCTCTTCTGCCCTCTTCTACTCTCCTACCTTCTCCCTCTTTCCCTCCCTCCCACCATACCTCCCCACCTTCCCCTAACTCTCATGATCTTCACCCCTCTCTCCTCCCTCTTTCGATCTTTCTCGCTTGCATGCTCTTCAACTTTATCTCACTCTCTATTTATCTATCTATCTCCCTTCTATTACTCTCTCTTGCTTCTTCTCTATTTGTCTCTCACCTTCCCTTACTCTTCATCCCGTCTCTCTTTCTCTTGCTCTACTTCCATCTCTCTCCTACCTTATCCCTCCCTCTCTATCTTTTTTCATCATTTCTCTTTCTCTCTCTCATTCTTTCTAATGCTTTTTATTCTCTCACTTCTCTGTCTTACTCTCTCTTCCCTCTTTCTTACTCTTGTTTCCTCTCTCTCCCTTGCCCATCCTCCCTCTCTCTTCTTGTCTCTCTCTTCTACTCTCTTTCAATTTCATGCCTTCTATCCCACTCTCTATTGCTTTCTCTATCTTTCCCTCATTCCAACCCTCAAACGCTCCTTCCCTACTTCTTTTTTCCCCCTCTTTATCTCCTTTCCTCTCTCTATTTCCCTCTCCCTCCCATCTCTTCTCTCCCTATGATCTCTCATACAATTTCTCTCTCTTTCCCTTTTGACCTCTGTAAATCTTTCTTCTCTCTCTTTTTTTACTCACTTTCTCTCATTTTTCTTTACTATTTTCGCTCTATTTCTATCTTTCTTTCTCTTTCTCTTGTCTCTATATCTCTTTCTCTAATTCCATTTATTCACTCTCTCACTCGCACTCCCTCAGTTGCGCTTGCTCTCTCTCATCTCTTCCACACCCCTCTCTTGCAATTTCTATATATCTCTCCCCCTTTCTATCTCTCTTTCTCTCTCCGTCTTACCTCAATCTTTCCCTCTCTCCCACTTACACTCTCTCTACCTCTCTTTATCCCACCCTTTATCTCTCTCTCTCCCTCTCCCATACTCCCTCCCTCCCCCAACACACTCTCTCTCTCCCTCACTCTCCTTCATTCTGCTTAACACTTCCTCTCTTTTCTTTTTCAACACTTATCATACTCTCTCTATCCCTTTCTCTTTTACCATCTCTGCTTTACCATCCCTTCCTTCTCTTGTCCTCCCTATCTCAATCTCTCAAAATTGCTTGTTTATTCTATCTCTCTCCCATTCTCCCTCCTTTCCTCTCTTGGTCTCTCTCTTCTCTCTGTATTAATCATCTCCCTCTCAGTCTTAATATCTTTACTCTCACTCCCTCCCTCCCACAATCACACTCTCTCTGTCTCACTCNNCCTCCCTCCTTCACTTCCTTTATCTCTTTTCTTGCTCTCGCTTCCTCCCTCTCTTTTTACTTCTCACTTGCTCTATCCCTCTCTTATCATCTCTCCCACTATCTATTACTCTCTCACTCTCTGTCGGCTTTTTCTTTCTATCTATCTCTCTATATCTTGCCCTCTCTCCCACTCTTTGTCTCTTTCTCAATCTCTACCTCATTATGACCCACAAACGCTCCCTCCCTACGTCCCCTTTTCTCCCTCTCTCTATCTCCTTTCCTCTCTCTATATTTTCATCTCCCTTCCTTCTCTACTCGCTCTATCATCTCTCTATATTTCCATCTCACCGTACTCTCTCCCACAGCTTCTCCCTCTCCTGTTATTCTCTCTCACACCTTATTTCTATCACCCTTTCCTTCTCTCTCCTTTTTGTCTCCCTCTCACTTATTCATTCTCTAGAGCTCTTTATCACTTACCTCATTACCTGCTACCTCACTTGCTCCTGCTCTCTCTCATCTCTCCCACCCCATCTCTCTCTCACCTGCTCTCCTTCACTCGCTCGCGCTCTCTCTCATCTATCTCACCCCATCTCGCTCCACACCATACCAATCTTTCTCCCTCCTATTCCAACTCTCTTTACCTTCACCTCTTTATCCCCTTCTCCCACTCCCTCTCACTCCCTCCCTCCCTCCTTCACTCGCTCTTGTTCAATCTCTCTCTTTCTCTCTCTCTGACCCTCCATTTCATTTCTTCCTCTCCATAAGTATCTTATTCTCTCTCTATCTATCCCCTACCTCTCGATATATCACTCTCCCTTTTTCTCCCTTTCTTAATCTATCTCTCTCTTCCTTTTTACCTCTTATATTCTCTCTCTCCTCTCTCCCTCTCTCCACCTCCCTCTCTTTGTCTCTTTCACTTGCTTTCTCAATCTATCTCTCTCACTCTTTCTTCTATTCTTTCTTGATGTCTCTCTTATCTTTATTAATAGTCCTCTCTCTCTTTATCTTACTTTCTTCACTCTCCCTTCCTCCTTCTCTCACTCCCTCTCTCTCCCTCCCTCCATCCCTTTTCACCTCTCTCTCGAGCTTATTCTCTATCACCATACTCTAATTCTCTCACCCTCTCATTTTCTCTCCCTCTATTTCTATATCTCTCTCTCTCTCTCTTTGTCCCTTTCTCTTGCTCTCAGTCACTCGAGCTCTTTTCTCATTCCCTACCTCTCACACTCACTCTCTTATGCCCTCTCCTTCCCTCCCTCCTTCCCCCTTAACTCTTCAACCTTCTCTATCACTCGCTCACTCTCCCCCTCTCTCGCTTACTCTCCCCCTCTCTTGCTCAGTCTTTCATCTCTCTCTTTCTATTCATTCTCTTCTCTATCTTTCCCTCTCTCTCCTACTCTCTGTACTCACTCCCTCCCTTCTCTCCCATCTCTCTCCAGTCTATATATTTACCTCACTCTCTCTCTCTCTCGATTCTAACTCCTTTGAAAATCTCTTCTCTCTCTTGCTCCCTCCAACTCTCTCTCTCACTAGTACTCTTTCACTTTTACTCTCTATATCCCCATCTTTCTCTCGTTCTTCTCTTTCACCCTTTTTCAATCTCCAGCTTCCTCTCTCTATTATCACTATCTTTATTCTCTCCCTCTCTCATTTCTCTCTTAATTTCTTTCTCTTAACCTCCTTATTTGTTTCTTTATCCATCCCTAATTGTCTCTCTCTCTTTTCTCTCTCTCCCCCACTCTCTTTTTCCCTCTATTCTCTCTCTTCCTCCCCCTTTCCCTTTCTATCTCGCTTGCTCTCACCCACACACTCTCGCACTTGTTCCAATTTTTCCTCTCTCTCTTAAGTGTGCTCCCAGCCACTCTCTCCTCCTCTCTATCATTTGTTTGCTAACCATTGTTTGGCTCTCGCTCTCTCTCTCAATTGCTCTTTTTATCTCTCTCCCTTGCCCTCTCTTTTTTGCTCTCTTCTTTTCCCTCCTTATCTCTTTGACTATATTTGTCTGTATTCTCCTCTTAATACACCTTGATGACCTCCCTTTCACTCTCCTTCTCCCTATCCCTCCCTCCCTCTCTCTTATTCTCTCTCTACCTTGCTTTCTCTTCCATGTCTCTCAAACTCTATAAAACTCTATTTTCTACCTTCTCCACTCCTTCAATCTCTTTCACTCAATTTCTCCATGTTTTCTCCTCCCATTCTTCCTCCCTTATTCTCTTTCTTTTCTCATATTCCACTCTCACATTCTCTCCCATATCTCTTATTCTCACTCCCCTTCCATCCTCTGTCCTTCATTACATATCTCTCTATTCTCTCCACTCTCTATTCTCTTTTATGTATCATTTCTCCTCTCTCATTCTATCTTCTCTTTATATATCTCAGTTTCACTCACTTTATGTCCTCCTCTCGCTCTCTTACTTTATCTCTCATCTCTCTTACTCTCTCGACAACACTCCCCCTTCTATCCCTCTTGCTCTATCTTTTTTGTGGTCTCTCTTCAGCTTCTATCCTTCTTGCTCTATCTTTTTCATAGTCTCTCTCCCTCCCTCCCTTCCACCCTTCATCCCAAACTCCCATTCTTCTCCCTCCCTCTCTCTCTCTCTATCACTTCTCAACCTACCTTTCTAGCTAATTTCACTCTCCCTCTATCTTGATCTTTAGCTCGTGCGCTCACTTTCTCGCTCTCTCCCACTCTATTGTTTCTCTCTTTTAATATTTCTACCCTTTTTTTTGTTCTTTATCTTTATCTCTATTTTTTCCACCCTCATTTTTGCTTTCTCTCTCCCTCCTATCCTCACTTCATTTTTCCACTCTCTCTCCCCTTCCTCCCCATTTCTCTCCATTCCTCTTTCAATCTCTCTCTCCTTATCCTTGAAATTCCTCTCTTTGTCATTCCCTCTTGCTCTATCTCTCTTTCATCCCTTAGTCTCTCTTACTCCCTCTCTCGTTGTCTCTCACTCTCACTTAATTTTCAATTTTCTCTCTCCTTCTCTTGCTATTTTTTAAATTCCATCTTTTCCCCCCTTACTCTATATCTCACTTTTTTCATTCCTTATCACTCTCACACTCTTCTATCTCTTTGTCCTACTTAGACTTCTGTCCCTTTCTCTATATTATTACTATAACTCTCTCTTCTATCACATGCTCTCTTACCCATTCTTGCAATCACTCCCTCTCTCTTTCTCTCTCATGATCTCCCTTTCTATCTATCTCTCACTTCTCTCTTTGCCGTCTCTCTCTTTACTTGCTCTCTCTTCTCTCTCTCTCTCACCTTTGCTCTCTCTCTCTCTTTGTTTCACTAACTTTTTCTCACTTTCTCACACACACTCTCTCCTTTACTCACCTTTTCTCCCTCCCTCCCTCCCTTCCTTCATCTCCTTTAACTTTGTTCCTCTCTCCCTCTCACTGCTTTTCACTCATTTATGTCCTCCATTATTTCTTCACTCCCTCCCTCCCACTTCCCTTCTATCTTGGATAACATCCTCACTCTCATGTCTTCCTTCTTTCGTTATCCTCTCTTTTTTCTTATCTTTGTATTTCTCTCTTATCTCTCTCACTCACTCCCTCTCACTCTTCTCCCCTCACTCAATCACCACCTTTTGTCGCCAAGCTTATCCCCTCTTATTAAGTCTTTCTTGTTTTATGTCCTCTCTTTTATGTATCTCTTCTCTCTCTTCTTGATCTATCTTCTCATTATATCCATCTCTCCCACTCCCTCTCCCTCCCTCCTCTCTCACTCTGTCTCTTCATTTTTTCTATCTCTCTCCTTCCTTCCCGCCCTCTCTCCATCCCCTCGCGAGCACTCTCTCATGTCCCTACCTTTGTTTCTAGCTTTCCCCCTTTTTTATTCACTTTACTCTCACTCACTCTAACCATCTCACTCCCATTTGTTTCCTCTCTCTTTCACACTTGTTATATCACTTTTATCTCTCTTTTGTTTCTATGTTCCTTTCTCTTCCACCGTCTTCTGCTCTCCCTCCCTCTACCTCTCTTCCCTCCTTCCCACCCTACCTCCCTACTTGCCTCTAACTCTCTTGCTCCTTACCCACTCTATCCCCCTTATTTCTATCTCTCTCTCTTGCATGCTCTTCATCTCTAACTCATTCTCTAATTATCTATCTATCTCTTTTCTCTATTTGTGTCTCACTCTCTCTTACTCTTCATCGCCTCTCTCTTTCTCTTGCTCTGCTTCCATCTCTCTACTTCCTTCTCACTCTCTCTATCTATTTCCATTCTTTCTCTTTCCCTCACTCTCATTCTCTCCCTAATGCTTTTTACTCTCTCACTTCTCTCTCTTACTCTCTCTCTCACCTTTCTCTCTTCCCTCTCTCTTACTATTGTTTCCATCCTTTCCCCCCCCCTCTCTCTTGCCCATTCTCCCTTTATCTCCCTATCTCTCTTTAACTCTCTTTTATATCTATTCACTTTCTTTTCCTTTGTTTCTTTTACAATCTATCTTCTCATCTCTACTTCTTTGCTCGCTCACTCTGTCTCACTTTATCTTTCTCTCTCTCGAGTACACTTTTGCTCTCTCTCTTCCTACTCTCCCCAGCTCTCTATCACTCTCCCTCCACCTCTCTCTTACTCTTTCTCCTCTCTTCCTTTTTCTCTCCCTCTCCGACCACCCTCCCTCATGGTCTCTCTCTTATTCTATAACTTTCTCTCTATATCTCTCTTGTGCTAAATTACTTTCACATGCCCTCTCCATCTATTTCTCTAATCTCACTAGCTCCCTCCCTCTCCCCTCTCACTTACTCCTCTACCCTTTCATTTCTCTCTCTCTCTCTCTCTCTCTTTCTCTCTCCCTTCCTCTATCTCTCTCATTAATGTGCCCCTTCTCTCTCCCACTCCCCTTTCTCTCTTTCCCGCTCCCTCTTTTGTACCTCTCTCCTCACTCTTTTCTATTACTATCTCTTTTATCTCATTTTTTCTTACCTTGTCTTGCCCTCAATCCCTTTCTATGTCTCTCTCTCTCGCCCTCTCTTTCACTCTTACACTCTATTCTAACTCTCTCCCCTCTCCCTCCAACTATCTCTTTCTCACCCTCTCTCATTCTCTCTCCCTCAATCTCTTGTTCTTTCTCTCTCTTTATTTTCTCTTCTCCCACCATATCTCTCTATTTATTTCACACTCTACTGATAACTCTTTTTCCTTACTCTCTCTATTCTCTCACTCCTTCATCTTTCTCCCTCTCTCTTCGTCTCACTCTTCCTCAATTTAACAATCACACTCCATCCCTCCCTCCCTCTCCCATTGTTTCTCCCTTTCTCTCACTCTGTTCTTTTTTTACCCAAACAGACCAGCTGTGTTTTCAAAATGTCAATGCACCAATAAGCTGCCCCAAATGGACCCTTACTCTCCCTCTCATTCTCATGCTCTATATCCCTCACACCCTGTTGTTTTATCTCTTAGTCAGTTTCCCAGCTTTCCTTCCTCACTCTTACTAAAGATATATGAAAATAAGAGAGAAGGAAAGAGGGGAGAGAGAGGGAGAATGAAAGAGGGAGGTAGAGAGTGTTGTAGAGAGATAAAGAGAGAGAGAAAGAGAGATTGATGCCAAGGTATAGAGGGAGAAAGAGAAAGAAAGGGAGGGTTTAAGTTAGAGAGAGAAGAGAGAAGCAAAGTGAGAGTAGGAGAAAGTGAGGGAGCAAGAGAGACATAGAAGAGCAAGAAATAAAGAGCGATAGCTATGAAAGAGTGAGAGAGTAGTAGAGAGAGATAGGAAGAGAGGAAGAGAAAGATGAAGGTAGACAGAGAAAGAGAGATGTATAGAGGCAAGGAGAGAGACAAAGGGAGAACGTGAGGGAATGAAAGAGAGGGTGTGACAGAGAGGAAGTGAGAATGAGAAAAAAGAGAAGAGAGATTGAAACACAAAGAGAGAGTTAGAAGTAAGAGGGAGAGAGGTAAGGTGGGAGAGATGTAGGTATGAGGGAGGGAGGGACAAGAGAGATTGAAAGTGAGGGATGGATAAGGGAGAGAAAGAATTTGGGAGAAAGAAAGATACAGAGAGAAAGTGTGAGAGAGCATAATAGAGAAGGGAGATAGATCGAGGGAGGGAGGGAGGGAGGGAGAGATATATATATAAAGAGAAAATTGAGCAAGAGGAGAGAGAGAAGAGATGCATATAGGAGTCATGAGAGAGGAGAGTGAATTTAAAACAGAGGCATGGAGGGTGGAGAGTGAGTTCAAAATATAGGAGTCTGACTCCTATATTTTGAATTCACTCTCCACCCTCCATGCCTCTGTTTTGAACTCGCTTCATTCTTCCTCTCTCTCTCTCCCTGCCCATCTCTCTCCATTCCTCTTTCAATCTTTCTCTCTTTATCTCTGCACTCTCTCTCTCTCTCTCTATCTATCTCTTTTACTCTACCTTTCTTGCTTCCCTTAGTATCTCTTACTCCATCTTTGTCCATCCTTCCCTCTCTTCCTCTCGCCTTTCATCTCCTTTTTCTCTCTTCTTCTCTCCCTTTTACTGCATTTCACTCATTTATGTCTTCCATTATTCCTTCACTCCATCTCTCTTTCCTTACATCTTAAGCAACCTCCTCAAACTCATTTTTTCCTTCCTTATTCTCTCTTTTCTCTCATCTTTATTTTCCTCTCTTGTCTCTCTCACTCTCTCCCCTTCGCTCCTCTCTCCTCCCTCACTCACCTCTCTCTTTATCTCTAACCTCATCCCCTCTCCTTAAGTCTTTCTTTTTTATCTCCTCTTTTATGTTTCTCTTCTTTATTTTCTTGCTCTATCTTCTCAATATATCCATCTCCCCCTCTCCCTCTCCCTCCCTACCCTCTCACTCTATGTCCCTTCATTCTCTCTATCTCACTCCTTGTCTCCCACCCTCTCTCCATCCCTCACACACACTCTCTCATGTCCCGTCATTTCTTGCTCCCCCTTCTCACTCACTTTACTCTCACCATCTCCAACACTCACTCACTCACTCAATCTCTCTCCCTTCTATTTCCTTTCTCTTTCACACTTGCTAAATATCTTTTATCTCACTTTCATTTCTATACCTTTCTCTTCCACCCTCTCCCGCTCTTCCTTCCATCTCCCTCTCTTCCCTCCCTCCAACTCTACCTCCCTACTCGCCTCTAAGTCTCTTGCTCCTCACTCCCTCTCCCCCTCTTTCAATCTCTCTCTTGAATGCTCTTCATCTCTATCTCATTCATTATTTATCTATCTCTCTCTTTCCCTTCTCTTACTCTCATTTATTTGTTCTCTATTTGTTTCTCACCCTCCCTTACTCTTCATTCCTTTTCTCTTTCTCTTGCTCTACTTCTATCTGTCTTTTCCTTCTCTCCCTCTCTATCTTTCTCCATATTCTCTCCTTCTTTCTCTCTCCTCTTCTCTCTCATTCTCTCCATAATGCTTTTTATTCTTTAACTTCCCTCTCTTTCTCTCTTCTCTATCTCTTACTTTTGTTTCCATCCTCTTTCCCTCTCTCTCTCCCTTGCCCATCCTCCCTCTCTCTCCCTGTGTCTCTCTTGCTCTCTTTCTTATTTATTTCCTTTCTTACCCTCTATTTCATTTGCAATCTTTCTTACCATATCTATTACTTTGCTCCCTAAATGGAAACAGAATGGCAGAAGGTGCAAGAGAAATAGAGAATGAACTAAGAAGTGAGGGACGCAAGGAGTGTTCGTGATAGAGGGAAGGAGAGTGAGTGCGAAAGAGAGAGGGAGGGAAGGTAGAGAGAGCAAGAGAGAGGGAGAGAGCGCAATAAGGAGGGGGAGAGAGAATGTGGGACGGAGCTAGGAGTGAGAGAGTGTGTGAGAGAATGAGTGAACAAAAGGGATGGAGGTGGAGAGAGAGAGAAAGGGAGAAATGGTGGGAAAGATGTATAGAGAAATCAGAGAGAGAGAATAAGAGTAAACTAGAGAGAGGGTGATAAAGGGAGGGAGAGAGAGTCGGATAGAGAGAGAGGGAGAGAGAGAAGATAGGGAGGAGAGAGGGAGAAAGAGAGAGGGAGTGAGGGAGAGAAAGAGTGTAAGGTAAAAAGAGTGTGAGAGAGAAAGAGAGGAAGGGGGACTAAGTTGGAGGGAGAGAGGAGAGAGATCAGAAAGAGAGAGAAAATTAGTGAGAGAGTAAAAGAAAGGTTGGATGGAAAGATAGAAAGAGTAGTGTGGCGGAGGGAAAGAGAACAAGAGAATGTGAGTGAGAGAGAAAAATGAAGCTAAGTGAGAGAGTGAGAGAGAGAATGGGGAGGGAAAAAAGAAGAGTGAGAAGGAGAGAGAGAGAGGGAAGAATTGAGGTAGAATAAAGGGACAAAGAATAAGGATGGGAATGAAGGATTAAGAGTGAGAAAGAATAAACGAGAGTGTGAGAGATTGAGAGAGAAGATAGAGTGGAAGATAGATGGAGGGTAGAAAACTAGGAAGAGGGAGAAGGAAGGGAGAGAGAGGGCTTGAGAGAGGTAGAGAGAGGAAAGAAAGAGGGAGAGAGGGTGATAGAGAGAGAAAATATGATGGAGAGCCAGAGAAAAAGAGGAAGTGAGCAGAGAGATAGGTCAATAGAGAACCTGAGGGTAATAGGGAAATAGAAACATAGAGCAAGAAAGAGATAAAGGGACCACAAAAGAGAGGGGGATATAGGAGATTGACATAATGATTAGAGGGAGTGAGAGGGCCTAAACGAGATAAAGAGATAAAATGAGAGAAAAAAGGGAGTGATAGATAGACAAATCAAGGGAGAAAGGTAGAGAGAGATTTAGAGATAGAGTGTGAAGGGGGTATAGAGCAAGATACAGAGTGAGAGAGAGAGAGGGAGAATGAGAGAAAGAGGATTGGGAGAAGAGATAGAGTGAGGTTGAGAAAAGGACGGAAGGAGGGAAGGAAGGTGAAGAGAGAAAGAGAGAGTGAGGGGTGGAGGGATAGATAAAGTGAGAAGAGTGGAAAAGAAAAGGATAGGAAAGTGAGAGCTAAAGATATGGAGAGAGTTAGAGAAAAAGAGAGAGTGAGTGGGGAGAAAAGGAGAAGAGAGAAAAATGAAGAAAGGAGAGAAGGGCAAGGGAGGGAGGGAGGGAGAATAGAGAAAGAGCAAGGAGAGGGAGAGGGAGGTTGAGAAAGAAATAATATAACAAAGGAGGGAGAGAGAGCAAGGGAGAGAGCAAGAAAAAGATGGGAGATAGAAAACAGATCAAGAGAGATAGATAGAGGGATATAGGGTGAGAGGGATGGAGGAAAAGAAAAAGAAAAGATAGTGAGAAAAGTTAGACAAAGTGATGGAATTAGATAGAAAAAGATATATAGAGGGATAGAGAGTGAAAAATTGATAGAGAGAGGTGGCATAGTGGGCGAGAGAGGAGGGAAAAATAGAGTTAAGAAAGAGATAGAGTGAGTATGAGATAGGTAGTAGTGGGTGAGAAAAACTTAGAGAGTACAAGAAAAAGTGGGAGAGTGAAAGTGGACAGTGAGTCAGTGTGAGATCGTAGGAGAGAGAGGGAGGAGAGTGTGATAATAAAGATAAAATCGGAGAAAGAGAGAGCAAGATTGTGAGAGAGAAGAAATATAATATGGAGAGAGAGAGAGAGTAGAGAGAGAAAAGCTAGTTAAAAAAAAGAGAAAAATAGATTGAGATGGAGGGAGGATGGGATTGAGGAAGAGAGAGATAGAGAAAGAAAAGAAATTGAAGAGAGTGAATAGAGATATAGAGAATGAGAATGACCACATGTGAGAGGGGGGAGAGAGTGTGAGCAAGGGAGTGTTGAAGTGAAAGTTAGAGAGTGAGCAAGAGTGAGAGAAAGTGGCAGAGACAGGTAGAGCACTAGAAACAGTTAGGGATAAATATATGGGAGGGAGAGAGGGAATGTTTGTGTGAGAGAGAGAGAGAGACAAAATCAAAGGATAGGAGCAGATAAAGAGAGAATGAGAAAGATAGAGTGAGAGAGACAGGGTTAGTGAGATGGAGAGAGAAGAGAGAGAACAACTGAGAGATGAAAAGGGAGAGCAAGAGAATGAAGGGAAACAGAGAGTGGGAGAAGAGAGAAAAAGAGAGAGAGTGAGGGAATGAGAAAAAGAGAGAGCGAGAGAATGAAGGGAAAAGAGAATGAGAGAAAAGAGACAGAGAGAGTGTGAGAGAAGTGAGAGAAAGAGAGAGCGAGAGAACGAAGGGAAACAAAGAGTGGGATAAGAGAAAAAAAAGTGAAAGAGAGAGTGTCATGATGGTAGAGAGACAGAGTAAGAGAGAGAATAGAGAGAAAGTGAGGGTGGGAGGGAGGGAGGATGGAAGAGAGATGAAGAGAGTGCAAGTGAGAGAGGGAGTGGGAAAGAAAGTAAGATAGCAAGAGAAAGAGAGAGAGGGAGAGCTAGTGCAGGATAACGAGTGAAGGAGTTTGTGAGAGGAAGACATCAACGGAGGGAGAAAGAGCGAAAAAATAGATATATCAAGAAATATTGTGAGAGAGATGGATAGAGAGATCAAGGTATAGAGAGAAGTATGAGAGACTGAGAGAGAGATTAGGAGAGGAATAGAGAGAGGGAGGGAGGGATAGAGGGAGGGATAGAGGGAGGGAGATAGAGAGGAAGTGAGAGAGAGTGAGATAGTGAAGTGAGAGGGGAATGAGAGAGAAATAATGGGAGAAAAAGAGAGGAAGAAAGACAAAGTGATCAGGAGAGAGAGTATCAATAGTGAGAGACATTAGTGAGTGAGAGAAAGAGAGGAAGAGTAAGAGATATAAGGCGAGACAAAGAGAGAAAGAAAGAGAGGGAGGGAGAGGGAATGTGTGTGTTAGAGAGAGAGAGGTAGAGGGAGGAAAAAGAGCAAGCAAGAGGGTGGGAGAGAAAGAAATAGAAAGGATTATGAAAGAGTGAGCGAGAGAGAAAGTGCAAAAGAGATAACATGGAAGAGAGGTGGGAGAGAGAGGGAGAGAAAAAGAGAAAAAGAGAAAAAGATTGAGAATGCAAGGGAGAGAGAGTGCAAAGAGGGAGAGACAGAGAGTTAGAGTGATGGATATATAAATCGACAAAGAGGGAGAGAGAGAGAGAGAATGATTATGAGGTACAGAAAGTGAGAGAGAGTGAGATGGGGGGAGAGAAAGATATATAAGTAGACAGAGAGGGAGAGGGAGAAATAGGGAGAAAGGGAGAAAATGACAGGGGGACGGAAGGAGGGAGAGAGAGAAATAGTTAGAGAGAAAGAGAGAGAAATAAAAGTGAAAGCACGGGTAGGAGAGAGAGAGATTACAAGAAGGTGTGAGAGAAAACTAGGAAGAGGGAAAAGGAAAGGAGAGAGAGGGAAAGTGAAAGAGAGAAATTTGGGGATGGAGGTGAGAGAGAGAAATAGAGGGAGTTTAGGAGAGAGAGAGAAAGTGATGGAGAGAAGGAGAGTGAGAGAAAGTAAGATAAGAGAAAGTAGAGAAGGAGATAAAGAAGAGTGCAATAAGAGGGAGGGACATGAAAATAGAGAGAGGAAGGGAGGTATGGAAAGGAAGAGGGATGGAAGTACGGAGGAAGAGAGAGTGGGTGGCAAAAAGAGGTATAAAGATAGTGTGTGATGGTTTGGATGAGGAGAGAAAAAGATATTAGGAGGGAGAGAGAGAGAATTCAAGATTGTTGTCAAGAAGAGATAGAGGAAGAGAGAGAAATGAGAGATGGGGAGAGATAGCGCGAGAGAGAGGTTTTTTTAGATTAATGAGTGGGAGAAAGAGAAAGCGTGGAGAGAGAAATAGCAAGAGAGAGAATAAAGAGAAGAGAGATAGTGTGAGAGGGAGAAAGAGCTAAAGAGGGAAGGATGGAAGGAAGGAGGCAGAGAGGGAGAGAGAAAAAAAAGATCTAGTGAATAAACAAGGGGGGAGGGTGAGGGAGAGAGCAAGAGAGTGTGAGGAAGGGAGCAAGAGACCAACAAAGAAAGGAAGGTAGGAGAGGGAGGAAAATAGAGAGAGGGCTAGGAGAGAGAGAGAATAGAGAGAAGAGCATGAGAGAGAGTGTGTGAGAGAGAAAGGGAGTAAGAGAGACATAGAAGAGCAAGAGATAGAGAGCGATAGCGAGGAATAGAGAGTGAGAGTAGTAGAGAGGAGGTAAGGAGAGAGGTAGAGAGAAATTGTGGGAGACAAATAAAGATGTATGGAGGGAGGGAGAGAGACAGAGGGAGAGAGTGCAAGCAATGGAATGGTACGAGAGAGATAAAATAAGAGAGAGTAATAGAGAGAAAATGGATAGAGTGAAAGTGCTGGAGGGAGAGAGGGGGTGAGAGAGAGAGAGAGAAAGTTTGAAAGAGAAGGAAGAGAGCTATAGAGAAATAAGTGAAAGTGAGAATAAAGAGGATAGAGTGTTTTAGATATATAATGAAAGTTAAAGAGGGAGAGAGGGTAAAAGAATGTGAGAGAAGATATAAAATAGAGAATAACAAAAAAGAGAGAATGAGAGAGAGTTAAAAAAGAGAGTAACATATAGAAAAAAGAGATAAGAAGAGAAGTAAAGGAGATCAAAGAAAGAGAAAAATCAAGAGAAAGAAAGAGGGAGGGTCAGAGGAAGAAATAGTGACAAAGATAGATAGTTAGGAAAAGGCAGGGAGAGTGAGAGAGAGAGAGAGAGCAAGAGATAGGAAGGGAACATAGAGAGAAAGAGAGAGGGAGGGTGGGAAAAGGAGGGAGGAACAAGAGAGTGAAGGAGATGGTAGGGGGAGTGAAGAGAGAGAGAGAGCGGAAAAACGAGCATGGAAGGAAGAGAGATAGAGAGGAAGATCCAACAGAGGTAGATAAACAAAAGAGGGTAGAGAGAAGAGAGAAAAAGCCATAAAAACTAAGAGATAGTGCAAACAAGTGAAAATATAGAGAAGAAGAGAGAGAATGAGCAAGAGGTAGAGCATGAAAGAGGAAAGAGAGATAAAAGAAAACAAGTGAGACAGAGGGAGGGCAGGGGAAGGGAGAAAGGAGTGAGGGAGAAAAAGAAAGATAAAGTGAGAGAGAGACAATGAGGTAGGAAAGAGAGAGAGAGAGAGAGAGAGGATGAGATAGTAAAGATAGAGAGAGCAATAGAGAGAGGGGAGGGGAAGGGAGAGCGGGTTAGCAAGAGAGAGCGAGAGAACATCAAAGAAAGCAAGGTAGAGAAAGGAGGGTCAGAAAACTAATAAGGGAAAGATGCAAATATATTTAGAGAGAAAAAGAGAGAAAACAGCTGAAGAGGGGGAGGGAGACATGGAGAGAGAGAGAGAGAGATAGAAATAAGTGAGTGAAAGAATAGAAAAGCTAGTGAGAGAGAGTGCGTGTGAGAGAGAAAAGATTGAAAGAAGAGAGTGAATAGAAAGGGAGTGAGGGAAGGAGGGATTGCGGAGAGAGAGAAGGAGACAAAGGGGGATAGAGAACAGATATATGAAGTGTGGGAGGGCGATAAAGGGGGATAATGAAAGAAAGAAATGAAGGGGGATTGAGCAAAAGAGAAACAATATTGAAAAGATTGAGGGATGGGGAAAGAGGAATGGAGGAAATTAGGGAGGGGGAGGGCACAAGAAAGTGAGATTGAGAGAGTGGGAAGTAGAAAAGAGCAAGAAAGAATGATAGAAATAAAGATGAAAGGAGAGAGGGATGAGAGTATAAGTCAGATAGAGAGGCGCGAGAGCAAGCAACAGAGAGATAGATAAGATAATCAGAAAGAGAAGATAGAAAAGCTTGCTATTTTTTCACTCATCTTTTCTCACTTTCGCTTCTCACTCTTCCTTTCTATCATTCTCTGCCATCCACTCTCTTGCTTTCTCTCCTCTCTTATTTTCTGTCTCTCCCTCTCTCTCCCCCTTTCTCTCTTCTCTTTCTTGTTATCATTCGCTCTCTTGCTTTCTCTTTCTTTCCCTCACTATCTCTTTACTCCCTCACCACCTTTCTCGCTTTCCCTTTCTCTCTATCTATCTCTTGATCTCTTTCTTCTCTGACTAGCTCCCTTCTTTCTCATTCTAAATCTATCTTCCTATCTCTATCTATTGTTGTTTATCCTCTCTCCCACTCTATCTCTTACTTTTCTGCCCTCCCTCCCTACCCTCACACTCACTCTCTCACTTTCTCTATTTCTTTCTCGCTCAATCAATCTCTCTCCCTTTCTCCCTCTCTATATCTCTCTCTCTCTCTCTCGTTCTCTCCTCTTCCCTCCTCACTCTTCATTCATTCATTCACTCTCTTTCCATCTGTATCTCTTTCCTATTTCTATCTTTTCTATTTTGTCACTCTTTGTTACTCAAGGTTGAGAACAAGGTTGAGAACAAGGTTGAGAGTAGGTGAGAACAAGGTTGAGGGAGCATGAGAGAGAGAGATTGATAGTGGAAGGTGAATATAGGAGAGGTATCCAAATAAAATGATGGAGAGTTGGTAAGTGGAAAAGCAAGTGTGTGTGTGTGAGAGA
The DNA here is from genome assembly GCA_003013225.1 of Phalaenopsis aphrodite. Lineage (NCBI taxonomy): Eukaryota > Viridiplantae > Streptophyta > Magnoliopsida > Asparagales > Orchidaceae > Phalaenopsis > Phalaenopsis aphrodite. The sequence continues at coordinate 332,965 of NEWO01000667.1, read as the reverse complement.
GAGACTGAGGAAGTGAGATAGATATAGAATGAGTGAGAGAGAGTGTAGGGGGAAAGGATAATGCAAGCAACCAGGAGAGATAGTGAGAGAGAGATGAAGATAGCTCTCTTACTCATTCTTACTTCTATCCCTCTCCCTTATATTATTCCTCTAGCTGTCTCTTCTATGTCATGATCTCTTACTCATTCTTACTATCACTCCCTCACTCTCTCTTCTCACTCTCCCTCGTTCTCTCTCATAATCTCTCTCTTCTCATTCTTCCTATTATCTGTCTCTCACTTCTCACTTTCCTTCATTCTCTCTATCTCTCTCCTTGTCTTCTACCCTCCCTCTATCTCTCACACGCAATCTCTCATGTCCCTCCATTCGTTTCTTGCTCCCCCCTTTCTCACTCACTTTATGCTCGCCATCTCCCACACTCACTCACTTACTCAATCTCTCTCCCTTCTATTGCCTCTCTCTTTTACACTTGCTAGATTTCTTTTATCTCTCTTTCATTTCTATGTCCCTTTCTCTTCTGCCCTCTTCTACTCTCCCACCTTCTCCCTCTTTCCCTCCCTCCCACCATACCTCGCCACCTTCCCCTAACTCTCATGCTCTTCACCCCTCTCTCCTCCCTCTTTGGATCTTTCTCGCTTGCATGCTCTTCATCTTTATCTCATTCTCTATTTATCTATCTATCTTCCTTCTATTACTCTCTCTTGCTTCTTCTCTATTTGTCTCTCACCTTCCCTTACTCTTCAACCCCTCTCTCTCTCTCTTGCTCTACTTCCATCTCTCTGCTACCTTATCCCTCCCTCACTATCTTTTTCCATCATTTCTCTTTCTCTCTCTCATTCTCTTTTTAATGCTTTTTATTCTCTCACTTACCTGTCTTACTCTCTCTTCCCTCTCTCTTACTCTTATTTCCTATCTCTCCCTTGCCCATCCTCCCTCTCTCTTTTTGTCTCTGTCTCCTACTCTCTTTTCTATCTATACCCATTCTTTCCCTACGTTTCTTTTGCAATTTATCTTCCCATGTTTAGTGCTTTGCTCCCTCACTCTCCCTCTATTTATCTTCCTCATCTCGTACAATCACGCTCCCTCTCTTCCTGCTTTTTTTAGGTCTCTGTCACTCTCCCTCTGCCTCTTTTTTACTCTATCTCCTCTCTCTCTCTTTTTCTCCCTCTCTGACCTTACCTCCCTCATGGTATCTATCTTATTATATATTCTTCTCTCTATCTCTCTCACTCTCTTATCTTAAATAGCTCTCACTCTCCCTCTCCATTTATTTCTCTAATCTCTCTCTAACACACTCTTCCCCACTCGCTCAGTCTCTACGTCTCTCATCTTTCATTTCTCTATCTCTGTCTTTTTCTCGTTCTGGCATACTCTCTCTAGTATCTCACTCTCTCGACTCTTTCGCTCTTTATTTTCTTTCACTCTCTCTTTCTATCTCTCTCTCACTTGCTCTATCTTGTTGTCTTTATCCCACCTTCTCTCCCTCTCTCTCTCATCTCTTTTCTCTCTCTTACCCACTCTCTCTCCCGTACTCCCTCCCTTCATCTTTTTATCTCTCTCTTTCTATCTTCTCTACTTAACTTCATGTCTTTCTTTCTCTCTTTCTCTCTCTAGCTTTATCAACCTCATGCTTTTCTTCTCAATCTGTCCCTTCCATCCTACCTCCCTCTCTTCCTATTCTCTACTTATCACCACCTCTCGCTCTTTCATTTACTTACCTTTCTCTACCCATCTCTCCCTCGCCTCAATAAATTTTTATCGCTCTCCCCATCTCTTCTCATTCTATTTTTATCTCACTAGTTCTATTTTTCCTGCTCTCTTTTCTTCCCTGTCCTAGTCTCTATGACTCTTTCTATCTTTATTCTCTTTCTGCCCCACAACGCCCCTATCTTGCACTCTCGCTCCCTCACCTTTCACTCCCTCTCACTTTCTTCTCTCAAACCTTTATTTGTCTCTCCCTCCCGCACTTTCACTCTACCTCTCACGCTCTCTCTTCTTTTTCCTCTAATTCTCCCTCTTTCTCTCCCTCTCTTTCTCATTCTCTCTTTCTCTCCATTTATCTCTCTCTAACTCTCCCTTTATCTCTCTTTCGTAGTCTCGTGTCTTTATCTCTTTTTCCTCCCTCCCCCACATGGCCTATTCATCACCCATAGCCTTTCACTCTCAGCCTCTTATGGCCCTCTCTCCTATCCTTTCTCTCTTTCTCATTTACTTTTACTCCATTTATTGCTCCCTCTCTCTCTCTTTCACTTACTCTTCCTCACTCTCCTCACTTTATTTCATCTCTCCCACCCCTCTCTCTTGCACTCTCTACCTATCTCTCTATGTTTCAAGCCACTCTTCAGTTCTTTCTCCTTCACTCACACACACTCTATCTCCATCTCCTTATTTCTCTCTCTCCCTCCCTCAATCTCTCTTGCTCACTCTCTCTCCCTCCCTCAATCTCTCTTGCTCACTCTCTCTCTCCCCAACTCTCTTTATCCCTCTTTGACGCACCCTCTTATTTTTCTCTATCCATACTTATCTTATTCTCTCTACCCTCACTCTATCCTCATCTCTCCTCTCCCTTTTTCTCCCTCACTCTATCTCTCTCCCTTCATATCTCCACCTCTCTCCTTGTCTCTCTCACTCGCTTGAGCACTCTATCTTTCTCACTTTCTCTCCTCTTTTATAATCTCCTTCTTAATCTTCTCTCTATCATTCCTCTCTCTCTCACACTCTCCACTCTCTTCCCCTCCCCCTCCCTCACTTCTTCTCTTTGTGTTTCACTCTCCTTCCCTACCTCACTACTTACCTCTCTCGCTTGCTCTTTCTCTTTTTCATTCTCTCCTTGATATTATCTCTTTTACTCTATTTATTTTCTCTCTCACTCGCTTGCTCTCTTCTCCACTCCCTATCTCTCTTTTATTCCAACCATCAAAAACTCCCTACCAAGGTCCCTCTTTCTCCCCCTCCTTATTTTTTCCCCCTTTTTATTTCCCTCTCCCTCCTTTCCCTACTCTCTTAATCTTCTTCAAACCACTCTCTCTCCCTTCCACTTTTTCTCTCTTTATCTCTCTTGCACTCTCTCAATCTCTCTCACTCTCTCTGTTCTCTAACTCTCTCTCCTTTTCACCCTCTCGTTCACTTTCCCTCTCTCTTTCCCTCCATCTATCTCTCTCACTCTTCTTCTGTCCCTTTCTCTTTCACTTGTATATCTATCTTCTCTAACTCCTTCCCTCCCTCCCTCACTTCTACTCTCTCTCTGTCTCACTCTCCCTCCTTCACATCCTTTATCACTTTATCTCACTCTCCATCCCTTCCTCTCTTTTTACCTCTCTTGCTCCATTTCTTTCTTATCTTTTCTCTCACTCTCTATGACTCTCTCACCATTTTTCACTCGCTTTTTACTCTATCTTTCAATTTCATGCCTTCTATCCCACTCTCTATTGCTTTCTCTATCTCTCTCTCATTCCAACCCTCAAACGCTCCCTCTCTACATCCCTTTTTCTCCCCCTCCCTATCTCCTTTACTCTCTTTATTTATCTCTCCCTCCCTTCTCTACTCTCCCTATGATCTCTAACACATTGTCTCACTCTTTTCCTCTCAACCTCTTTCATTCTTTCTTCTCTCTCTTTCTCTCCTTTTTCTTACTCTTTCTTGCTCTATTTCCATGTTTCTTTCTCCTTCACTTGTCTCTTTATATCTCCTTCTCTAATTCCATTGCTCACTCTCTCTCACATGCTCTCCCTCAGTTGCTCTTGCGCTCTCTTTCTCTCTCATCTCTCCCACACCCCTCTCTTGCAAACTCTACCTATCTCTTTCTCTCTCTATGTTACGTCAATCTTTCCCATTCTCCCTACCTCTCTGCATCCCTCTCTCCGTCTCTCTCCCCCTCACTCACCCTCTCTCCCTCCCTCCCTCCCTAGCTAACTCTCTCTCTCCTACTCTCTTTCATTCTATTTAACCCTACCTCTTTTTTATTTATCTGAACCTTTCTCTTCTCTACCTTGCCTCTCTACATTTCTCTCTCTTTTTTTCCCTCTCTATATCTCTCTACCACTCTTTACCTCTCATCTCTCTCTCCATCTCTCAAACTCCCTATCTCAGTTTCTCCCACTTGCTTGTTCATTCTATCTCTCTCACATTCTCTCCTTCACTCTCTTGCTCTCTCTATTACTTCTATATTTATTAATCATCTCCCTCTCACCCTTACTCCTTTATCTCTTTATCTCACTATCCCCTCCCTCCCTCCCACAATCCACTCTCTCTTTCCCACTCTCCTTCCCTCCTTCAATTCCTTTCTCTTTATTTCACTTTTCCCTCCCTCCCTCTCTTTTACCTCTCTCTTGCTCTATCCCTCTCTTAACATCTCGCTCACTCTATCTTCTTTCTCTCTCTCTTTGTCATTCGCTTTGTCTCTCTCCCCCTATCACTTTTTCTCGCCTTCTCTCCCACTATGTATCTATTTCTCAATCTACACCTCATTACAACCCTCAAATGCTTCCTCCCTACTTCCCTTTTTCTCCTCCTCTCTATTTACTTTCCTCTCTCTCTATTTCCCTCGCCTTTCCTTCTCTACTCTCTCTACCTTCTCTCATACATTTTCTCTTATCTTTCTCTTTCTACCTTCATATTCTCTCTCAATTTCTCTCTATTATCTAACTCTCTCCCCTTCTCTCCCTCTCTTTCTCTTTTCCTCTCTCTTTCCCTCCATCTATCTCTCACTCAGTCTTCCACTGTCTCTCTCTCTCTTTCTCTCGTCTCTCAATCTTCCCTACCCTAATCCTTACTTGACGCCCACACTCTCTCTATATCGCTCTCCCTCTATCTTTCACATCCTTTATCTCATTATCTCACTCTCCTTCCCTCCCTCTTCTTTTACCATTCTCTTGCTCTATCTCTCTCTTATCTTCTCTCTCACTTTCTATGACTCTCTCACTCTCTATCACTCGCTTTTCCTCTCTCACTCACCATATCTCTTTCTTTTATGCCCTCTCTCCCACTCCTGTCTCTTTCTCTATCTCTCCCTCATTCCAACCACCAAACACTCCTTCCCTACTTCCTTTTTTCACCCTCTTTATCTCCTTTCCTCTCTCTATTTTCCCTCTCCCTCCCATCTCTACTCTCCCTATGAACTCTCATACAGTTTATCACTCTCTTTTCCTGTTGAACTCTTTCAATCTTTCATCTCTCTTTTTTTACTCTCTCTCTCTCCCATTTTTTCCCTTTTTTGCTCTATTTCTATCTTTCTTTCTCCTTCTCTTGTCTCTATACTCTTTCTCTAAGTCCTTTTCTTGCACTCTCTCACTTGCACTCCCTAAGTTGCTCTTGCCCTCTAGCATCTCTTCCACACCCTCTCTTGCAATCTCTATCTGTCTCTCTCCCTTTCTATCTCTCTCTCTCTGTCTTAACTCAATCTTTCCCTCTCTCACTGTCTCTCTACCTCTCTTCATCCCTCCATGTATCTCTCTCTCCCTCCCTCCCTCCCCTACTCACTCTCTCTCTCCCTCACTCTTCTTCATTCTGTCTGACCCTTCCTCTCTTCTCTTGTTCAACACTTATCACACTCTCTCTACTGTTTTCTCTTTTCCCATCTCTGCCTTACCTCTCTATAAATCTCTCTCTTTCTTTTCTCTCCCTCTATCTCTCCCGCACTCTTTATCTATAATCTCTCTCCATCTCTTAACCTCCCTATCTCAGTCACCCTAACTTGCTTTTTTATTCTATCTCTCTCACATTCTCCCTCTCAGTCTTACACTCTTCACTCTCTCTCCCTCGCTCCCACAATCACACTCTCTATCTCACTCTTTCTCCCTCCTTCACTTCCTCTATCTCTTTTCTTGCTCTCGCTTCCTCCCTCTCTTTTTACTTCTCACTTGCTCTATCCCTCTCTTATCATCTCTCCCACTATCTATTACTCTCCCACTCTCTTCGGCTTTTTCTTTCTATCTATCTCTCTATATCTTGCCCTCTCTCCCACTCTCTGTCTCTTTCTCAATCTCTACCTCATTATGACCCATAAATGCTCGCTCCCTACGTCCCCTTTTCTCCCTCTCTCTATCTCCTTTCCTCTCTCTATATTTTAATCTCCCTTCCTTCTCTATTCACTCTATCATCTCTCATACATTTTCTCTTATCTTTCTCTCTACCTCTCATATTCTCTTTAATCTCTTTCGTTATTTCTTCTCTCTTTTTTAGCTCTTTCTCGCTTTCTCTCGCTTTTCTCTCTTTCCCTCTACGTCTATCTTTCTATCTCTTCCACTATCCCTCTTTATCTCTCTCACCGGTCTCTATCTTTCCATAGCTCTATCTCCCACTTTATATATCCCTCAACCTCTCCATCTCACCCTACTCTCTCCCACACTTTCTCCCTCTCTCTGTTATTTTCTCTCACACCTTATTGCTATCACCCTCTCTTTCTCTCTCCTTTTTGTCTCCCTCTCACTTATCCATTCTCTTGAGCTCTTTATCACTTACCTCATTACCAGCTACCTCCCTTGCTCTTGCTCTCTCTCATCTCTCCCACGCCATCTCTCTCTCACCTGCTCTCCCTCACTCTCTTGCGCTCTCTCTCATCTCTCTCACCCCATCTCGTTCCACACTATTCCAATCTTTCTCCCTTCTATTCCAACTCTCTTTACCTTCACCTCTTTATTCCCCTCCCACTCTCTCTCACTCCCTCCCTCCCTCCTTCACTCACTTTCTCCCTCACTGACCCTCCATTTCATCTCTTCCTCTCCATAAGTATCGTATTCTCTCTCTATCCTTCTCTCTCCATCTCTCCCCTACCTCCCAATATATCACTCTCCCTTTTTTCCCTCTCTTAATCTCTCTCTCTTCCTTCTTATCTCTTATATTCTCTCTATCCTCTCTCCCTCTCTCCACATCATTCTCTTTGTCTCATTCACTTTCTTTCTCAATCTATCTCTCTCACTCTTTCTTCTATTCTTTCCTGATGTCTCTCTTATCTCTATTAATAGTCTTCTCTCTCTTTATCTTACTTTCTTTACTCTCCCTTCCTCCTTCTCTCGCTCCCTCTCTCTGTCTCACTCTCCCTCCCTCCATCCCTTTTCACCTCTCTCTCGAGCTTATTCTCTATCACCATACTCTAATTTTCTCACCCTCTCCTTTTCTCTCTCCCTCTGTTTCTATCTCTCTCTCTCTCTCTCTCTCTTTGTCCCTTTCTCTTGCTCTCACTCACTCGAGCTCTTTTCTCAGTCCCTACCTCTCACTCTCACTCTCACACTCTTGTGCCCTCTCCTTCCCTCCCTCCTTCCCCCTTAATTCTTCGACCTTTTCTGTCACTCGCTCACTCTCCCTCTTTCTTGCTCAGTCTTTCACCTCTCTTTTTCTATTCATTCTCTTCTCTATCTTTCCCTCTCTCTCGTACTCTCTGTACTCACTCCCTCCCTACTTTCTCATCTCTCTCCAGTCTCTATATATTTACCCCACTCTCTCTCTCTCTCTCAATTATTACTCCTTTCAAAATCTCTTCTCTCTCTTGCTCCCTCCCACACTCTCTCTCACTATTACTCTTTCACTTTTACTCTCTATATCCCCATCTTTCCCTCGTTCTTCTCTTTCACCCTTTTTCAATCTCCAGCATCCTCTCTTTTATCACTATCTTTAATCTCTCCCTCTCATTTCTCTCTTACTTTCTTTCCCTTAACCTCCTTATTTGTTTCTTTATCCATCCCTAATTGCCTCTCTCTCTCTTCTCTCTCTCTCCAACTCTCTTTTTCCCTCTCATTCTCTCTTCCCCCCTCTTTCCCTTTCTATCTCACTTGCTCTCACCCACACACTCTCGCACTTGTTCCCATTTTTCTTCTCTCTTAAGTGTGCTCCCAGCCACTCTCTCCTCCTCTCTATCATTTATTTGCTAACCATTTTTTTGCTCTCGCTCTCTCTCTCCATTGCTCTCTTTTTATCTCTCTTTCCCTTGCCCTCTCTTTTCTGCTCTCTTCTTTTCCCTATTGATCTCTTTGACTATATTTGTCTGTATTCTCCTCTTCATATGCCTTGATGACCTCCCTTTCACTCTCCTTCTCCCTATCCCTCCCTCCCTCTCTCTTATTCTCTCTCTACCTTGCTTTCTCTTCCATGTCTCTCAAACTCTATCAAACTCTATTTTCTACCTTCTCCACTCCTTCAATCTCTTTCACTCAATTTCTCCATGTTTTATCCTCCCATTATTCCTCCCTTATTCTCTTTATTTTCTCATATTCCACTCTCACATTCTATCCCATATCTCATTCTCTCTCCCCTTCCATCCTCTGTCCTTCATTACATATCTCTCTATTCTCTCCACTCTCTCTTCTCTTTTATGTATCATTTCTCCTCTCTCATTCTATCATCTCTTTATATATCTCATTCTCACTCACTTTATCCTCCTCTCGCTCTCTTCCTCTATCTCTCGTCTCTCTTACTTTCTCGACAACACTCCCCCTTCTATCCCTCTTGCTCTATCTTTTTCGTGGTCTCTCTCCACCTTCTATCTTTCTTGCTCTATCTTTTTCATAGCCTCTCTCCCTCCCTCCCTTCCACCGTTCATCCCACACTCACATTCTTCTCCCTCCCTCACTCTATCTCACTCTCTCACTTCTCAACCTATCTTTCTAGATAATTTCACTCTCCCTCTATCATGATCTTTAGCTCCTGCACTCACTTTCTCGCTCTCTCCCACTCTATTGTTTCTCTCTTTTAATCTTTCTACCCTTTTTTTTCTATTCTTTATCTTTATTCCTATTTCTCCCACCCTCATTCTTGCTTTCTCTCTCCCTCCTTCTCATTTCCTATTAT
>NEWO01000667.1:310549-322853 GCA_003013225.1 Phalaenopsis aphrodite | reverse complement strand
TCTAACTCATTCTCTAATTATCTATCTATCTCTCTTCTCTATTTGTGTCTCACTCTCTCCTACTCTTCATCGCCTCTCTCTTTCTCTTGCTCTGCTTCCATCTCTCTACTTCCTTCTCACTCTCTCTCTATCTATTTCCATTCTTTCTCTTTCCCTCACACTCATTCTCTCCCTAATGCTTTTTACTCTCTCACTTCTCTCTCTTAATCTCTCTCACACATTTCTCTCTTCCCTCTCTCTTACTATTGTTTCAATCCTTTTCCCCCCTCTCTTGCACATTCTCACTTTATCTCCCTGTCTCTCTCTAACTCTCTTTTCTATCTATTCCCTTTCTTTTCCTTTGTTTCTTTTACAATCTATGTTCTCATCTCTACTGCTTTGCTCGCTCACTCTGTCTCACTTTATCTTTCTCTCTCTCGAGTACACTTTTGCTCTTTCTCTTCCTACTCTCCCCAGCCCTCTATCACTCTCCCTCCACCTCTCCCTTACTCTTTCTCCTCTCTTCCTTTTTTTCTCCCTCTCCAACCACCCTCCTTCATGGTCTCTCTCTTATTCTATAACTTTCTCTCTATATCTCTCTCTTGTGCTGAATTACTTTCACATGTCCTCTCCATCTATTTCCCTAATCTCACTAGCTCCCTCCCTCTCCCCTCTCACTTGCTCCTCCACCCTTTCATTTCTCTCTCTCTCTCTCTCTCTCTCTCTCTCTCCCTTCCTCTATCTCTCTCACTAATGTGCCCCTTCTCTCTCCCTCTCCCCTTTCTCTCTATCTCGCTCCCTCTTTTGTACCTCTCACCTCACTATTTTCTATTACTATCTCTTTTATCTCATTTTTTCTTACCTTGTCTTGCCCTCAATCCCTTTCTATGTCTCTCTCTCTCGCCCTCTCTTTCACTCTTACACTCTATTCTAACTCTCTCCCCTCTCCCTCCAACTATCTCTTTCTCACCCTCTCTCATTCTCTCTCCCTCACTCTCTTGCTCTTTCTCTCTCTTTATTTTTTCTTCTCCCTCCATATCTCTCTATTTATTTCACACTCTACTGAGATCTCTTATTGCTTACTCTCTATATTCTCTCACTCCTTCATCTTTCTCCCTCTCTCTTCCTCTCACTCTTCCTCAAGTTAACAATCACACTCCATCCCTCCCTCCCTCTCCCATTTTTTCTCCCTTTCTCTCACTCTCTTCTTTTTTACCCAAACAGGCCAGCTGTGTTTTCAAAATGCCAATGCACCAAATAAGCTGCCCCAAATGGACCCTTACTCTCCCTCTCATTCTCATGCTCCATATCCCTCACACCCTGTGGTTTTATCTCTTAATCCGTCTCCCGGCTTTCCTTCCTCACTCTCACTGAAGATTATGACAATAAGAGAGAAAGAAAGAGGGGAGAGAGAGGGAGAATGAAAGAGGGAGGTAGAGAGTGTTGTAGAGAGATAAAGAGAGAGAGAAAGAGAGATTGATGCCAAGGTATAGAGGGAGAGAGAGAAAGAAAGGAAGGGTTCAAGTTAGAGAGAAGAGAAAAGCAAAGTGAGAGTAGGAGAAAGTGAGCGAGCAAGAGAGACATAGAAGAGCAAGAAATAAAGAGCGATAATGAGGAAAGAGTGAGATAGTGGTAGAGAGAAGAGATAGGAAGAGAGGAAGAGAAAGATGAAGGTAGACAGAGAAAGAGAGATGTATAGAGGCAAGGAGAGAGATAAAGGGAGAGAGTGTTAGAGATGGAGAGTACGAGAGAGATAGAAGATAGTTAGAGTGAATGTGAGGGAATGAGAGAGAGGGTGTGACAGAGAGGAAGTGAGAATGAGAAGAAAGAGAAGAGAGATTGAAGCACATAGAGAGAGTTATAAGTAAGAGGATAGTGAGAGAAACACATAGAGAGGTCAGGTGGGAGAGATGCAGGTATGAGGAAGGGAGGGACAAGAGAGATTGAAAGTGAGGGATGGACAAGGGAGAGAAAGAATTTGGGAGAAAGAGAAGGATACAGAGAGAAAGAGTGAGAGAGCATAATAGAGAAGGGAGATAGATCGAGGGAGGGAGGGAGGGAGGGAGAGATATATAAAGAGAAAATTGAGCAAGAGGAGAGAGAGAAGAGATACATATAGCAGTCATGAGAGAAGAGAGTGAGTTCAGGACAGAGGCATGGAGGGTGGATAGATAAAGAGACGAGAGAGAGGGAAAACATGGAGTAGGACAAAGAAGATAAGGAGTGTGAGAGACCAGAGAGAGGGATGGGAGATTGGGAGAGAAATAGAGAGGGCAGGAAAGGAGAGAGAGGGATGGACAATCTCACTCTTCTCCCTTCTCTCTCACTTGTCCTCCTATATTTTTAACAATTCTCACTCTTCCTCAATCCACTCTCTATTTTCTATGCTCACTCACTCTCTCCCACTATTATTTTTCTCTTTTTATCTTGCTACCCTTTTTTCTTTCTATTCTTTATCTCCATCCCTTTTTCTCTCGTCCTCACTCTTGCTTTATCCCTCACTCCCTTTCTCTTCCCACTATCTCTAAATTTTTATATCATCCCCCCTCCCTCCCTCACTTCATTCTGCCTCTCCCTCTCACTCCCCTGCCCATCTCTCTCCATTCCTCTTTCCATCTTTCTCTCTTTATCTCTGCACTTTCTCTCACTCTCTCTATCTCTCTCTTTTACTCTACCTTTCTTTCTTCCCTTAGAATCTCTTACTCCATCTTTCTTTGTCTCTCACTCTCACTTACTCTTCATTCTTCTCTCTCTTTCCTTTGCTCTTTTTTAATGTCCATCTCTCTCCCCCATTCTGTTTATCTCACTTTTGTCATTTCTTGTCTCTTTCACACATTTCTATCTCTCTGTCTTGCTTATGCTTATATCCCTCTGCCTTATATTATTCCTCTAGCTCTCTCTTTTAAGTCATGCTCTCTTACTCATTCTTACTATCACTCCCTCTCTCTCTTCTATCTCTCCCTCTCTCTCTTCTATCTCTCCCTCTTTCTCTCTCATAATCTCTCTCTTCTCATTCTTCATTTCTATGTGTCTCTCACTTCTCACTTTGCCTTCATTTTCCTTACTTTTTCTCTTCTTTCTCTCTCACCTTTGCTCTCTCTCTTTGTTTCACTAAATCTCTCTCACATTCTAACTCTCTCTCTTTCTTACTCACCTGTTCTTCCTCCCTCTCTTTCTCTCTCCATCCCTCCCTCCCTTCCTCTCGCCTTTCATCTCCTTTTTCTCTCTTCTTCTCAACCTTTTACTGCATTTCACTCATTTATGTATTCCATTATTCCTTCACTCCATCCCTCTTTCCTTCCATCTTAAGCAACCTCCTCACACTCATTTTTTCCTTCCTTATTCTCTCTTTTCTCTCATCTTTCTTTTCCTCTCTTGTCTCTCTCACTCTCTCCCCTTCGCTCCTCTCACCTCCCTCACTCACCTCTCTCTTTATCTCCAACCTCATCCCCTCTCCTTAAGTCTTTCTTTTTTATCTCCTCTTTTATGTTTCTCTTTTTCATCTTCTTGCTCTATCTTCTTAATATATCCATCTCCCCATCTCCCTCTCCCTCTCTACCCTCTCACTCTATGTCCCTTCGTTCTCTCTATCTCACTCCTTGTCTCCCACCCTCCCTCCATCCCTCACACACACTCTCTCATGTCCCTTCATTTCTTGCTCCCCACTTCTCACTCACTTTACTCTCACCATCTCCCACACTCGCTCACTCACTCGATCTCTCTCCCTTCTATTGCCTTTCTCTTTTACACTTGCTAAATATCTTTTATCTCACTTTCGTTTCTGTCCCTTTCTCTTCCACCCTCTCCCTCTCTTCCCTCCATCTCCCTCTCTTCCCTCCCTCCAACTCTACCTCCCTACCTGCCTCTAGGTCTCTTGCTCCTCACCCCTTCTCTCCCCTCTTTCAATCTCTCTCTTGAATGCTCTTCATCTCTATCTCATTCACTATTTCTCTATCTCTCTTTTTCCCTTCTCTTACTCTCTCTTATTTGTTCTCTATTTGTCTCTCACCCTCCCTTACTTTTCATCCCTTCTCTCTTTCTCTTGCTCTACTTCCATCTGTCTTTTCCTTCTCTCCCTCTCTATCTTTCTCCATCATCTCACCTTCTTTCTCTCTACCATTCTCTCTCATTCTCTCTCAAATGCTTTTTATTCTTTCACTTCCCTCTCTTTCTCTCTCTCACTTCTTTCTCTCTTCCCTATCTCTTACTTTTGTTTCCATCCTCTTTCCTGCTCTCTCCCTTGCCCATCCTCCCTCTCTCTCCCTGCCTCTCTTACTCTCTTTTTATTTATTTCCTTTCTTGCCCTCTATTTCATTTGCAATCTTTCTTACCATATCTATTACTTTGCTCCATAAATGGAAAGAGAATGTCAGAGGGTGCAAGAGAGAAATAGAGAATGAACTAAGAAGTGAGGGACGCAAGGAGTGTTCGTGATAGAGGGAAAGAGAGTGAGTGTGAAAGAGAGAGGGAGGGAAGGTAGAGAGAGCAAGAGAAAGGGAGAGAGCGCAATAAGGAGGGGGAGAGAGAAAATGTGGGACGGAGCGAGGAGTGAGAGAGAGTGTGGGAGAATGAGTGAACAAAAGGGATGGAGGTGGAAGGAGAGAGAAAGGGAGAAATGGTGGAAAGATGTATAGAGAAATCATGAGAGAGAGAACAAGAGTAAACTAGAGAGAGGGTGAGAAAGGGAGGGAGAGAGAGTCGGATAGAGAGAGAGGGAGAGAGAGAAGATAGGGAGGAGAGAGGGAGAAAGAGAGAGGGAGTGAGGGAGAGAAAGAGAGTAAGGTACAAAGAGTGTGAGAGAGAAAGAGAGGAAGGGGGACTGAGTAGGAGGGAGAGAGGAGAGAGATCATAAAGAAAGAGAAAATTAGTGAGAGAGTAAAAGAAAGGTAGGAGGAAAGATAGAAAGAGTAGTGTGGCGGACGGATAGAGAATGAGAGAATATGAGTGAGAGAGAAAAATGAAGCTAAGTGGGAGAATGAGAGAGAGAATGGGGAGGGAAAAAAGAAGAGTGAGAAGGAGAGAGAGAGAGAGAGAGAAGAGTTGAGGTAGAATAAAGGGACAAAGAGAGAAAGAAAAGATGAGAGAGAGAGGGAGGGAGGGCTAGAGAGAGGGGTACAAAGAATAAGGATTGGAATGAAGGACAAAGAGTAAGAAAGAATAAACGAGAGTGTGAGAGATTGAGAGAGAAGATAGAGTGGAAGATAGATGGAGGGTAGAAAACTAGGAAGAGGGAGAAAGAAGGGAGAGAGAGGGTTTGAGAGAGGTAGAGAGAGGGAGAGAGGGTGATAGAGAGAGAAAATATGATGGAGAGCCAGAGAAAAAGAGGAAGTGAGAAGAGAGATAGGTCAATAGAGAGCCTGAGGGAAATAAGGAAATAGAAACATAGAGCAAGAAAGAGATAAAGGGACCACAAAAGAGAGGGGGATATAGGAGATTGACATATTGATTAGAGGGAATGAGAGGGCCTAAACGAGATAAAGAGATAAAATGAGAGAAAAAAGGGAGTGATAGATAGAGAAATCAAGGGAGGAAGGTAGAGAGAGATTTAGAGATAGAGGGTGAAGGAGGTATAGAGCAAGAGACAGAGTGAGAGAGAGGGAGATGAGAGAAAGAGGATTTGGGAGAAGAGAGATAGAGTGAGGTTGAGAAAAGGACGGAAGGAGGGAAGGAAGGCGAAGAGAGAAAGAGAGAGGGAGGGGCGGAGGGATAGATAAAGTGAGAAGAGTGGAAAAGAAAAGGATAGGAAAGTGAGAGCTAAAGATATGGAGAGAGTTAGAGAAAAAGAGAGAGTGAGGGGGGGAGAAAAGGAGAAGAGAGAAAAATGAAGAAAAGAGAGAGTGAGGGGGGGAGAAAAGGAGAAGAGAGAAAAATGAAGAAAGGAGAGAAGAGGCAAGGGAGAGAGGGAGAATAGAGAAAGAGCAAGGAGAGGGAGAGGGAGGTTGAGAAAGAAATAATATAACAAAGGAGGGAGAGAGAGCATAAGAGAGAGCAAGAAAAAGATGGGCGATAGAAAACAAATCAAGAGAGATAGATAAAGAGAGAGATAGAGGGTGAGAGGGATGGAGGGAAAGAAGGAAGAAAGATAGAGAGTGCGAAATTGATAGAGAGAGGTGGATAGTGGGGGAGAGAGGAGGGAAAAATAGAGTTAAGAAAGAGATAGAGTGAGTATGAGATAGGTAGTAGTGGGTGAGAAAAACTTAGAGAGTACAAGCAAAAGTGGGAGAGAGAAAGTGGGACAGTGAGTCAGTGTGAGATCGTAGGAGAGAGAGAGAGAGAGGAGAGTGTGATAATAAAGATAAAATCGGAGAAAGAGAGAGCAAGTTTGTGAGAGAGAGAAGAAATATAATATGGAGAGAGAGAGTAGAGAGAGAAAAGCTAGTTAAAAAAAGAGAGAAAAATAGATTGAGATGGAGGGAGGATGGGATTGAGGAGGAGAGAGATAGAGAAAGAAAAGAAATTGAAGAGAGTGAATAGAGATATAGAGAATGAGAATGACCACATGTGAGTGGGGGGAGAGAGTGTGAGCAAGGGAGTGTTGAAGTGAAAGTTAGAGAGTGAGCAAGAGTGAGAGAAAGTGGCAGAAAGAGGTAGAGCACTAGAAAGAGTTAGGGATAAATATATGGGAGGGAGAGAGGGAATGTTTGTGTGTGAGAGAGAGAGACAAAATCAAAAGATAGGAACAGATAAAGAGAGAATGGGAAAGATAGAGTGAGAGAGACAGGGTTAGTGAGATGGAGAGAGAAGAGAGAGAACAACTGAGAGATGAAAAGGGAGAGCAAGAGAATGAAGGGAAACAGAGAGTGGGAGAAGAGAGAAAAGAGAGAGATCGAGGGAATGAGAAAAAGAGAGAGCGGGAGAATGAAGGGAAAAGAGAACGAGAGAAAAGATATAGAGAGAGAGTGAGAGAAGTGAGAAAAGAGAGAGCGAGAGAATGAAGGGAAACAGAGAGTGGGATAAGAGAAAAATAAAGTAAAAGAGAGTGTCAGGAAGGTAGAGAGACAGAGCAAGAGAGAGAATAGAGAGAAAGTGAGGGTGGGAGGGAGGATGGAAGAGAGATGAAGAGAGTGCAAGTGAGAGAGAGAGAGTGGGAAAGAAAGAAAGATTGCAAGAGAAAGAGAGAGAGGGAGAGAGTGCAGGATAACGAGTGAGGGAGTTTGTGAGAGGAAGACAACAACGGAGGGAGAAAGAGCAAAAAAATAGATATATCAAGAAATATTGTGAGAGAGATGGATAGAGAGATCAAGGGATAGAGAGAAGTATGAGAGACTGAGAGAGAGATTAGGAGAGGAATAGGGAGAGGGAGGGAGGGAGGGAGGGAAAGAGGGAGGGAAAGAGAGAAGGAGATAGAGAGGAAGTGAGATAGTAAGTGAGAGGGGGAATGAGAGAGAAAGAATAGGAGTAAAAGAGAGGAAGAAAGACAAAGGGATCAAGAGAGAGAGTATAAATAGTGAGAGACATTAGGGAGTGAGAGAAAGAGAGGAAGAGTAAGAGAGTTATAAGGCGAGACAAAGAGAGAAAGAAAGAGAGGGAGGGAGAGGGAATGTGTGTGTTAGAGAGAGAGAGGTAGAGGGAGGAAAAAGGGCAAGCAAGAGGGTGGGAGTGAAAGAAATAGAAAGGATTATGAAAGAGTGAGTGAGAGAGAAAGTGTAAAAGAGATAACGTAGAAGAGAGAGTGGGAGAGAGAGGGAGAGAAAAAGAGAAAAAGATTGAGAATGCAAGGGAGAGAGAGTGAGAGTGGTGGATATATAAATAGACAAAGAGGGAGAGAGAGAAAGGGAGAATGATTATGAGGTACAGAAAGTGAGAGAGAGTGAGATGGAGGGAGAGAAAGATATATAAGTAGATAGAGAGAGAGTGTGAGAAAGAGGGAGAAAGGGAGAAAATGAGAGGTGGACGGAAGGAGAGAGAGAGAGAAATAGTTAGAAAGAAAGAGAGAAATAAAAGTGAAAGCATAGGTAGGAGAGAGAGAGATTACAAGAAGGTGTGAGAGAAAACTAGGAAGATGGAAAAGGAAAGGAGAGAGAGGGAAAGGGAAAGAGAGAAATTTGGGGATGGAGGTGAGAGAGAGGAATAGAGGGAGTTTAGGAGAGAGATAGAGGGTAGGAGAGAGAGATAAAGTGATGGAGAGAAGGAGAGTGAGAGAAAGTAAGAGAAGAGAAAGAAGAGAAGGAGATAAAGAAGAGTGCAATAAGAGGGAGGGACAAGAAAATAGAGAGAGGAAGGGAGGTATGGAAGGGAAGAGAGATGGAAGTACGGAGGAAGAGAGAGTGGGTGGTAAAAGGAGGTAGAAAGATAGGGTGTGATGGTTTGAATGAGGAGTGAAAAAGATATTAGGAGGGAGAGAGAGATAGAGAGCGACAAAAAGAGATAAAGACCGAGTGAGGAAGAGAGAGTACGACTGAGGGAGAGAGAGCGAGTGATAGAGAGTGAGAGAGAGAGAATGATTAAGAGAGTGAGGCGAGGTAGAGAGAGTTGGAGAGGAATTAAAGAAGGGAGATAGAAAGAATTAAAGATTGTGTCAAGAAGAGATACAGGAAGAGAGAGAAATGAGAGATGGGGAGAGATAGAGCGTGAGAGAGGTTTGTTTAGATTAATGAGTGGGAGAAAGAGAAAGGGTGGAGACAGAAAGAGCAAGAGAGAGAATAAAGAGGAGAGATAGGGTGAGAGGGAGAAAGAGCTAAAGAGGGAAGGATGGAAGGAAG
Organism: Phalaenopsis aphrodite; assembly: GCA_003013225.1. Lineage (NCBI taxonomy): Eukaryota > Viridiplantae > Streptophyta > Magnoliopsida > Asparagales > Orchidaceae > Phalaenopsis > Phalaenopsis aphrodite. The sequence goes on along the minus strand of NEWO01000667.1, from coordinate 314,172 downwards.
GAGGCAGAGAGGGAGAGACAAAAAAAGAAGATCTAGTGAATAAACAAGGAGGGAGTGTGAGGGAGAGCGCAAGAGAGTGTGAGGAAGGGAGCAAGAGACAAACAAAGAAAGGAAGGGTAGGAGAGGGAGAAACATAGAGAGAGGGCTAGGAGAGAGAGAGGGAAGAGAGAGAAGAGCATGAGAGAGAGTGTGTGAGAGAGAAAGAGAGTAAGAGAGACATAGAAGATCAATATATAGAGAGCGATAGCGAGGAATAGAGAGTGAGAGTGGTAGAGAGAAGAGGAAAGGAGAGAGGTAGAGAGAAATTGAGGTAGACAAATAAAGATGTATAGAGGGAGGGAGAGAGACAGAGGGAGAGAGTGCAAGCAATGGATGGTATGAGAGAGATAAAGTAAGAGAGAGTAATAGAGAGAAGATGGATAGAGTGAAAGTGAGGGAGGGAGAGAGGGGGCGTGAGAGAGAGAGAGAAAGTGAGAAAGAGAAGAAAGAGAGCTATAGAGAGATAAGTGAGAGTGAGAATAAAGAGGACAGTGAGAGAAATAGAGAGAAAAAGGAGAGGAAAGGAGAGAGGGAGCTTGAGAAAGGGAAAGAGATAAGGATGTGCGAGAGGAAGATCAAGAGAGAAAATAGCATGAAAGAGAGAGTGGGAGCAAGAAAAGATTAGAAAGAGAAGAGAGAGTGATAAAATGATAAGAGTGAGAGAAAAAGAGAGAGGAAGATACAATGAGAGAGAGAAGAAGGCATGAAGAGAGAGAGAGATAGAGGAAACGAGGAAAGGAGAGAGTGAGAGAAATGTGGGAGGGAAAAAATAGTGAGAGTCAGAAATATGAGAGTCCATGTTAAAGTGAGAAAGAAAAAAGAGAGATGGAGAGAGAGATAAGTGATAATAATAGAGAGAAGGTAAGATAGAGTTGGAGAGAGAGTGAGCGAGAGAAATAACGAATGAGAGAGAGAGTGGGAGGGTAAAAAAGGGAGGGATGGTTGGAAGGAGGGTGTGGTAAAGTTAATGAGATCATGAGAGAGAAGAAAAGAGAGCTAGAGAATAGAGAAAGAGCTAGATAAACTGAGAGAGAGGGCAAGCAAGTGAAAAGATAGAGAAGGAGAGAGATAAAGAGCAAGAGGTAGAGCAAGAAAGAGGAGAGAGAGAGATAAAAGAAAACAAGAGAGATAGAGGGAGGGCGGAGGAAGAGAAAAAAGAGTGAGAGAAAGAGAAAGTGAGAGAGCGATAATGAGGTAGGAAAGAAAGAGAGAGGAGGATGAGATAGTAAAGAAAGAGAGAAATAAAGCGAGGGGAAGGGAAGGGAGAGAGGGTCGATTGGTGAGAGAGTGAAAGAGAGTAGAGAAGATTGAGAGAGGGAGATTGAGAAGGAAATAAAGGGAGTGAGACAGAGAGAGAGCAAGAAATAGTGGGAGGGAGAGAGATAAAGCGTGGGAGGTAGGTTGAGGGATAGAGAGAGACCATGAAAGGTATAGAGAGAGAGAGAGAGCGATAAAGGGAGGGAGAGAGTTAGAGATGAGCGAGAGAAAGAGAGGAAAAGGTAGTGAGGGAGAAGTAAAAGGGAAGGGTGGGAGAGTAAGAGAGAAAACAAAAACTAGAGAGATAGAGTGTTTTAGATATATAGTGAAAGTTAAAAAGGGAGAGAGGGTAAAAGAATGTGAGAGAAGATATAAAATTGAGAATAGCAAAAAAGAGAGAATGAGAGAGAGTTAAAAACGAGAGTAACATATAGAAAAAAGAGATAAGAAGAGAATGATATCAAAGAAAAAGAAAAATCAAGAGAAAGAAAGAGGGTCAGAGGGAGAAATATTGACAAAGATAGATAGTTAGGAAAAGGCAGGGAGAGTGAGAGGGAGAGAGAGAGCAAGAGATAGGAAGGGAACATAGAGAGAAAGAGAGAGGGTGGGAAAAGGAGGGAGGAAAACGAGAGTGAAGGAGATGGTAGGGGGAGTGAAGAGAGAGAGAGATAGCGGAAAAATGAGCATGGAAGGAAGAGAGATACAGAGGAAGATCCAACAGAGAAGAGAGAAAGAGCCAGAAAAACTAAGAGATAGGGCAAGCAAGTGAAAATATAGAGAAGAAGAGAGAGAACAAGCAAGATGTAGAGCATGATAGAGGAGAGAGAGATAAAAGAAAACAAGTGAGATAGAGGGAGGGCGGAGGAAGGGAGAAAGGAGTGAGGGAGAAAGAGAAAGAGAAAGTGAGAGAGATACAATGAGGTAGGAAAGAAAGAGAGAGAGAGGATGAGATAGTAAAGACAGAGAGAGCAATAGAGTGAAGGGAGGGGAAGGGAGAGTGGGTTAGCAAGAGAGAGTGATAGAACATTATGTGAGGTAGAAGTGAGAATGCAAGGTAGAGAAAAGAGGGTCAGAAAAATAATAAGGGAACGATGCAGATATATTTAGAGAGAAAAAGAGAGAAAACAGCTGAAGAGGGGGAGGGAGACATGGAGAGAGAGAGAGAGAAAGATAGAAATAAGTGAGTGAAAGAATAGAGAAGCTAGTGAAAGAGAGAGTGTGTGTGAGAGAAAAGATTGAAAGGAGAGAGTGAATAGAAAGGGAGTGAGGGAAGGAGGGATTGCGGAGAGAGAGAAGGAGAGAGGGGGAAAGAGAACAGATATATGAAGTGTGGGAGGGCCATAAAGGGGGATAATGAGAGAAAGAAAGTGAGGGGGGATTGAGCAAAAGAGAAACAAGATTGAAAAGATTGAGGGATGGGGAAGAAGGAATGGAGGAAATTAGGGAGGGGGAGGGCACAAGAAAGTGAGATTGTGAGAGTGGGAAGTAGAAAAGAGCAAGAAATAATGATAGAAATAAAGATGAAAGGAGAGAGGGATGAGAGTATAAGTGAGATAAAGAGGCGCGAGAGCAAGAAACAGAGAGATAGAGAAGAAAGAGAAGGAAAGAGAGCAAGCAATAGAGAGATAATCAGAAAGAGAAGATAGAAAAGCTTGCTATTTTTTAACTCATCTTTTCTCACTTACAATTCTCACTCTTTCTTTCTATCACTCTGTGCCATCCACTCTCTTGCTTTCTCTCCTCTCTTACTTTCTCTCTCTCCCTCTCTCTCCCCGTTTCTCTCTTCTCTTTCTTGTTATCATTTGCTCTCTTACTTTCTCTTTCTTTCCCTCTCTATCTCTTTACTCCCTCACCACCTTTCTCGCTTTCCCTTTCTCTCAATCTATCTCTTGATCTCTTTCTTCTCTAACTAGCTCCCTTCTTTCTCATTCTAAATCTCTCTTTCTATCTCTATCTATTGTTGTTTATCCTCCCTCCCACTCTATCTCTTACCTTTCCGCCCTCCCTCCCTCCCCCACGCACTCACTCTCTCACTTTCTCTATTTCTTTCTCGCTCAATCAATCTCTCTCCCTTTCTTCCTCACTATATATCTCTCTCTCTCTCGCTCTCTCCTCCTCGCTCCTCACTCTTCATTCATTCATGCACTCTCTTTCCTTCTGTATCTCTTTCCTATTTCTATCTTTTCTATTTTGTCACTCTTTGTTACTCACTCTCTCATCAAGCTCTCTTTCTATCGCTCTCTCACTCCCTCTCTCTTGCTTTCTCTCCCACTCTCTCTCTCCCCTTCTCTCTTACTCTTCTTTTTCTTCTCTCTTTTTGTTATCCT
>NEWO01000667.1:293486-303822 GCA_003013225.1 Phalaenopsis aphrodite | reverse complement strand
GAGTGAAAGAATAGAGAAGCGAGTGAGAGAGAGAGTATGTGAGAGAAAAGTTTGAAAGAAGAGAGTGAATAGAAAGGGAGTGAGGGAAGGAGGGATTGCAGAGCGAGAGAAGGAGAGAAAGAGGGAAAGAGAAGAGATATATGAGGTGTGGGAGGGCGATAAATGGGGATAATGAGTGAAATAAAGTGAGGGGGGATTGAGCGAAAGAGAAACAAGATTGAAAAGATAGAGGAAGCGATGGGGAAGGAGAAATGGAGGGAATTAGGGAGGGGGAGGGCACAAGAAAGTGAGATTGACAGAGTGGGAAGTAGAACAAAACAAGAAAGAATGATAGAAATAAAGATGGAAGGAGAGAGGGAATGAAAGTATAGGTGAGAGAGAGGCACGAGAGCAAGCAACAGAGAGATAGAGAAGGAAAGAGAGCAAGCAACAGAGAGATAATCAAAAAAAGAAGAAAGATAAGCTTGCTATTTTTTCACTCATCTTTTCTCACATTCGCTTCTCACTCTTTCTTTCTATCACTCTCTGCCTTCCGCTCTCTTGCTTTCTCTCCTCTCTTATTTTCTCTCTCTGCCTCTCTCTCCCCCTCTCTCCCTCTTTCTCTCTTCTCTTTCCTGTTATCCTTTGCTCTCTACTTTTTTTTCTTTCCCTCTCTATCTCTTTACTCCCTCTCCACCTTTCTCGCTTTCCCTTTCTCTCTATCTATCTCTTGATCTCTTTCTTCTCTAAATAGCTCCCTTCTTTCTCATTCTAAATCTCTCTTCCTATCTCTATCTCTTGTTCTCCATCCTCTCTCCCACTCTATCTCTTACCTTTCCGCCCTCGCTCCCTCATACTCACTCTTTCACTTTCTCTCTTTCTTTCTAGCTCAATCAATCTCTCTCCATTTCTCTCTCTCTCTCTATCTCTCTCTCTCTCGCTCTCTCCTCCTCCCTCCTCACTCTTCATTCATTCATTCACTCTCTTTCCTTCTGTATCTCTTTCCTATTTCTATCTTTTTTCTATTTTGACACTCTTTGTTACTCACTCTCTCATCTAGATCTCTCTTTCTATCGCTCTCTGACTCCCTCTCTCTTGCTTTCTCTCCCACTTTCTCTCCCCTCTTTCCCCTTCTCACTTACTCTTTTCTTACTTCTCTCTTTTTGTTATCCTTCTCACACTTGCTTGCTCTCTCTTTCCTTCATTATCTCTTTGCTCTCTCACTATCTCTCTTGCTCTCCCTTTCTCTCTATCTCTCTCTTGATCTCTTTCTTCTTTAACTCACTATGTTAATTCTTTTTCTAACTCTCTCTCTCTCCCTCTCTCCATCTATTGCTCTCTATCCTCTCTCCCACTCTCTCTCTTACCCTCTTGCTTTCCTTCTCTCCCTTCTTCATTCTCACTCTCTCACTTTCTCTGACTCTCTCTCTCACTTTATCTCACTCTCTCTCTCTCTCTCTCCCCCTCTTCTCTTTTCATTCATTCTTTCTCACTTCTCCTTCCTTGTCTATCTTTATCTTCCCTCCTTCCTTCTCCCACTATCTCACCCTCCATCCCTCTCCCATATCTTTCGTCTCACTTTCTCCCTGACGTGCTCTCTCTCTTTTTTCACTCTAGCATACTCTCTCTTATATTTCACTCAATCTATTCTCTTGTTCCCTTTTATTCACTCTAATACTTTCTCTCTCTCACTCTCTCTTTCCCACTCACTCCCCCTCTATCCCCTCTGTAACCTCTCTCACTATGCCTACCACACTCTTATCCTCTCTTTTAGTCACTCAATTCTCTCATTCACTATTTATCCCTCTTTCTCACTCTCCTTCCTCCACCTTCTCTCTCTCTCTCTTCTTCTCTCAACCCTTAGCTTCCTCTCTTTTTCTATTCCTCTCTTCTCTCTCCCCCTCACTTTCTATACCTCTATACCTTTTTATCCCCTCTCGTTGTCTCTCTCCCTCCCTTTCCCACTTTATCTATCAATTAATTGTCTCTCCACTCTCTTATTTATCCCTCTACCTTCTTTTACTTATGTAGCTTTTTCTTCAATCTCATGCTCTCTTACTGCTTCTTGCTCTCACTCTCTTTCTTTCTCCCTCTCTCTCATCTATATATCTCTCTTTTTCTCACATGGCATCTCTCTTCTCATTCTCTCTATTCTATCTCTCGATCATTTTCTCTCTCTCTTTCTTAATCTACATCCTTCTCTTTCTCTCACTCCCACTCTCTCTCTCTCTCTTTCTCACTCTCTTTCTATTTCAACTCTAGCCCTCCATCTCCCACTATCTCCCTCTTTGCCTTTCAACTCTCTAAGTCTACCTTTGTCACTCTCCCTCCCTCCTGCTTCCCTTTCCTCTCACCCATGCCCTCCATCTCTCCTTCCATCTTGCCTTCATCTCTCAATCTCCACCCTCTTTCCTCACTTCTCTCGCTCTCTTCTTTTTATATCTCTCTCTTTCTCTCTCAACTTCCTTCAGTCCCCCTCTCATTTTCTCCCTCTTTCTCCCTCTTTCTCCCACCCCTTTCTATCTACTTATATATCTTTCTCTCCCTCCATCTCACTCTCTCTCACTTTTTGTACCTCATAATAATTCTCTCTTTCTCTCTCTCCCTCTTTGTCTATCTGTATATCCATCACTCTCACTCTCTCTCACTTGCATTGTCAATCTTTTTCTCTTATTCTCTCCCTCTCTCTCCAACTCTCTCTTCCATGTTATCTCTCTTGCACTTTCTCTCTCGCTCACTCTTTCATAATCCTTTCTATCTCTTTCTCTCCTACCCTCTTTCTTGCTCTTTTTCCTCCCTCTACCTCTCTCTCTCTCACAAACACATGCCCTCTCGCTCCCTCTCTTTCTTTATCTCTTTTTCTCGCCTTATATCCCTCTTACTCTTCCTTACTTTCTCTCACTCCCTAATGTCTCTCACTATTTATACTCTCTCTTCTTATCCCTTTGTCTTTCTTCCTCTCTTTTTCTCCCATTCTTTCTCTCTCATTCCCTCACTCACTTCACTCTTTCTCCCTCCATTCTTGTCTTCCTCTCCCACACTCCCTCACTCGTTATCCTGCACTAACTCTCCCTCTCTCGCTTTCTCTTGCAATCTTTCTTTCTTCCCACTCTCTCTCTCTCACTTGAACTCTCTTCATCTCTCTTCCATCCTCCCTCCCTCCACCCTCACTCTCTCTCTATTCTCTCTCTTACTCTCTCTCTCTCTACCTTTCTCACTCTCTCTCTTTCACTCTACTTTTCTCTTATCCCACTCTCTGTTTCCCTTCATTCTCTCGCTCTCTCTTTTTCTCACTTCTCTCACTCTCTCTTTGTCTCTTTTCTCTCGCTCTCTCTTTTACCTTCATTCTCTCGCTCTCTTTTTCTCATTCTCTCACTCTCTCTCTCTTTCTCTCTTCTCCCACTCTCTGTTTCCCTTCATTCTTTTGCTCTCCCTTTTCATCACTCAATTGTTCTCTCTCTTCTCTCTCCATCTCACTAACCATATCTCTCTCACTCTATCTTTCTCATTCTCTCTTTATTTGTTCCTATTCCTTTGATTTTGTCTCTCTCTCTCTCACAAACATTCCCTCTCTCCATAGCCTTTTTCCAATCCCTCTCTCTCCCATATATTTATCCCTAACTCTGCTAGTGCTCTACCTCTCTCTTCCACTTTCTCTCACTCTTGCCACTCTCTAAATTTATCTTGAACACTCCCTAGCTCACACTCTCTCCCTCTCTGACATGTGGTCATTCTCATTCTCTATTTCTCTATTCACTCCCTTCAATTTCTTTTTTTTCTCTATCTCTCTCCTCCTCAATCCCATCCTCCCTCCATCTCAATCTATTTTTAAGGTCTCTCTTTTTTTTTAACTAGCTTTTCTCTCTAATCTCCCTCTCCATATTATATTTCTTCTCTCTCTCGCAATCTTGCTCTCTCTTTCTCTGATCACACTCTCCTCCCTCTCTCTCCTATGATCTCACATTGACTCACTATCCCACTTTCTCTCTCCCACTTTCTCTTGTACTCTTTAAGTCTTTCTCACCCACTATCTACTTATCTCATACTCACTCTATCTCTTTCTTAACTCTATTTTTCAGTCCTCTCTCCCCCACTATGCCACCTCTCTCTATCATTTTCTCACTCTCTATCCCTCCATATATCTTTTTCTATCTAATTTGATAACTTTGTTGAACCTTTCTCACTATTTTTTTCCCTTCTTTCCCTCCATCCTTCTCACCCTCTATCCCTCTCTTTATCTCTCTCTTGATGTTTTTTCTATCTCCTATTTTTTCTTGCTCTCTCCCATGCTCTCTCTCCCTCCTTTGTTATATTATTTCTTTCTCAACCTCCCTCACCCTCTCCTCACTCTTTCTCTATTCTCCCTCCCTCCTTCGCCTCCTCTTTCCTTTCTTCATTTTTCTCTCTTCTCCTTCTCTCCCTCCTCACTCTCTCTTTTTCTCTAACTCTCTCCATCTCTTTAGCTCTCACTTTCCTATCCTTTTCTTTTCCACACTTCTCACTTTATCTATCCCTCTACCCCTCCCTCTCTCTTTCTCTCTTTGCCTTCCTTCCCTCCTTCCGTCCTTTTCTCAACCTCACTCTATCTCTCTTCTCCCAAATCCTCTTTCTCTCATTCTCCCTCTCTCTCTCACTCTGTGTCTTGCTCTATACCCCCTTCACCCTCTATCTCTAAATCTCTCTCTACCTTCCTCCCTTGATTTCTCTATCTATCACTCCCTTTTTTCTCTCATTTTATCTCTTTATCTCTGTTAGGTCCTCTCTCTCCCTCTAATCATTATGTGAATCTCCTCTATCCCCTTCTCTTTTGTTGTCCCTTTATCTCTTTATTGCTCTCTGTTTCTATTTCCCTCACGTTCTCTATTGACCTATCTCTCTTCTCACTTCCTCTTTTTCTCTTGCTCTCCATCATATTTTCTCTCTCTATCACCCTCTCTCTTTCTCTCTATCTCTCTCAAGCCCTCTCTCTCCCTTCCTTTCTCCCTTTTCCTCGTTTTCTACCCTCCATCTATCTTCCACTCTATCTTCTCTCTCAATCTCTCACTCTCATTTATTCTTTCTATCTCTTCTCTCTTTTCCATTTTTCTTCTCTCCTTCTCCTCTTACCTTATCACTCTTTATCCCTCATTCCCATCCTTACTCTTTGTACCCCTCTCTCTAGCCCTCCCTCCCTCTTTCTCTCTCATCTTTTCTCTCTCATTGTCTCTTTATTCTACCTCAATTCTTCTCTCTCTCTCCCTCTCACTCTTCCTTTTCTCACTCCCCATTCTCTCTCTCACTCTCTCACTTGCTTCATATTTCTCTCTCACTCACATTCTCTCGTTCTCTATCCCTCCGCCACACTAATCTTTCTCTCTTCCCTCCTACCTTTCTTTTACTCTCTCACTAATTCTCTCTTTATTTTTTATCTCTCTCCTTTCTCCCTCCTACTCAATCCCCCTTCCTCTCTTTCTCTCTCACACTCATTTTACAATACTCTCTTTCTCTCTCTCACTCCTTCTCTCTTTCTCCCTCTCTCCTCCCTATCTTCTTTTTCTCTCCCTCTCTCTATCCGACTCTCTCTCCCTCCCTTTCCCACCCTCTCTCTAGTTTACTCTTATCTCTCTCTCACACTCTCTCTCATGATTTCTCTATAAATCTTTCCCACCCTTTCACCTTTTATCTCTCTATCTCCATCCCTCATGTTCACTCATTCTCTCACACTCTCTCTCACTTCTCGATCTATCCCGCATGTTCTCTCTCCCCCCTCCTTGTTGAGCTCTCTCCCTCTCTCTTGCTCTTTCTACCTTCCCTCCCTCTCTCTATCACACTCACTCATTTTCCCTCTATCATGAACACTCTTTGCGTCCCTCACTTCTTAGTTCACTCTCTATTTCTCTCTTGCACCCTCTGCCATTCCCTTTCCATTTAGGGAGTAAAGTAATAGATAAGGTAAGAAAGATTGTAAAATAATTAAAGGGCAAGAAAAGAAATAGATAAAAAAGAGAGTAAGAGAGAGACAAGGAGAGACAGGGAGGATGAGCGAGGGAGAGAGAGAGGGAAAGTGGATGGAAATAAAAGTAAGAGATAGGGAAGAGAGAAAGGAGTGAGAGAGATAAAGAGAGGGAAGTGAAAGAATAAAAAGCATTAAGGAGAGAATGAGAGAGAAGGGGAGAGAGAAATAAGGAGAAAGGATGGAGAAAGATAGAGAGGGAGAGAAGGAAAAGACAGATAGAAGTAGAGTAAGAGAAAGAGAGAGGGGATGAAGAGTAAGGAAGGGTGAGAGACAAATAGAGAATAAATAAGAGAGAGTAAGAGAAGAGAAAGAGAAAGATAGATAAAAAGTGAGTGAGATAGAAATGAAGAGCAATCATGAGAGATATTGAAAGAGGGGAGAGAGGGCGTGAGGAGCAAGAGAGTTAGAGACAGACAGGGAGGTAGAGTTGGAGGGAGGGAAGAGAGGGAGATGGAGGGAAGAGAGGGAGAGGGTGGAAGAGAAAGGGACATAAGCAAAAGAGAGATAAAAGATATTTAGCAAGTGTGAAAGAGAAATCCACTATAGGGAGAGAGATCAAGTGAGGTGACAGGAAGGGAGGGGGGTGGAGAGAGAAAGAGAGGGAGAAGAATAGGTGAGTAAGAAAGAGAGAGAGTTAGAATGTGAGAGAGATTTAGTGAAACAAAGAGAGAGCAAAGGTGAGAGAGAGAGAGAAGAGAGCAAGTAAAGAATATGAAGGCAAAGTGAGACATGAGAGACAGATAGAAAGGAAGAATGAGTAAGAGATATTATAAGAGAGAAAGAGGGAGAGTGAGAAGAGAGAGAGGGAGTGATAGTAAGAATGAGTAAGAGAGCATGACATAGAACAAAGAGCTAGAGGAATAATATAAGGGAGAGGGATATAAGTATAAGCAAGACATAGAGATAGAAACGTGTAAAGAGACAAGAAATGACAAAAGAGAGATACAAAGAAAGGAAGAGAGAGATGGACATTAAAAAAGAGCAAGAGAAAGAGAGAAGAATGAAGAGTAAGTGAGAGTGAGAGACAAAGAAAGATGGAGTAAGAGACCCTAAGGGAAGAAAGAAAGGTAGAGTAAAAGAGAGAAAGAGAGAGAGATGCGGAGATAAAGAGAGAAAGATTGAAAGAGGAATGGAGAGAGATGGGCAGGGGAGAGAGAGAGAGGCAGAATGAAGTGAGGGAGGGAGGGAGGATGATATAGAAATTTAGAGATAGTGGGAAGAGAAAGGGAGTGAAGGATAAATCAAGAGTGAGGGCGAGAGGAAAAGGGACAGATATAAAGAATAGAAAGAAAAAAGGGTAGCAAGATCAAAAGAGAGAAACAATAGAGTGGGAGAGAGTGAGTGAGCATATGAAATAAAAAGTGGATAGAGGAAGAGTGAGAATTGCTAAAAATATAGGAGGACAAGTGAGAGAGGGGGGAGAAGAGTGAGAGTGTCCATCCCTCTCTCTCCTATCCCTCCCTCTCTCTTTCTCTCCCAATCTTCCCATCCCTTTTGTCTCTCACACTTCTTATCTTTCTTGTCCTTCTCCTTGTTCTCCCTCTCTCCCCTCTCTTTATCTATCCACCCTCCCTGCCTCTGTCATGAACTCACTCGATTTTCTCTCTTCTCTCCTGACTCCTATATGTATCTCTTCTCTCTCTCCTCTTGCTCAATTTTCTCTTTATATCTCTTTCTCTCCCTCTCTCCCCCTCCCTTCCTCCCTCCCTCGATCTATCTCCCTTCTCTCTTATGCTCTCTCTCACTCTTTCTCTTTGAATCTTTCTCTTTCTCCCAAATTCTTTCTCTCCCTTGTCCATCCCTCACTTTCAATCTCTCTTGTCCCTCCCTCCCTCATACCTACATCTCTCCCTTCTTACCTCTCTATGTGTTTCTCTCACTATCCTCTTGCTTCTAAATCTCTTTGTGTTTCAATCTCTATTTTCCTTCTTCTCATTCTCACTTCCTCTCTGTCACACCCTATCTCTCATTCCCTCACATTCACTCTAACTATCTTCTATCTTTCTCGTACTCTCCATCTCTAGCACTCTCTCCCTTTGTCTCTCTCCTTGCCTCTATACACCTCTCTTTCTCTGTCTACCTTCATGTCTATCTTCTTCTATTCCTATCTCTTCTCTCTACAACTCTCTCACTCTCTCCTCACTATCGCTCTTTATTTCTTGCCCTTATGTCTCTCTTGCTCACTCACTTTCTCCTACTCTCTTCTCTCTTTTGTCTCTCTAACTTGAATCCTGCCTTTCTTTCTCTCCTACCTCTATACGTTGGCATCAATCTCTCTTTCTCTCCATCTCTCTCCCTTTATCTCTTTATAACACTTTCTACCTATCTCTTTCATTCTCCCTCTCTCTCCCCTCTTGCTTTCTCTCTTATTGTCATATATCTTCAGAAAGAGCGAGGAAGGAAAGGCAGGAGAGACTGATTAAGAGATAAAACCAGAGGGTGTGAGGGATATAGAGCATGAGAATGAGAGGGAGAGTAAGGGTCCATTTGGGGTAGCTTATTTGGTGCATTGGCATTTTGAAAACACAGCTGGCTTGTTTGGGTAAACTAGTTTTGGCAGATTATGCATTTTCAAAATGGTGAAAACATCATTTTCAAACCGCACCTTTCCTGATGCGGTGGCAGCTTTTTGGCAGTGGTTTGGCTTTTCCAAAAAAATAAAAATTTATAATAGCCACCGCCCCTAGCTTATCAATAGATTATTTAATAAGCTGCAACTGCCCCAAACTGACCCAAGAGGGAGAGCGAGGGAGAAAGATGAAGAGAGAAGAGAGATAGAGTAAGAGAGAAAGAAAAGAGGGAAGGAGGGAGAGAGAAAGAGAGAGCAACATATATGATGATAGAGGAAGAGTAAGAGAGAGAAATAGAAATAGAGGAGGTCTAATAGAGAGATAGGTAGAGAGATAAAGTGGGAGTGACAAATAGAGAGAGTTTGTAGTAGAGAGGTGAAGCTATTAAGAGAGAGCACAAAGGATGTAAGGCAAGAGAAAAATAGTAAAAGAGAAAATAGAGATATTATGAGAGAAAGAGAGAAAAGGAAGGAAGGAGGTTCGAGGGAGGGATAGAAATAGAAAAGTGCTTGCTAGAGAAAAAGAAAAAATGAGAGAGGAAAGAGGGATGGAGGGATAGATAGTAGAGAAAGGAGGATAGGGGATAGATAGGTTGATAGTGCAATTGATATAAGAAAGGGGAGAGAGCGCAAGAAAAAAATAGGGAGAATTGAGAGCAAGAGAGATAGAGGAAGAGAGGGAGGGAGTGAGAGAAAGAAAGATGATAAGGAGATTAGAGAGATAGAAGATAGAGGGAGGAGTGTGAGATAATGATATAAAGAGGGGGCAGAAAGGGAGAGAGATGAAAGAAAGTAAGAGATAAAGAAAGAAGCAGATAGAGTAACAGATAAGTAGATATGTGTGAGAGAGAGAGAGAGAAAAAGAGAAAAGCTATAATATAAAAGAAAGAGAAAGAAAGAGGGTAGTAGAGTGATAGAGTGAGATTTTAGGAGAGAGAGAGAGGGAGACCGAGATCTTGGAAAAGAGATGGGGGAGAGAGAAAAATGGAGTCCTAGGAACAATTTGAGATGGAGGGCAGGTGTGAGGGGGAGAGAGGGACTTAGAAAAAGGGAGGGAGAGAGAGAAAGAGAAGAGAGAGAATGAGGGTGAGAACCAAAGAGTGGGAGAGAGTGAAAGAGACGAGCAATAGAGATAGAGAGAGTGAAAGAGATAAAGCGACATAGAGAAGATTATTTGAGAAAGGTGAGAGAAAGGGAGAAACATTGATAGATGGAAAATGAGTGAGACAGAGGGAGGCAGAGAGGAAGATGGAGGTCAAAAGAGAAACAAAGTGAGAGAAAGAGTGAGAGGGAGAGAGTGTGGGAGGAGAGAGGGATAAAAAGGGAGAGAGAGAGGAAGGAAGAGAGAGATAAGACTTTGAGAGAGAGAGAGAGAGAGAGAGGGATAATAGGGGATCAAGAGATAGAAAGAGTGAGAGAGAAATAAGAAATGAAAGTTAGTTAGAGAGGGATGAGAAAGTAAAAGAGATGAAGAGTGAGATGGTGAGGGAGTGAAGAGAGCAAACATCGACATAAGAGAGAAATTGAGGAACAGAGGAAGGAGAGAGAGAGTGTGTGTGAGGGATAGATGAAGAGATACATTGAGGAGGGTGTAGAGAGAAAGAGAAGAATGAGAGAGGAAAAGAGTAGGTGAAGACAGAGATAAAGATGAGAGAGAAGAGAGAGTAAAATAGAGTAAGCAAATGAGATAGACAAAAAAATGAAGAGAGAGCGAGAAAGATGGACATAAAAAGAGAAAGAGAGAGAGCGCAAGATAATGCTTGTGAGAAAGAGAGAATAGGAAATGGAGAGAG
>NEWO01000667.1:277140-289483 GCA_003013225.1 Phalaenopsis aphrodite | reverse complement strand
TGAGAGAGCGAGAGGAGGGGATAAAGTGAGTGGGAGTGAGAGATATAAAGAGAAGATAGAAGGAGATAGGAGAAATTATACATAAAAGAGAAGAGAGTGGAGAGAATAGAGAGATATGCAAGGAAGGACAGAGAATGGAAGGGGAGAGAGAATGAGAGATATGGGAGAGAATGTGAGAGTGAAATATGAGAGAAGAAAGAGAATAAGGGAGGAAGAATGAGAGGAGAAAATTTGGAGAAATTGAGTGAAAGAGATTGAAGGAGTGGGGAAGGTAGAGACTAGAGTTTGATAGAGTTTGAGAGACATGGAAGAGAAAGTAAGGGAGAGAGAGAATAAGAGAGAGGGAGGGCGGGATAGGGAGAAGGAGAGTGAAAGGGAGGGCATCAAGGCATATGAAGAGAAGAGAATAAAGAGAAATATAGTCAAAGAAATAAGGAGGGAAAAGAAGAGAGCAAAAAGAGATGGCAAGAGAGAGAGAGATAAAAAGAGAGCAATGGAGAGCGAGAGAGGGAGAGCCAAACAATGGTTAGCAGAAAAATGATAAAGAGGAGTGGTTGCGAGCACACTTAAGAGAGGGAGCAAAAATGGGAAAAAGTGCGAGAGTGTGTGGGTGAGAGCAAGCGAGATAAAAAGAGGAGGGAGGAAGAGAGAGAATGAGAGGGAAAAAGAGAGTGGAGGAGATAGAGAAGAGAGAAAGGTAATTAGGGAGGGATAGAGGAACAAATAAGGAGGTTAAGAGAAAGAAATTAAGAGAGAAATGAGAGAGGGAGAGAAAGAGAGAGAGAGTGGGAGAGAGGGCAATAAATAGTGAGATAGATTGAGAGAAAAAGTGGACAAAGAGTGAGAGAGTAATGTATAGTGGGAGAGATGATAAGAGAAGGATAAAGCAAGTGAGAGCTAAAAATGGTGCTAGGAAGCGAGATCAAGAAAAAGAGATAAAGGAAGTGAAGGAGGGAGGAAGAGTGAGATAGAGAGAGTGTGATTGTGGGAGGGAGGAAGCGAGAGTGAAGAGTGTAAGGCTGAGAGGGAGATGATTAATATAGAGAGAAGAGAGAGCAAGAGAGCGAAGGAGGGAGAATGTGAGAGAAATAGAATAAACAAGCAAGTTAAAGAGACTAAGATAGGGAGGTTAAGAGATGGAGAGAGAGATTAGAGGTAAAGAGTGGTGGTGAGATAGAGGGAGGGAAAAGAAGCAGAGAGATTTATAGAGGTAAGTCAGAGATGAGAAAAGAGAAAGCGATAGAGAGAGTGTGATAAGTGCTGAAAAAGAAAAGAGAGGAAGGGTCAGACAAAATGAATGAGAGTGAGGGAGAGAGAGAGTGAATTGGGGAGGGAGGGAGGGAGGGAGAGAGTATGAGAGAGGGAGAGAGAGATACGAGGGATGAAGAGAGGTAGAGAGAGTGTGAGTGGGAGAGAGGGAAACATTGAGGTAAGACGGAGAGAGAGAGAGAGAGATAGATTGAGATTGCAAGAGAGGGTGTGGAAGAGATGAGAGAGAACAAGAGCAACTGAGGGAGTGCAAGTGAGAGAGTGCAAGAAATGGACTTAGAGAAAGAGTATAGAGACAAGAGAGAGAAAGAAAGATAGAAATAGAGCAAAAAAGTGAAAAAAAGGAGAGAAGAGAGAGAGTAAAAAAAGAGCGAAAAGATTGAAAGAGGTCAAGAGGGAAAGAGAGAGAGACTATATGAGAGATCATAGAGAGAGTAGAGATGGGAGGGAGAGGGAAATAGAGAGAGAGAGAAGGAGATAGAGAGGGGGAAAAAAAGGAAGTAGGGAAGGACAGAGAGAGTGAGGCAGAGAGATAAAGGATGTGAAGGAGGGAGGGAGAGTGAGACAGAGAGAGACTAGAAGTGAGGGAGGGCGGGAAGGAGTTAGAGAAGATAGATATATAAGAGAAAGAGAAAGGGATAGAGGAAGAGTGACAGAGAGATAGAGGGAGGGAAAGAGAGAGGGAAACAGAACGAGAGGGTGAGAAAGAGAGAGAGTTAGAGAACAGAGAGAGTGAGAGAGATTGAGAGAGAGCAGGAGAGATAAAGAGAGAAAAAGTGGAAGGGAGAGAGAGAGTGGTTTGATGAAGATAAAGAAAGTTGGGAAAGGAGGGAGAGGGAAATAAAAAGAGGAAAAAAGATAAGGAGGGGGAGAAAGAGGGACCTTGGTAGGGAGTTTGACGGTTGGAATGAAAGAGAGATAGGGAGTGGAGAAGAGAGCAAGTGAGTGAGGGAAAAAATAAATAGAGTAAAAGAGATAATACGAGGGAGAGAATGATAGAGAGAAAGAGCAAGTGAGAGAGGTAAATAGTAAGGGAGGGAAGGAGAGTGAAACACAAAGAGAGGAAGTGAGGGAGGGGGAGTGGGAGGGGAAGAGAGTGGAGAGAGTGAGAGAGAGAGGACTGATAGAGAGAAGATTAAGAGGGAGATTATAAAAGAGAAGGAGAGAAAGTGAGAAAGATAGAGTGCTCAAGCGATTGAGAGAGACACAAAGAGAGAGGTGGAGATATGAAGGGAGAGAGATAGAGTGAGGGAGAAAAAGGGAGAGGAGAGATGAGAATAGAGTGGGGGATATAGAGAATAAAACAAGTATGGCGGGAGAGAAAAGAGAGGGTGTGTCAAAGAGGGATAAAGAGTGTTGGGGAGAGAGAGAGAGTGAGCAAGAGAGATTGAGGAAGAGATAGAGAGAAGTAAGGAGATGGAGATAGAGTGTGTGTGTGAGTGAGCGAGAAAGAGGTGAAGAGTGGCTTAAAACGTAGAGAGATAGGTAGAGAGTGCGAGAGAGAGGGGTGGGACAGATGAAAGAAAGTGAGGGAGAGTGAGGAAGAGTAAGTGAGAGAGAGAGGGGACGGTAAATGGACTAAAAGTAAATGAGAAAGAGAGAAAGGATAAGAGATAGGGAGAGAGTTTAGAATAAAGAGAGAGAGATATAGAAATAAGGTGTGAGAGAGAGCTAGGAAGAGGGCAATAAGAGGCTGAGAGTTGAAGGTTGTGGGTGATGAATAGGCGAAGTGGGGGAGGGAGCAAGGAAGAGATAAAGAGACTAGACTACGAAAGAGAGATAACGGGAGAGTGAGAGAGAGATAAATAGACAGAAAGAGAGAATGAGAAAGAGAGGGAGAGAAAGAGGGAGAATTAGAGGAGAAAGAAGAGAGAGCAAAAGAGGTAGAGTGAAAGTCTGGGAGGGAGAGACAAATAAAGGTTTGAGAGAAGAAAGTGAGAGAAAAAGTAGGGAAATAAAGAGAAAAAGGGAGATCGAGAGGGACGTGGAGTGGGAGTTTTTGAGGGTTACAATGGGGGAGAGATATAGAGAAATAGAGACTGAGACAGAATATAGAGTGAGAGGGATAATAAGAGAGAGAGAGTGTGTGTGTGTGTGTGTGTGTGTTAGAGAGGGATTAGGAGAGAGAGGGTGAGAGCAAGTGAAGGGGAGAAAAAAATAGATTCAAAGAATGAAAAGATAAAGAGAAAGAGGGGTGGAGTGAAAGGGAGACTAAGCCCTATTCTCCTTCTTTCTCTACTCTCCATCCCTCCCTGCCACTTTGATCTCTTTTTTTTTTCTTTCTCTCTAGCTCACACTTTTTTATTTCTATCACTCCCTCCAGCCTCCTTCCTTCCTTTTCTCTCTTTCTCTCATAATATCTCTATTTTCTCTCTTACTATTTTTCTTTTGTTCTAAATCCTTTGTGCTCTCTATTAAAAGCTTCACCTTTCTACTGCACTCTCTCTCTCTCTCTCTATCACTCCCATTCTCACTCCCACTTTATCTCTCTACCTCCGTTAGACCTCCTCTATCTCTCTTACTCTCCCTCTATCTTCTTATATGTTACTCTCTCTTTCTCTCTCCCTCCTTCCCTCTTTTCCTTCTCTCTTATTCTATCTCTCTTCATCTTTCTCCCTTGCTCTCCTTCTTAGGGTCTATTTGGGGTAGTTGCATCTTATTGATAATCTATTGATAAGCTGATAAAAAATAATCTGCTGATAAGCTAAGTGTGGTGGCTATTATAAATTTTTATTTTTTTGGAAAAGCCAGCCCACTGCCAGAAAGCTGTCATCGCACTTAGATAGGTGGAGTGTGAAAACATTGTTTTCAGCATTTTGAAAATGCATAAGTTGTCAAAATGCAGTTTACCAAAACAAGCCAGGTGTGCTTTCAAAATGCCACCGCACCAAATAAGCTGCCCCATATGGACCCTTACTCTCCCTCTCGTTCTCATGCTCTATATCCCTCACACCGTCTCATTTTATTTCCCAATCAATCTCTCCCGCATTTCGTTTCTCACTCTTTTTGAAGATATATGATAGGAAGAGAGAAGGCAAGAGGGGAGAGAGAGGGAGAATGAAAGAGGGAGGTAGAGAGTGTTATAGAGAGATAAAGAGAGAAAGAGATAGAGAGAAAAGAGAGATTGATGCGAAGAGATAGAGAGAGAGAGAGAAGGAAAGAGAGGGAGAGTGCTAGAGATGGAGAAAGAGAAGACAGAGAAAGAGACATGTATAGAGGCAGGGAGAGATACTAAGAGAGAGAGTGATAGAGATGTAGAGTACGAGAGAGATAAAAAATAGATAGAGTGAGCGTGAGGGAAGGAAAAAGAGGGTGTGACAGAGAGGAAGTGAGAATGAGAAGAAAGAGAAGACAAAGAAGCTATAAGAGGGTGAGAAGTAAGAGGATAGTGAGAGAAACACACAAAGAGGTAAGGAGGGAGAGATGTAGATATGATGTAGGGAGGTACAAGAGATATTGAAAGTGAGAGATGGACAATAAGAGAAAGAATTTTGGAGATAGAGAGAGACAGAGAGAAAGAGTGAGATAGAGCATAAGATAGAAGGGATATAGATCGAGGAAGGGAGGGAGATATATATAAAGAGAAGATTGAGTAAAAGGAGAGAGAAGAGATACATATATAAGTCAAGAAAGAAGAGAGACAATTGAGTGAGTTAAGGACAGAGGCAGGGAGGGTGGTTAGATAAAGAGAGGCGAGAGAGAGAGAGAATAAGAGAAGGACAAGGAAGATAAGTAGTGTGAGAGACCAGAGAGAGGGAAAGGAGATAGGGACAGAACGAGAGAGGGTGAGAAAGGAGAGAGAGTGATGGACACTCTCACTCTTCTCCCTCCTCTCTCACTTGTCCTCCTATCTTTCTATAAATTCTCACTCTTTCTCTATCCACTTTTTAGCACCTATGCTCACTCGCTCTCTCCCACTCTATTGTTTCTCTCTTTTGATCTTGCTACCCTTTTTCCTTTATTTTCTTTATCTTTGTCCTTTCTTCTCCCACCCTCCCTCTTGCTTTCTCTCTCCCTCCCTCTCTCTTTCTACTATCTCTAAATTTCTATATCATCCTCCCTCCCTCCCTCCTCCACTTCATTCTACCTCTCTCTCTCTCCCCTCCCCGCGTCTCTCCATTCCTCTTTCGATCTTTCTCTCTTTATCCTTGCACTTACTCTCTCTCCCTCTTTTGCTCTATCTCTCTTTATTCCCTTAGTCTCTCTTATTCTATCTCTCTCTGTCTCTCACCATCACTTCTCTTCATTCTTCTCTCTCTTTCTCTTGCTCTTTTTTAATGTCCATCTCTCTCCCCCTTTCTTTGTATCTCTTTTGTCATTTCTTGTCTCTTTCACACTTTTCTATCTCTCTATCTTGCTTATTCTTCTATCCCTCTCCCTTATATTATTCCTCTAGCTCTTTCTTTTATGTCATGCTCTCTTACTCATTCTTACTATCACTCCCTCTCTCTCTTCACACTCTCCCTTTTTCTCTCTCATAATCTCTCTCTTCTCATTCTTCCTTTCTATCTATCTCTCGCTTCTCACTTTGCCTTCATTTTCTTTACTTGCTTTCTTTTCTCTCTCACCTTTGCTCTCTCTCTTTGTTTCACTAAGTCTCTCTCACATTCTCACACTCTCTTTCTTACTCGCCAGTTCTTCCTCCCTCTCCTTCTCTCTCCATCCCTCCCCTTTCTCTCTCCCTTTATCTCTTTTCTCTCTCTTCCTCTTTATCTGTCACTGCATTTCACTCATTTATGTCTTCAATTATTCCTTCAC
Source organism: Phalaenopsis aphrodite (assembly GCA_003013225.1). NCBI lineage: Eukaryota > Viridiplantae > Streptophyta > Magnoliopsida > Asparagales > Orchidaceae > Phalaenopsis > Phalaenopsis aphrodite. The sequence goes on along the minus strand of NEWO01000667.1, from coordinate 283,456 downwards.
TCCCTTCCTCTTTCCTTCCATCTTAAACAACCTCCTCACTCTCATGTCTTCCTTCCTTGTTCTCTCTTTTCTCTCATCATTCTTTTCCTCTCTTGTCTCTCTCACTCTCTCCCCTTTGCTCCTCTCTCCTCCCCACTCACCTCTCTCTTTATCTCTAAGCTCGTCCCCTCTCATTAAGTCTTTCTTTTTTGCTCTTGTTTTATGTACCTCTTCTCTATCGTCTTGCTCTATCTTCTCATTATATCGTCTTTCCCACTCCCTCTCCCTCCATCCTCTTTCACTCTACGTCCCTTCATTCTCTCTATCTCTCTCCTTGTCTTCTACCCTCCCTCTATCCCTCCCATACACTCTCTCATGTCCCTCCCTTCGTTTCTTGCTCCCCCCTTTCTCACTCACTTTACTCTCGCCATCTCCCACACTCACTCACTCACTCAATCTATCTCCCTTCTATTGCCTCTCTCTTTTAAACTCACTAAATATCTTTTATCTCTCTTTTGTTTCTATGTCCCTTTCTCTTAAGCCCTCTTCTACTCTCCTACCTTCTCCCTCTTTCCCTCCCTCCCACCATACCTTCCCACCTTCTCCTAACTCTCATGCTCTTCACGCCTCTCTCCCCTCTCTTTCGATCTTTCTCTCTTGCATGCTCTTCATCATTATCTCATTCTCTATTTATCTATTTATCTCCCCTCTTCTTCTCTATTTGTCTCTCACCTTCCCTTACTCTTCATCCCCTCTCTCTTTCTCTTGCTATACTTCCATCTCTCTCCTAACTTATCCCTTCCTCTCTCTATCTTTTTCCATCATTTCTCTTTCTCTCTCTCCTCCGCTCTCTCATTCTCTTTCTAATTCTTTTTATTCTCTCACTTCTCTGTGTTGCTCTCTCTTCCCTCTCTCTTACTCTTGTTTCTCTCTCTCTCCCTTGCCCATCCTCCCACTCTCTCCTTGTCTCTCTCCTACTCTCTTTTCTATCTATACCCATTCTTTTCCTCTGTTTCTTTTGCAATCTATCTTCCCATATCAATTGCTTTGCTCCCTCACTCTCCCTCATTTATCTTCCTCCTTATCACGTATAATCATGCTGCCTCTCTTCCTACTTTTCCTTGGTCTCTGTCACTCTCCCTCCTCTTTTTTACTCTATCTCCTCTCTCCCTCTTTTTCTCCCTCTCCGACCTTACCTCCCTCATGGTATCTCTCTTATTATATATTCTTCTCTCTATCTCTCTCTCTCTCTCATGCTAAATCAATCTCATTCTCCCTCTCCATTTATTTCTCTAATCTCTCTCTCTCACACCCTCTTCCCCACTCTCTCACTCTCTACGTCTCTCATCTTTCATTTTTCTCTCTCTTTGTCTTTTTCTAGTTCCGGCTTACTCTCTCTATTATCTCACTCTCTACACTTTTGCTCTCTCTTCTCTTTCTCTCTCTCTTTCTATCTCTTTCACTTACTCTATCTCGTTGTCTTTATCCCACCCTCTCTCCCTCTCTCTCTCATCTCTTTTCTCTCTCTCACCCACTCTCTCTCCCTTACTCCATCGTTTCTCTCCCACTCTTTCTATCTTTTCTACTTAACTTCATGTATTTCTTTCTCTCTTTCTCTCTCTAACTTTATCAACCTCATGCTTTTCTTCTCAATCTGTCCCTTCCATCCCACCTCCCTCTCTTCCTATTCTGTTCTTATCACTGCCTCTCGCTCTTTTATTTCTTACCTTTCTCTACTCATCTCGCCCTCACCTCAGTAAATTTGTATCGCTCTCTGCATCTCTTCTCATATCTCACTAGTTCTATTTTTCTTGCTCCTTCTCTTCCCTGTCCTAGGCTCTATGACTTTTTCTATCTTTATTCTCTACCCCCCCCCCAACGCCCCTCTCTTGCACTCTCTCTCCCTCACTCTCACTCAATCCACCGTCACTCTTCTACTCTACATCTTTCTTTTGTTCTCACTACCACTCTTCATCCCTCGCTCTCTCCCTCCCTCCCTCATAATCCATACCTCTACCTAGATCTCACTCCATCCCACATTTTTTTATATCTATCTCTCTCTCATCCCATTTCTCNCTCTCTCATCCCATTTCTCATGCTTTTATATCTCCCAACCACTCTCTCTCTTACTACCACCCTCCCTCTTTCTCTCTTTCACCATTTCTCTCTATCTCACTCTTCAATGCTCATTCATCTCTAATTTCTTTATCTTTCTTTTATATCTCATGCTATCATTCTCTCTCTCTCTCTCACTATTACTCATTATCTCTTCTCATATTCTCTGCCTCTTTGTTTCTCTCCTAACATCTTTGCTATCATTCCCTCTCTCTCTTCCCTCCCCATCTCTCTTTATTCCGCTTTGGATATTTCTCTCTTTTTCCTCACACTTCCTCTCTCTCATTCTCTCTTGCTCTATCTCTCTTTTTTCCCTTAGTCTCTTTTACTCCATCTCTCTTTGTCTCTCACTCTCACTCTTCATTCTTCTCTCGCCTTCTGTTGTTCTTTTTAATTGCCCATCTCTCTCCCTTTCTCTGTATCTCTCTTTTGTCATTCCTTGTCTCTTTCGCACTCTACTATCTCTCTGTCCTATGTAGTCTTCTGTCTCTCTCCCTCATATTATTCATCTAGCTTTCTCATCTTTGTCATCCTCTTTCACTCATTCTTACTATTAGTCACTCTCTCCCTTCTCCCTCTCTCTTTTCTCTCATGATCTCTCTCATCTCATTCTTCCTTTCTATATGTCTCGCACTTCTCTTTTTGCCTTCATTCTCTTTAATGGCTCTCTTTTCTCTCTTTCACCTTTACTCTCTCACTCTCTTTGCTTCACTAAGTCTCTCTCACTTTCTCACTCTCTCTTTCTTACTCACCTATTCTCCCTCCCTCTCTCTCCCTCCATCCCTCCCGTCATCTGTTTTTTCTCTCTTCCTCTCTCCTTCTCACTACCTTTCACTTATTTATGTCTTCCAATATTACAACTCCCTCCCTCCTTCCTTCCATCTTAAATAACCTCCACTCTATCATGTCTTCCTTCCTTTTCCTCTTTTTCCTCTCATTTTTATTTCCCTCTTGTCTCTTTCTCTTTCCCTCGCTCCTCTCTCCTCCCTCCTCCCACACTCACCTCTCTCTTTATCTCCAACCACATCCCCTCTCATTAAGTCTTTCTTTTTTTTATCTCCTCTCTTTTAAGTAACTCTTTAATATCTTCTTGCTCTTTGTTCCCATCCCTCCCATTCCCTCTGCCTCCCTCCTTTACTCTATGTCTCTTCATCTTTTTTATCTCTTTCCTTCCTTCCAGCCCTCCCTCCATCCCTCACAAGAACCCTCTCATGTCCCTCCCTTCATTTCTTGCTCTCCCCCTTTCTCACTCACTTTGCTCTAACTATCTCCCACGCTCACTCGCTCACTTGATCTCTCTCCCTTCTACTGTCAATCTCTTTCACACTTGATATATCTCTTTTATCTCTCTTCAGTTCCTAAGTCCCTTTCTCTTCCACCCTCTTCTGCTCTCCCTCCCTCTCCCTCTCTTTTCTCCCTCCTACCTTACCTCCCTACCTGCTTCTAACTCTCTTGCTCCTTACCCCCTCGCTCACCCTCTTTCAATCTCTCTCTCTTAAATGCTCTTCATCTCTATCTCAATTATTATTTATCAATCTCTCTCTCTTCTCTTACTCTTTCTTATTTGTTCTCTATTTGTCTCTCACCCTCCCTTACTCTTCATCCCCTCTTTCTTTCTCTTGCTCTACTTGCATCTCACTTTTTTTCCTTCTCCCTCTCTCTATCTTTCTCCATCCTTCCTCTTTGTTTCTCTCTCCCCTTCTCTCTCATTCTCTTTCTAATGCTTTTATTCATTCACTTCCCTCTCTTTCTCTCTATCACTCCTTTCTCTATTCTCTATCTCTTACTTTTGTTTACATCACATTCCCTCTCTCTCTCCCTTGCCCGTCCTCCCTCTCTCTCCCTGTCTCACCTACTCTCTTTTTTTATCTATTTCCATTCTTGCCCTCTATTTCTTTTGTAATCTTTCTTACCATATCTAATGCCTTGCGCCCTCACTCTCTCTTTATCTTTCTCCCTCTCACGTACACTAATTCTCTCTCTCTCTTCCTGCTCTCCAGAGCTCTCTATCAGTCTCCCTCCTCCTCACTCTTACTCTCTCTCTCCTCTCTCTCACTCTTTCTCTTCCGCTCCAACCTTCCCTCTCTCATGGTCTCTCTCTTATTATAAAACTTTCTCTCTATTTCTCTCTCTCTCCTGCTAAATCACTCTCACTCTCCCTCTCAATCTATTTCTCTAATCTGTCTCCCGCACTCCCTCTCCCCCCTCTCTCGCTCTCTATGCCTCTTCTCTTTCATTTCTCTCTCTTTGTCTCTTTCTCATTCAAGCTTACTCTCTCTATTATCTCACTCTCATTATTCTCTTGCTCCCTTTTTTCTTCTTTTCTCATTATCTCTCTCTCATCTAATCTATCTCGCTCCCTTTATCCAACACTCTCTTCATCTCTGTCTCACACTTCTTTCTCTCATCTCTTTCCTCTCTCAACTACTCTCTCCCTTCCTCCCTCTCTTCATGTTTTTCTCTCTCCCTCCATATATCTTCTCCATTTAACTTCATGTCTTTCTTTCTCTCTATCTCTCCCTAGCTTTAGCATCCTCATGCTTTTTCTTCTATATCTTTCCCTTCCATCCCACCTCCCTCTCTTCCTATTCTCTTCTTATCACTACTTCTTGCTCTTTTATTTCTTTCCTTTTTCTACCTATCTCCACCTCGCCTCAATAAATTTTTATCTCTTTCCCACTCTCTTCCCATCCTCTTCTTATCTCACTGTTCATTTTTTCTTGCCGGCTTTTCTTCCCTGTCCCAATCTCTATGACTATTTTTTATCTCTATTCTCTTTCTCCCCCCCTGCAAGGCCCCTATCTTGCACTCTCACTCCCTCACTCTCACTCAATCTGCACTCACTCTCCCTCTTTTTTTGTTCTCTCTACCACTTTTCATCCCTCACACTCTCCCTCCAACCCTCCCAATCCATACCTCTACATTAATCTCACTATATCCCCTAGTTTTCTAGATCTATCTATCTATATCTATCTCTCATCCCATTTCTCTCGCTTTTATCTCTCCCATCCACTCTCTCTCCTACTACCTCCCTCCCACTTTCTCTCTCGCACCATTTCTCTCTCTATCTCACTATCTTCAGTCTCTCAATCATCTGTAATTTCTTTTTCTTGTTCCTATATTTCATGCTATCACTCATTTTTTTTCTCTCTCTCTCTTTCTCTCTTATTAACTATCTCTTATTATATTCTCCACCTCTTTGTTTCTCTTCTAACATCTTTGTTCCTATTCCCTTTCTCTATTTCTCTCACTTCTTTTTTTCTTGCTCTCTCGTCTCTCTCAATCTCACTCTTTCTTCTCCCACCCTCTCTCTATTCTTCTGTTTCTATTTCTCTCTCTTTTTCTGTCCCTCCCTCTTTCTTTCTCTCACTCATGCCTTCCATCACTTCTTCACTCCATCACTCTCTTCCTTCTATCTCGCTCTTTCTCCTTCTCTTCTATCTCTCCTCCCTCCCTCTGGTCTCTCACACTCCCTATCTTCCTCTCTCCTTCTCTTGGTTCTCCTACTCTCAGCTCTCTTTATCTATCCACCCTCCCTGCCTCTATCCTTAACTCACTCAATTATCTCTCTTCTCTCTTAACACCTATTTGTATCTCTTCTCTCTCTCTTCTTGCTATATCTTCTCTTTATATCTCTCTCATCCACTTTCCTTCCCTCCCTCCCTCTCTCAATCTATTTCACTTCTCTTATGGTCTCTTTCACTCTTTCTCTACCTCCCAAATACTTTCTCTCCCTCGCTTCATCCCTCATATTCACTCTCTCTTGTCCATCCCTCCCTTCTCCCAACCTCTCTCCCTCCTTCCCTCTCTCTATGTCTCTCTTCTCTTGCTCTCCTTATATTAATCTTTCTCACTCCGTCTCTCTTTATTTCTCACTCTCAGTCTTCTTCCCTCTATCTCTTTATCTCACTCCTCATTTTCTCTTGTTCTTTATCTCCCTCCCTTCCTCTCATTTAATCCTTTTGTTAGTCTCAAACTCTCCAGCTCTCTCCCAAATTATCTCTAATTCTCTCTTTCTCTTCCTTATTACTCAGTCTCTCTCTTCTCTCTCTCACTCTGCTAATTTCACCCTATCTCTTCTCTCTCTCTTGTCCATCCTCTCTAGCTCTATCTCTATCCCTCACCCCTCTCTCTCTCTCTCCCTTTCTCTTTGTTTTACTCTCTTTTCTCTCTCTTCTCTTTCAAGTTATCTCTAATTCTCTCTTTCTCTTCCTTATTACTC
>NEWO01000667.1:252009-277029 GCA_003013225.1 Phalaenopsis aphrodite | reverse complement strand
TGTATTTCAGTCTCTCATGCATGCTCTTTCTCTATTCTCATGCTTCCTCTTTTCTTTCTCTCTCTCCCACTCTCTCTAGCTAACTCTTGCCCACCTCCCCCATCTTCTCTACTTCTCTCCTCCCTCCTTTCTCTGCACTCTCTCTTACTCTCTCCTTCTTTCCCAGACAATCTCTCCCTTCTCTCTATTTCTCTTCTCTCTCTTCACCTCTTTTGCCTTCTTTATCTCCCCTTCCCTCTCTCCAGTTCCTTTCTCTATCTCCTCTCTCTGTGTTTATCCTTCTTTCCCTCCCTTAATACCTCTCTCTCTTCTATCTCCTATCATTGTCTCTTCTGCTTTATTCTCCCTCTCACTCTCCTTCCCACTCTCTTACACTCTCGCTCCCAAGCTCACTCCTTCTTACTCTCTCCCTCTCCCACCCAATCTCTATTCTCCCTTCTCCCTCTTCCTCCCCCATCTACTCTCTCCTCCTCCCTCTACCATTTCTACCCTCTTTTCTCTCTCTCTTCTTCTCTCCCTCCCTTCCTTTCTCTCTTCCTCCCTTTATGTTTCCCTCTCTTATCTCTCTCACTCAATCTCTTTCTAATTCTATCCCTCTTTCACCCCTCTCTTTCTATCTCCCCTATGTCACTTTATCTTTATCTTCTCTCTCTTCACTACCACACACTCTCGTTTGTCTCTATCTTCTCTCATTTCTCTAGCTCTCCCATTAATATCTTGCTCTTTATTCCTTGTCTCTCTCTCTCTCTTCTTCTATCTCATCATATCTCTGCTCTCCCCATTTCTCCCTTTCTCTCTCTTCTCTTGCTCCCTCTCTCTCTTGCCCATTATCTCCCTCTCTCTTTTTCTCTATTTTTCTTCTTTTCCCTCACTCATGGCTTCCATCTCACTCCTTCCATCATGTCCTCTTTAACTATCCTTCCCTTTCTCGCTCTCTCTGAACATCCCTCTCTCCTTTCATCTCTCTCACTCCCTCTTTTTATATTCTCTCATTCGATCCATCCTTTCTCTCACTCTGTTTTGTGCTCTCCCTCTTTCTTGCACATAATCTTTCTCTCCTTCTTTCCCTCTATCCCGTTCATTGTTTGTCCCTCCCTCTTTCTCTCTCTTATTGTATCTGTCCTCTTGCTTTCCTCCCCTTTGTCCCTTATGTCTCTCTCCTCCCTCCTTTCTTGCTTGCTCTCCTCCCCCCTCACACTCTTCCTCTTTCTTTTGCTCTCACTCACATTCTTATTACGCCTCTTCCCTCTCCCCCTCACTTTCTCTTCATCTCTATCTCTCCCTCACTCGCTCCTGCTGTCTCTATAATATCACTCTTGCTCTCACACTCTCTCTCTCTTCTCACTCTCTAAATTCCTCCCCCTCTCTCTCTTGATCTCTCTCTTCTCTCTACTTTCTCTCATCCTCCCTCCCACCTCCCATTTCTCTTTCACAATCTCTGCAAGCCTCATTCACTTTCTCTTTCTTTCTCTTTCTCTCCTCTCTCCCTTTGTCACTTTCTCTATCTATCTCACCCTCCCTCTCCCATTCTCTAACTTTCTCTCCCATCCATCCCTCTCTCCTCAAATTCCTTCTCTCTCTTATCTCTTTGTCACCTCTCTCGATCACTCTCATTCAATCTACAAACAATTCTCAATCTTCCTATCTCTTGATCTTTCACTTTCTCTCACTCTATCCATAGTTAGCTCAACATCTTCTTTCCCATTTATATTTGGTTCTCCCTCTTCTCTCTGTCTCTCTCTCTCTCCCTTCCTTCCTCTCTTTCCCTCTCCCTTCTCTTGCTTACTGTTCTCCTTTGTTTTTATGCTTACACTCTCTCTTTGTATCTCTTCTTCCCCGCTTCTTTTCCTCACTCAAAAAGTCTCACTCACTTTCTCGATCTCTCACTCTCACTCTCCATATTCCCCTCTCCCTCTAAATTTTACACTCTCTGCCTCTCTCTCATCCTCTTCAATTCCCTACCTCTACATCGCTCTCCCTCTCTCTGCTTCTTACCTTTATTTATATCTCTCTCCTATTTTTTGACCCTCCCTCTTTCTCTCCAACTCTCTAAGTCTCATTCTTGTCATTGTCCTCTCTCTCTTTCGCCTTGCCCTTCTTCTCTTACTCTCCCTCCCTCAACACCTTCCTCTCTCTATCATTTTATGTTTTTCTTCCCTCTTACTCTTTCACTCCTTTAATATTTCTGTCACTCTTGCTCCTCTCTCTCTCTCTATCTCATCTGCATCTAGCTATCTCTTTCTCCTTATCTCAATCATGTCTTCCATCACAATCTCACTCTCTCACATTTGCTCTTATCTTTTTCTCTCACTAACTCTTCCACTCTCTCTTTCTGAGTCTCTCTCACCTGCTCTTTTATCTCTCTTTCTCTTGCACTCTCTATCTCTCTCCATTCCTTTGTCCCTCTTTCTTATTTTACCTATCTCTTTCTATATATCTCTCATGCTCTCTCTTCCTCTCTTTCTCTAGCTCATTCTAATTCTTTATCTTTATCTTTCTTCCTTCATCTGGCTCAATTACTCTCCCTGTCCCTTTATCGCTCTCTCTATATCTTGCTCTCTCACCCTCTCTCCCTCGCTTTTATTATCTCTCTTGTTCTTTTCTCTCATTCTTTGTCACTTTCTCTCTATCAATTTCACTTCTTGCTCTATCTCTCTCTCCCCACTCCCACCCACTCTCTCTTTCTCTATCTATATAACCTTACCCCACTCTAACTCCATACAGACCTCCAAAACCTCTCAAGAATTATCTTTAATCATTCTTCTCTTTCTTCCCCTCCAACCCGTTCTTTAACTCTCTCTTTTTTTGCTTCCTGTCTTTACCTATTCGTTTGTATCTGCCCCTCTCTTCTTCAATTTAACTCTCTCTCCCTCTCCCACTCTTGTTCACTGTAACCCTCCCTCCCTTATATCCCTCATTCTCTTATCTTTCTTTCTTAGTTACTTTATCTCTCTTTTTCTCTCTTAAACCTCTCTTTCTTCTTCCCCTCACTATCTCTCTCTCTTTCTTGCTCTATCCTTCTCCCTATCTCCCTACATCTCCCTTTCTGTTTTCCTACTATCTCTTCTTTCCTCTCTCGCTCTCTCTCATTATCTTCATCTCTCTCTCTCTCACTATCTCTAATGCTCTCTCGCTCCCTCCCTCTCTCTTACTCACTCTTTCTCTATTTACATCTCTTTGTAGCAAGTGTTATCCTTTCCTGTTGCACTGTCTCTCACTCATTCTATATCTTTCTCACTTCCTCGCTTCTCTTTTTACATCTCTTGGTTGCAAGCATTATCTTTTCCCCCTGCACTCTCTCTCACTCATTCTATATCTATCTCACTTCCTTGCTCTCTCTCTCACACACACACACTTGCTTTGCCACTCACCTACTCTCCCTCCCTTTAGTTGGATACCTCTCCCATGTTCACTTTACAAATTTTTTAAATTTTTACCGAGCCCTTTTTTTAATTCCTTGCTTGCTATCCTTACATTCTATCTCCCTCTCACTCTCTCTCACTCTCTTCTGACTCTCTCCATCTACTTCCTATTCTCTCACTCCCTCATTTTTTTCCTCCCATCCTCTTTCTCTTAAGATCTCTACTTTGTGGTCCTCTCTCTGTCTCTGGTCCTCACCCAATATTTTTCTTTTACTTTCCTCTATAATGTTCAAATTTCTCTCTCCCCTTCCCTCACACTATCTCTACTCCCATTCCATCCTCTATCATTCTCGTGCACTATCTTTCTCCTTGACACAATAGCTTCCACTATTGATCTCTTTCTCTCCTTCTCCCTTTCTCTCTCTTTTCATGCTCCCTCAACCTTGTTCTCACCTTCTCTCCACTATTTCTATAACCTTCTCTACTTTTTTCCCTCTCTCTCTTTCTCTCTCTCAATATCTCGTTATCTCTCTCCCTCCCAATCCTATTTTTGCTTGATTTCTCTTGTTATTTATTCCTCTCTATTCCAACCTCACTAATTTTCTCCATCCCAATTCTCTCTCTTCTCTATCTCTATTATCTCTCTTGTCCCCTTTCATTGCCTCTCTCTCACTCACTCGATCACTCCCTTTCTCACTATTGCTCGCTCCTTGCCTCACTCCCTCTCCTCATCTATGTTTCTCTCTATATCCTTGTTTAATTTTCTTACTATCTCTCTCGTCATAATTTTCTCCCCTTGCTCTTCCTTCTGCTCCCTCTCTCGCTTCCTCTTACTCTCTCTTCTCTCGCTATCTTATTTCTCTCTATCAATCTCTTTATTTTGCTCATATATTTCTTATTCTCACTCTCTCTCTTTGTCTTCCTATCTCTTCCTTTCTCATTCACTATACCATTCTCTCACCCTCTCTTCCCTATTGTTATCTCTTGCTCCTTTCACTCTCTTTCCCTTGCTCGCTCCTCCATCTCATCGTTGCTCTCTATCTGTCTCCCTTAATTTTTTTGTCTTTCTTTTCCACTCCTCCCACTGTCTATCACCCTTTAACTACTTCTCTTCTCTCTATTCTCACTCGCTCCCCCTCTCCCCCTCTATATTACTCACTCTCCCTCCCTTCTCTTTCTACCTCTCTCACCATTCCTCTCCTTCTCTCCCTCCTTCACTTCATCTCTCTTTCTCTCTTACTTTCTCACTCTCACACTAGCTCTACCTCCCTCTCACTCTCTCTCTCTTCTCTCTCACTATTTCTTTCTCACTCTCTCTAGCTCTCTCCCTCTTTCTCTGTCTCATCTCTCTCACTATTTCTTCCTCCTTTTCTAGCTCAATCTTCATTTTCTCTCCTTTCCATCTCTAGCACTAGTCCACTCTAACTGTCCCAACTAGAAATCTTTTTATCTACATCTTTTTGAATAGTTCTTTCTCACTCTTGCTCTTTATTACTCCCTCTTTCTCTTGCTCTCTCTCACTCTCTCCCTTTCATTGCCTGTAAATATTTCTCTTTCTCAATCTTCTCATAGATTCTCCTTCCTTTTCTCTTTTCTCCCACGCTCTCCTTTTCCTCTCACCCTCTCTTACAGTCTACATCAATCAAATTATGTCTCTCTATCAAGTCATTCTCATTTTCTCTCTCTTCCCTATCTTACCTTTCACTCTCTATTGCTCATTTCTTTCCCTCTCTCTCGCTCCTCACTCTCTCCATATCATTAACTCTATCCACCTCTCTCGATCTCTCCTTCTCTTGCTCTTTTTTCGAAATCTCTCACTCTCTCTCTCCTTCTATGCTCATTCTCACTCTCTCTGCCTCTATTTCCTTCACGCTCTCTCCCACTATATATACTTATCTCCTGCCATCTTTTTTTCTCTCTCCAGCTCTCATTTCTCAATCTTTCTTGATTGATCTCCTTATGCCTCCCTCAATCTCTCACTATGTCTCCCTCTATCTCTTGCTCTTTTTTGCACTTTCACCCTCTTCTTATTGTTCTCTCTCTAACACCCCACCCACTCCCACTCTCTCCCTCTCCCCCATCTCTCTCACTCTCTATTGCTCTGACACTCTAACTCACTCTATCTCTTTCTATCTTTTTCTCCCTCTCTCACACCTGCACTTTCTGCCCATCTCTGTCTTTCTTACTCTCTCTCCCTCATCTTTCCCTCTCCATTTTTCACTTCCTCTCCCTCTTTATCTCTAGTTTCTCTTTCTACTTCACTCTCATGCTTTATCTTTCAATTTCTCACTCTCTCACTCCACGACCAATCCCTATTCACTCACTCTTTCTCTTTTTTAATAAATCTCTACCTAACTCTCCATTTACTCACTCTTTCTCTCTCTTTCTCCTTCTACTCTCTCTCTCCACTCTCTATCTACCCATCACACCCTCTCCCACTCATTATTCTTTACCTCAACCCCTATGCATCCCCATACACTCTCTCAATATTCTCTATCTTGAGTGAGAGAGGGGCGAGATAGATAGAACAAGAGATAAATACAAAAGAGACAGTGAGGGACGAGAGTGAGAGAGAGTGTGTAAGAAAGAGAGATAAAGATGTATGTGAGAGAGAGGGAGGAGTGAAATAGGGAGGGAAAAAGTGAGAGAAAGAAGCGTAAGAGAAAGTGAGAAATAATGAGAGAGATAAGAAGAGTGAGAGAAGAAAGCAATACAATAATAGAGTGAAAGGTGAGAAAAGAGAGTGAGCGATAAAGCAAGAGAAAGAATAAGCAAAGAAAGAGAGGTAAGTAAGAGTGATAGAAAAGAGACCAAGAGAATGATAAATATAGAGAGAGAGGGAGAGGGAGGAGAGAAAGATAAGAGAGAGAGGGAGCAACAATAAGAGAGAGAATGAGAGCAATACAGAGAGAGGAGAGACTCACGAAAGAAAGAGCAAGAGTGTGTGAGTGAGAGAGGAGGACATTGAGTGAGAGGGAGAGGGAGAGGGAGGGAGGGAAGTGAGAGAGAGGAGAAGAAAGAGTGAGGGAGTATCGAGAGGGTTAAGGAGAGAAAGGGAGGGTATCTCACTCTTCTATCTGTCTCTCACTCTTTTTATCCCTCTCTCTCTCCCTCTCTCCCACTATCTTGATTCATTCTTCCTCGGTCTATCCCGCTCATTCTGACTCTCTCCCTCTCTACCATTCTCTTTATCATATTCTCTCTCTCATGTTCTATGCCTCTCCCTCCCTTCATCTCTCTCTATTTCATTCTTACTCATGCATGCTCTCTCTTGATTCTTATGCTTCCTCTTTTCTCTCTCTCTTTCTCTACTCTTTCCCTCTTTCTCAAATAATCTCTCTTCTCTCTCTTATACTCTTTCCCTCTTTCTCAAATAAACTCTCTTCTCTCTCTTTACCTCTCTCGCCTTCTTAATCTCCCCTTCACTCCATCTAGCTCCTCTCTCCTCTCTCTGTGTTTATCCATCCTTCCCTCCCTTAATACCTCTCTCTCTCTCTCTTCTCTCTCTTCCCTTTTGTCTCTTCTCTATTTATTTTCTCTCTCACTCTCCTTCACCCTCTCTTACACTCTCCCTCTCCCACTCACTCTCTCTTCCCCCCACTCCCTATCTATCCCTCTCCCTCCCCCACTTCTACCCACTTTATTATCTCACCCTCTTGTTCTCTCCCTCCCTTCCTTTCTCTCTTCCTCCCTTTCTCTCTCCCACTCAATCTTTTTCCCTTTTATCCCTCAGTTTCTATCTCCCTTTTGTCACTTTATCTTTAACTTTTCTTCTCTCTCTCCCACTATCGCACACTCTCGTTTATCGCTATCTTCACTCATTTCTCTTGCACCCATCAATCTCTATCTCTCTTACCCTTTCTTGCTCTCGACCACTTCATCTATCTCTCATCTATATGTCTCTCTTCTTCTCTCTAAACATCTCTTAGCCTCCCCATTTCTCCCTCTCTCTTTTCTTATGTTCTCTCTCCTTCTCTCTCCTATTCCCTCAATTATGCCTTCCATCTCTCTCCTCAAACTTGTCCTCTTTAACTCCCCTTCTCCTTCTCGCTCTCTCTCTCCCCCTCTCTCTCATCACCTCTCTCACTCTCTCTTTATATATTGTCTCATTTAATCAATTCATCTCTCTCCTTTCATCTTACCCTCTTTAACACACACACTCTCTCTTCTTTTCCCTCTATCTGATTCTCTCTATGTCCCTCTCTCTCTCTCTCTCACTCTCTCTCTTTTTGTATCTCTCCTCTTGCCTTCTTCCCCCATATCCCTAATACCTTTCTCCTCCCTCCTTTCTTGCTTGCTTTGTCTCACCCTTGCTCTCTCCTGCTTTCTTTTGCTTGCACTCACAATCTCAATCTCCCCTCTCCCCTCTTCCCTCTCCCCCTCACTTACTCTTCATCTATATCTCTCTCTCGCTCTCTCTTTCCCTCTGTATAATATCACTCTCGTTCTCACACACACACACTCTTCTCACTCTTTAGATCTCCTCACCCTCTCTCTCTTCATCTCCCTTTCTCTCTACTTCCTCTCAGTCTGCCTTCCACCTTTCCTTTCTCTTTCAACCTCTCTGTAATCTTTCTTTATTTTTCCTTCTCTCCTCTCTCTCTCTCTCTTACATTCTTTATCTATCTCACCCTCCCTCTTCATTGTCTCACTTTTTCTCTCATCCCTCCCTCTCTCCTCAATTTCCTTCGCTCTCCTTCCTTGGTTGCTCTCTCCCTATCACTCTCATTCACTCTCCTACACTTTTCTATCTCTCCTTTCTTTTGCTCTTTTACTTTATTTCTCTCTATCCCTAGTCGGCTCACCTTCTTCTCTCCATTTTATATTTTTCCCTCCCTCCTTCTCTTTATCTAACTCTCTTCCTAACTTTCTCTTTTTCCCTATCCCTTCTCTTGTTTACTCTTCTCTCTCCTTTTTATGCTTACACTCTCTCTTTGTCTCTCTTCTTCGCTCCTTTTCTTCTCTAAAAAACTCTCACTCTCTTTCTCGATCTTTCACTCCCACTCTCCATAACCCCTTCTCCTTCTCAGCTTTGAACTCTCCACCTCTCCCCCATCCTTTCTTTTCCTTATCTTTATCTCTCTCCCTCTTTCTCGCCCTCCCTCTCTCCTCCAGCTCTCTAAGTCTCATTCTTGTCCTTTTCCTCTCTCTCTCTTTCCCCTCGCTCTTCTTCTCTCACTCTCCCTCCCTCTTTGCCTTTCTCTTTCTATCTTTTTATGTTTCTCTTCCCTATGTTTCCTTCACTCCTTCCTTATTTCTCTCACTCTTGTTCCTCTCTCTCTCTCATCGGCATCTAGCTATCTTTTTCTCTCTATCCCTCCCACTTTTACTCCACTCTTTCTCAATTTATCTCTCAATCTCTCTCACTCTATTACTCCACAACTCTATATATCTCTTCATCTCCCTCTCTTTTTGTCCCCTCCCTCTACCTTTCACTCCCTCTCCCTCTGTCTCCCCCTCTCTCTATCCCTTTATCTCTCTCCATTCCTTTCTCCCTCTTTCTTATTCTATCTATCCCTTTCTATATATCTCTCATGCTCTCTCCCTCTCTTTCTCTATCTTATTCTAATTCTCCTTCTCTTTATCTTTCTCCCTCTATCTAGCTCTATTACTCTCCCTCTCACTTTATCGCTCCCTCTCTGTCTATCTTGCTCTCTTACCCTCTCTCTCTCTCCCCTCTCTTTTATTAACACTCTTACTTTTTTCTCTCATTCTCTGTCACTCACTCTCTCTCACTATCTTCCAACTCTCTCCATCTTCTCTCTATTCTATCACACCCTCATTTGTTCCCTCCCTTCGTCCCTCTTAAGCTCTCTACTTTGTGTTCCTCTCACCGTCTCTCTTCCTCACCCAATATTTTTCTTTTACCTCCCTCTATATTGTTCATTTTTCTCTCTCCCCTTCCCCTTCAACTGTCACTACTCGCATTCCACCCTATATCGCTCTCGTGCTCTATCTTTCTCCTTCACACAATATCTTCCACAATCGATCTCTCTCTCTCTCTAATGCTCCCTCAAGCTTGTTCTCACATTCTCTCTACTATTTCTATAACGTTTCTAATTTTTTCCCTCTCTCTCTCTCTCAGTATCTCTTTATCTGTCTCCCTCCCAATCCTTTGTTTGCTCTATTTTTCTTGTTATTTATCCCTCTCTGTTCTAATCTCACAAACTTTCTCCATCCCAATTCTCTCTTTCCTTTGTCTTTATTCTCTCTCTCTCTTCCCCTTTCATGCCCTCTGGCACACTCTCTCAATCACTCTCTTCCTCTCTCACTTCTTCTTTCTTTTGCTCTCTTTAACTATCTTCATCCCTCTCTCTTCCATTCCCTACTTCTTTGCCTCGCTCTCCCTCTATCCACCTTCAATTCCATCTATTTCTCTCCTTATATCTCACTTTGCATCTCTCCCTCTCTCCCTCCTTCATTTTCTCTCCTCTATTACTTCCTCACTTGTCTCTCTTCTTTCTCTCTCCCTTCCACTATCTCTCCTATTCCTGTCACCCACTCTCTCCCTCTCCCCCTTCTCTCTATCTCGCTCCCTCATTTGTCCCTCTCTCCTCACACATTTCTCTTACTCTCTCTTTTATCTCATTCTCTCTTACCTTATCTTGCTCTCAATCCCTTTCTCCGTCTCTCTTTCTCTTGGCATATCTTGCTCTCAATCCCTTTCTTTCTCTCTCTCTCTCTTGAATTTAAGCTTTATTTCTTCTCACACTCTCTCCTCTCCCTCCCACTATCCCATTCTCACCCTCTCTCACTCTCGCTTCCTCACTCTCTTGCCCTCATTCTCTCTATATCATTCCTTTCTCCCTCCATATCTCTATATTTTTTTCACTCTGGTGAGATCTCTCATTTTCTTTATTCTCTCGCTCCTTCCTCTTTCTCCCTCTCTCTCTTCCTCTCACTCTTCCTCAATCACACACTCCCTCTCTCTCCATTTTTTCTCCCTTTCTCTTACTCTCTTGTTTTTACTCACTTTATCTTCTACTCCATATCTTCTTTTGTTTTTCTTTTTCTCTTTCATACTTTCTTCTCTTTCTCTCTTCTTTTGTTCTCCTTTTCCACTTTCACCATTCCTATCTTTTTCTCTTTCATACTTTCTTCTCTTAAACCTTTATTTGTCTCTCCCTCCCACTCTTTCAGTCTCCCTCTCCCGCTCTCTCTTTTCTCTCCTCTAATTATCCCTCTTTCCCATTCTCTCTTTCCCTCCATTTATCTCTCTCTCACTCTTCCACTATCTCTCTCTTGCCGTCTCGTCTCTCTATCTCTCCCTACCTCCCTCCCCCACTTGGCCTACTCATCACCCACAGCCTTTCACTCTCAGCCTCTTATCGCCCTCTTCCTAATTCTCTCTCACACCTTATTGCTATATCTCTCTCCTTTACTTCTAAACTCTCTCCCAATCTCCTATCCTTTCTCTCTTTCTCATTTACTTTTACTCCATTTCTTGCTCTCTCTCTCTCTCTCACTTACTCTTCCTCACACTCTCTCACATTCTATCATCTCTCCCACCACCCTCTCTCGCACTCTCTACCTATCTCTCTATGTTCTAAGCCACTCTTCAACTCTTTCTCCCTCACTCACTCACACACTCTCTCTCGATCTCCTTATTTCTCTCTCTCCCTCTCTCACACACACACTCCCTCCCTCCCTCCCTCAATATCTCTTGCTCACTCTCTCTCGCCAACACTCTTTATCCCTCTTTGACGCACCTTCTCTTTTCTCTCTCTCCATCCTTATCTTATTCTTTTTATCCCTCACTCTATCCTCATCACTCCTCTCCCTTTTTCTCCCTTACTTTATCTCTCTCCCTTCATTTCTCTACCTCCCTCTTCTTGTCTCTCTCACTCGCTTGAGCACTCTATCTTTCTCACTTTCTCTCCTTCTCTTTTATATTCTCCCTCTTAATCTTCTCTCTATCAGTCCTCTGTCTCTCTATCTCTCTCCACTCCCTTCCCCTCCCTCCCTCCCTTATTTCCTCTCTTTGTGTCTCACTCTCCTTCCCTACCTCGTGATTTACTTCTCTATCTTGCTCTCTCTCAATCATTCTCTCCCTTTATTTACCCATCTTATTCTATCTACTTTCCCTCTAACTCGTGTGCTCTCTTTTTCACTCCCTATCTCTCTTTCATTCCAACCCTCAAAAACTCCCTACCTACGTCCCACTTTCTCCCCCTCCTTATCTTTCTTCCTCTTTTTATTTCCCTCACCCTCCTTTCTCTACTCTCTTTATCTCCTTCAAACCATTCTCTCTCTTGCTTCCACTTTTTCTCTCTTTATCTCTCCTGCTCTCTCTCACTCTCTCTATTGTCTAAAACTCTCTCTCTTTTTAACCCTCTCATTCTCTTTCCCTCCCTTTATCTCTCTCTCACTCCTCCTGTGTCCCTCTCTCTTTCTCTCTTATAACTATCTTCTTTAACTCCTTCCCTCCCTTCCTCATTCCTACTCTCTCTGTCTCACTCACCCTCCCTCCTTCACATCCTTTATCTGTTTATCTCACTCTCCCTCCCTTCCTCTCTTTTCACCTCATTCTTGCTCCATCTCTCTTATCATCTCTCTCACTCTCTATGACTCTCACTCTATGTCACTCCCTTTTTCCTCTATCTCTCAATTTCATGCCTTCTCTCCCACTCTCTGTCTCTTTCTCTATCTCTCTCTCATTCTAACCCTCAAACGCTCCCTCCCTACATCCCTTTTCTCCCCCTCCCTATCTTCTTTCCTCTCTCCATTTCTCTCTCCCTCCGTTCTCTGCTCTCCCTATGATCTCTCATATATTTTCTCTCTTTTCCTCTCAACCTCCCTCATTCTTTCTTCTCTCTCTTTTTTTAACTCTCTCCCTCTCTTTCACTCCTTTTTCTTACTCTTTCTAGCTCTATTTCCATCTAACTCTTTTCTTCACTTGTCTCTCTATCTCTCTTTCTCTAATTTAATTGCTCGCTCTCCCTCACTTGCTCTCCCTCAGTTGCTCTTGCTCTCTTTCATCTCTCCCACACCCCTCTCTTGCAATCTCTACCTATCTCTCTCCCTTTTTATCTCTCTCTTTGTCTTACGTTAATCTTTCCCCCTCTCCCATTCCCACTCTCCCTACCTTACTGCATCCCTCTCTCTGTCTTTCTCTCACTCACTGACACACTCTGCCTCCCTCCCTCCCTAGCTCACTCTCTCTCTCCCACTCTCTTTCATTCTGTCCGATCCTACTTCTTTTTTATCTATATGAACCTTTCTCTTTTCCCATCTCTGCCTTGCCTCTACATATCTTTTTCATTTTTTTCCCTCCCATTATCTCTCCCCCACTCTTTACCTCTCTCATCTCTCTCTCTGTCTCTCAAACTCCCTATCTCAGTTTCTCTTACATTCTTGTTCATTCTATCTCTTTCACATTCTCTCTCCTTCACTCTCTTGCTCTCTCTTACTTCTATCTAATTAATCATCTCCCCCTCACTCTAACTTGCTTCACTGTCCCTCCCACCTTCAATTCCTTTATCTTTTTATCTCACTCTCCCTCCCTCCCTCCCACAATCCTACTCTCTTTCCCACTCTCCCTCCCTCCTTCAATTCCTTTATCTCTTTATCTCACTCTCCCTCCGTCGCTCCCTATTACCTCTCTCGTGTTCTATCCCTCTCTTATCATCTCTCTCACTCAATCTTCTTTCTCTCTCTCTCTTTGTCATTCTCTTTTTCTCTCTCTCCCTATCTCTCTTTCTCACCCTCTCTCCCACTCTCTATCTATTTCTCAATCTACACCTGGTTACAACCCTCAAACGCTCCCTCCCTACGTCCCTTTTTCTCATCTTCTCTATCTGCTTTACTCTCTGTCTATTTCCCTTGCACTTCCTTCTCTACTCTCTCTACCTTCTCTCATACATTTTCACTTTCTTTCTCTCTCTACGTCTCATATTCTCTCTCAATTTCTCTCTATTTTCTAACTCTCTCCCCTTCTCTCCCTCTCTTTCTCTTTTCCTCTCTCTTTCCCTCCATCTATCTCTCTCTCAGTCTTCCTCTATGTCTCTCTCTTTCTCTCGTCTCTCTATCTTCTCTACCCTAATCCCTCCCATACTCCCACACTGTCTCTATATCACTCTCCCTCCTTTCACATCCTTTATCTCATTATCTCATTCTCCTTCCCTCCTCTTTTTACAACTCTCTTTCTCTATCTCTTTTACTCTCTATAACTCTCTCACTTTGTCACTCACTTTTTCTCTCTCGCTCTCCATATCTCTCTTATGCACTCTCACTCACTCTTTCTCTTTCTCTATCTCTCCCTCATTCCAACCGCCAAACACTCCTTCCCTACTTCCCTTTTTCCCCCTTTTTATGTCCTTTCCTCACTCTATTTCCCTCTCCCTCCCATCTTTACTCTCCCTATGATCTCTCATACAGTTTCTCTCCCTCTTTCTCTCTTGACCTCTTTCAATCTTTCTTCTCTCTCTTTTTTACTCTCTTTCTCTCATTTGTCCTTCCCTTTTTTGCTCTATTTTTTTCTCTCTCTTTCTCTTGTCTCTATATCTCTCTTTCTCTAATTCCATTTCTTACACACTCTTACTTGCACTCCCTCAGTTGCTCTTGCTCTCTCTCATCTCTTTCACACCCCTTTCTTGCAATTTCTATCTATCTCTCTCGCTTTCTATCTCTCTCTCTCTCTCCTTCTTACCTCAATCTTTCTCTCTCTCCCACTCACACTTTCTCTACCTCTCTTCATCCCTCCCTTTATCTCTCTCTCTCTCCCATTCTTATACTTTGTCCCTCCCTCCCTCCGTCCCCAACTCAGTCTCTCTCTCCCTCACTCTCCTTCATTCTGTCTGACCCATCCTCTCCTCTTTTCCAACACTTATCATACTCTATCTCTCTCCTTCTTTTCCCTCCCTCTATCTCTCCCCCACTCATTACCTTTATTCTCTCGCTCCTTCTCTTAACCTCCCTATTTTGGTCACTCTAACTTGCTTGTTTATTCTATCCTTCTCACAATCTCCCTCCTTCGCTCTGTTGGCTTCTCTCTTCTCTATGCTTTAATCATCTCCCTCTCAGTCTTACTATCTTCACTCTCTCTCCCTCCCTGCCACAATCACTCTCTCTGTCTCACTCTCGCTCCATCCTTCACTTCCTTTATCTCTTTTCTTGATCTTGCTTCCTCCCTCTCTTTTTACCTCTTACATGCTCTATCCCTCTCTTATCATCTCTCCCACTCTCTGTGACTCTCTCACTCTCTGTCACTCACTTTTTCTCTCATTCTATCTCTCTATTTCTTGCCCTCTCACCTACTCTCTATCTTTTTCTCAATCTCCACCTCATTATAAACCACAAACGCTCCCTCCCTACGTCCCTTTTTCTCCCCCTCTCTGTCTCCTTCCCTCTCTCTCTCTCACTCTATTTTCAACTCGCTTCCTTCTCTACTCTCTGTACCATCTCTCGTACATTTTCTCTTATCTTTCTCTCTTCCTCTCATATTCTCTTTTAATCTATTTTGTTATTTTTTCTCGCTCTTTTTTAACTCTTTCTTGATTTCTCTCCCTTGTCTCTATTTTTCTCTCTATTTCCATCTTTCTATCTCTTCCACAATCCCTCTCTCTCTTACCGGTCTCTATCTTTCCATAGCTCCATCTTCCACTTTATATATCCCTCAACCTCTCCATCTCACCCTACTCTCTTCCCCACCTTCTCCTTCTCTCCATGTTTCTCTCTCACACGTTATTGCTATTACCCTCTTTCCATCATTCTACCTCATTTCTTGCTCCCTCGCTCGCTCTCGCTCTCTCTCATCTCTCACACCCAATCTCTCTCTCCTACTCTCCCTCACTTGCTCCCGCTCTCACTCATCTCTCCAACCCCATCTTTCTCCAATTTATATTTATCTCTCTCCCTTCTATTCCAACTCTCTTTACCTTCACCTCTTTATCCACCTCTCCCACTCCCTCAGACTCCCTCCCTCTCTCCCTCCCTCCTTCAATGCCATTATCTTTTGTATCTCACTCTCCCTCCCTCCCTCCCACAGTCCTACTCTCTTTCTCACTTTCCCTCCCTCCTTCAATTCCTTCATCTCTTTATCTCACCCTCCCTCCCTCTTACCTCTCTCTTGCTCTATCCTTCTATTATCATCTCTCCCACTCTCTATCATTTTATATGTTTCTCTCTCCCTATCTCTCTCTTTCTCGCCCTCTCTCCGACTCTATCTATTTCTCAATCTACACCTCATTACAACCCTCAAATGCTTCCTCCCAACGTCCCTTTTTCTCCTCTTCTCTATCTGCTTTCCTCTCTCTCTCTATTTCCCTTGCCCTTCCTTCTCTACTCTCTCTACCTTCTCTCATACATTTTCTTTTATTTTTCTCTCTACTTCTCATATTCTCTCTCAATTTCTCTCTGTCTCCTAACTCTCTCCCCTTCTCTCCCTCTCTTTCTCTTCTCCTCTCTCTTTCCCTCGCTCTATCTCTCTTTCAATCTTCTTCTTTTTCTCTCTTTCTCTCGTCTCTCCATCTTCTCTACCCTACACTCTCTCTATAACGCTCTCCTTCTATCTTGCACACTCGCTTTTTCTCTCTCCTAATCTCTGTCTTTCATGCCCTCTTTTTCACTCTCTGTCTCTTTCTCTATATCTCCCTCATTCCAACCCTTAAACACTCCCTCCCTATGTCTCTTTTCTCCTCCTCCCTATCTCCTTTCCTTTCCCAATTTCCCTCTCGCTCCCTTGCCTGCACCCCTATGATCTCTTACATTTTCTCTCTCTCTTTCCCTCTCAACCTCCTTCATTCTTTCTTCTTTCTCTTTTTTAACTCTCTCTCCTTCTCTCCTTTTTCTTTCTCTTTCTTTCTTTCTCTCCAATTTCCCTATCAACCATCTTTATTTCTTCTTCTCTTGTTTCTCTATCTCTCTTTCTCTAATTTCATTGCTCGCATTCTCTCACTTGCTCTCTCTCATGTCTCCCACACCACTCTCATGCAATCTCTACCTCTCTCCCTTTCTATCTTTCTCTCTCTCCATCTTACCTCAATCTTTCCCTCTCTCCCACTCCCACTCACTCTACCTCGCACAATTCCTCTAGTTATTTCTTTCCCTCTCTCACATTCTCTCCCTCCCTCCATAACTCACACACTCTTTCTCTCACTCTCTTTCATTCTATCAGACCCTATCTCACTTTTCTCTTTCAACATACTTATCATAATCTCTCTTTCCCTTTTTCTTTTCCATCTCTGCCATACCTCTCTACATTTCTCTATCCTTTTTTATCCTCCCTGTATCTCTCCTTGACTCTTTACCTCCCTCATCTCTCTCTTAATCTCTCGACCTCCCTATCTCAGTCTCTTTCACTTCCTTGTTCTTCTATCTCTCTCAGATTCTCCCTCCTCCACTCTCTTTCTCTCTCTCTCTTACTCTCTTTGTAAATCATCTCTCTCTCTTACTTTTTCACTCTCTCTCCTTCCTTCCCACAATCCAACTCTCTGTCTCACTCTCCCTCCTTCACTTTCTTTATCTCTTTATCTCACTCTCTCTTCCTACCTCGCTTTATACCTCTCTCTTGCTCTATCCCACTCTTATCATCTCTCTCACTCTATCTTTTTTTTTCTCTCACTCTCTATCACTTACCCCATTGCTCACTCTCTCTCACTCGCTCTCCCTCTCTCTCATCTCGGGCAGCCCATCTCTTATCACCGTTTACCTATCTCTCTCCTTTCTATTCCATATCACCTTCCCTTCACCTCTCTATCCCCCTCTCTCACTCCCTCGCACTCCCTCTCTCCCTTTCTCTTGCTTGGTCCCTTACTCCCTTTGTCTCTTTCTCCCTCTCTGACCCTCTGCCTTGTTTCTTCCTCTCTACACTTATCTTATTCTCTCTCCACCCTCACTCTCCCCTATCTCTCCCTTACCTTTCTTGATATCACACTCCTTTTTCTCCCTCTTTATCTCTCTCTTCTTCTTTACCTCTTATATTCTCTCTCTCTCCTCTCTCCATCTATTGGTCTCCCTCTCTTTTTCATTTTCACTTGGTTGCTCACTCTATCTCTCTCACTCTCTCTTCTATTCTCTCTTCCTGTCTCTCTTATCCCTATTAATAGTCTTCTCTCCCTTTATCTTACTCTCTTCACTCTCCCTCCCTCCATCTTCTTACACCTCTATCTCATGCTTGTTCTCTGTCACCTTGATCTAGTTCTCTTACTTTCCTTCTCTCTCTCCCTCCATTTCTATCCATATCTCTCTCTTTATGACTCTTTTTCTTGATATCACTCTCTCGTGCTCTTTTCTCATTCCCTTCCTCTTTCTCTCACTCTCTTGTGCCCTCTCCTTCCCTCCCTCCTTCCTCTTCTCTATCACTCACTCACTCTCCCCCTCCCTCACTCTGCCTCTCATTCCTCTTTTTCTATTCATTCTCTTCTCTATCTTCCCCTCTCTCTCCCACTTTCTATACCCGATCCCTCCCTACTCTCTTATCTCTCTCTTGTTTCTATATATTTACCTCCCTCTCTCCCTCTCTCAATTCTCTCTCCTCTCACAATCTCTTCTCTCGTTTGCTTCCTCCCACTCGCTCTCTCTCTCACCGTTGCTCTCTCACTTTTTACTCACTCTTTCCCTATCTTTCCTTATTTCTTTCTCTCTGACCCTTTTTCAATTCCCAGCTTCCTCTCCCTTTTATTATTATCTTTAGTCTCTCCCTCTCTCATTTCTCACTTTCTTTTTCCACTTTATTTTCTCTCTCTACTCCGTTCTCTTTTTCTCTCTCATTCTCTCTTCCTCCCCTTCCCTTTCTATCTAGCTTGCTCTCACCCACACACTCTCACTTGTTCCCATTTTAACTCTAACTCTCAAGTGTGCTCTCACCCACTTTCCCTCTCTCCTTACATCTCTCTCTTTTCTCTCCACTCTCTCTTCTTTTTTTATGTATCATTTGCCCTTTCTCTCTCTATCTTCTCTTTATATCTCTCACTCCCACTCTCTCTATCTCTTCCTCTTGCTCTCTCACTCTAACTCTCACTCTCTTACTCTCTCTATATTCCTCCCCCTTCTATTCCTCTAACTTTATCTTCCTCATGGTCTCTCTGTCCCTCCTTCCCACCCTTCATCCCTAACTCTCACTTATCTCCCTCCCTCTCTCTCCCACTTCTCTTCCTTTTTTTCTAGCAATACTAGCTCTCCCTCTATCACTCTCTCTAGTTCCTATGCTCACTTGCTCGCTCTCTCACACCCTATTGTTTCTCTCTTTTAATCTTGCTACTTTTTTTCTTTATATTATTTATTACTGTCCCTTTTTCTCCCACCCTCCCTCTTGCTTTCTCTCTCCCTCACTCCCACTTACCACTATCTCTCAATTTCTATATCTCCCTCCCTTTCTGACTTCATTTTTCCTCTCTCTCGACCCTCCCCATCTCTCTCCACCCCACTTTTGATTTCTTTCTCTTTATCCTTGCACTTCTCTCTCTCTCATTCTCTCTTTCTCTGTCTCTCTTTCAACCCTTAGTCTATCTTACTCCCTCTCTCACTCACTTGCTCACTATTCTCTATCTCTTTATTACCCTATCGCTCTCCCTCTCTCTCTCTTTTCATCTCATTCTTTCTCTTACTTTCTCCTCCTATCTCACAAACTTTCTCTGCTCCTCTTTCTTTCCCCTCTCCCCCACCTCTCTCTTGCACTCTTTCCCTTTCACTCACTCTTACTTTATCCATTGCTCTCTCTTTTCTCTAGCTCTCTGTCTTGCTCTTCTTTCACTCTCCCTCTCTGCGTCTTCCTCTCTCACACTTTCTCTCTCCCCTCCTCTCTCTACCCTCTACTCTCTACCTCCTATCCTCTCCCTTTCTTTGCCTTACTCTCTCTCAATTTCTTATTGTCGCTCTTCCTCACAATCTTTATGTTGCTCTCTCCCTTTCTCATTCTCTCTCTATCTTTCTCGCTCTCACTTCATTTTTTGTCTGTCTCATTTGCTTACTCTATTTTACTCTCTCTCTTATCTATCATATTTATCTCTCTCTCAACTAACTCTTTTTCTCTCTCATTCTTCTCTCTCTCTCTCTCGACACCCTCCTCTCATCTATTTCTTCAGCTCTCCCTTACGCACTCTCTCTCCCTCTCCATTTATCTCTCTCTCCTTCCTCTCTTCCTCAATTTCTCTCTTCTCTCGATCTCTGTTTTCTTCACTTCCTCACCATCTCTCTCTTCATTTATTTTAAATTCTCATCCTCTCTCTAACAAAATTTCATTTCATATTTCTCTCCCGCTCTTTCTATCTCTTGCTCCCCTCTTATGCCTCGCTCTCTCTGTCTTATCTCTCTCTTCTTCCTCTCTCTCTACCTTTATCCTTCTTTCCTCGCACACTCTCTCTGTCTCTCTATCTCCCTCTCACTCTCTCTCCTACAATCTCGCTCTATCACTCTCCCACCCTCTTTCTTTTTCTTTCTCTTATAATAAAACTTCTCTTTCTCTCTCTCTCAATTCTACTCATATCTTACTTTATTTGCCTCTTTCTCTTTCTCTTACTTTCTTTCATCTCTCTTGCTTTCTGCCCTTTCTGTTTCACTATCTCACACTCTCTCCCTCAATCTCTTCTCTCTTTAATCTCCTTATCATTCTTTGTCTCACTCTCTCCCTCTCTTCCTCTCTCTCTTGCTCTCAAGTCTCTCTATTTTTTTTCTTGTGCTCTCTCGCCATTCTTATATCTCTTGCACTATCAACTTCTCTATGCCCCCTATCCTCCTTCTTTCTCTACTCTCCATCCCTCCCTCCCTCTTTCCTCTCTCATTTTTTCTCTCTCTAGCTCTCACTTTTCTATTTCTATCCCTCCCTCCAGTATCCTGCCCTCCTTTTCTCTCTTTCTCTCATAATATCTCTACTTTTCCTATTACTATTTTTCTCTTTCTCTCCATCCTTTGTGCTCTCTCTTAATTGTTTCACCTTTCTACTGCACTCTCTCTCTTTGTCAATCACATTTTCACTCCCACTTTATCTCTCTACCACTGTTAGACCTCTTCTATCTGTATCTCTCTCTCTCTTACTCTCCCTCTAGCTTCCTATATGTTGCTCTCTCTTTCTCTCTTCCTCCCCTCTTTTCCTTCTCTCTTACTCTATCTCTCTTCTCTCTTCATCTTTCTCCCTCGCTCTCCCTCTTAGTCTCCCTGTCATTCTAATGTTTTATCCCTCAAACCTTCTGTTTTTATCTCTCAATCAATCTCTCTCACATTTTCTTCCTCACACTTTCTCTCTGCCACTCTCTCAGATTCTTTCTCTCACTCTTTATTACAATCTCTCTCCCTTTATCTCTCTCTTGCTCTTCCTCTATCTTCCTCTCATTTCACTCCCTCTTGTTTTCTGTCACTCATTCTCTATCTTGCTCGCACTCTCTAGTTCTCCGCTCACTCTTTCCTTTTTCTTATCTCCTCCCATCCCTCCCACCATCTCTCTCTCCCATTGTCCCTCTCCTTCCCACTCTACTTCACTCTTTCTACCCCTCCCTCCCTACCTCCCTCCCTCCCATATGTCTCTTTCTCTCTCTTTTTTCTCTCTTTCTCTCACCAGCCTTCTCTCCCTCCCTCTCTAACTCTATCCCTCTCTTTTTCTCTCTCACTACCTTGATCTTTTGATCTCTCTTCATTAATCTTGGTCTTTGTCACCCTCTTATTATTATCTCTTCTCTCAAATTCGTTCTCCCTCTCTTCATCTCTCATTCTCTCTATATCCTTCCTTATTTCTCTTTCTTTCTCTCCCTTCATCACTTTCTCTCCCTCACTCTTCCTCCCCCTCCCCCTCTCACTCCCTCTTACTCTGTCATCTCTCACCATCTTTCCTCTGTCTATCTATCTCTTTATTTTGTTCATATCTTTCTTATTCTTACTCTCTCTAGCTCTTGTTATTTATCCCTTTCTTACTCACTATACCATTTATTCACCCTCTCTTCTTTGTCACAAACTCTTACTCCTCTCGCTCTCACTCCCTCGCTCGCTCCTCCCTCTCTTCCTTGCTCTCTTTCTCTCTCCCTTAGTTATTTTGTCTTTCTCTTCTACTAATCCCTCTCTCTATCACTCTAGATCTCCCTCCCATCTCTCTATTCTCAATATCTCCCCCTCTCCCCCTCTCTATTAGTCCCTCTCCTTACCTTCTCTTTTTACCTCTCACACCATTCCTCTCTATCTCTCTCTTCTTCTCTTCAATTCATCTTCTCTCTTGTGTTCTCGCTCACCTTCTAGCTTTACCTATCTCTCACTCCCACTCTCTTCCCTCTCAGTATTTCTTTCCCATTCTCTCTAGCACTCTCCCTCTTTCTCTCTCATCTCTCTCACTATTTCTTCCTCCTTTTCTAGCTCAATCACCTTTTTTCTCTCCTTTCTCTCTTTAGTTCTCTCTCTCCCACTATCTCATCTTTCTCACTCTCGCTCCTTGTTGCTCCCTTTTCTCTTGCTCTCTCTCACTCTCTCTTTTTTTTCTGTATCCCTATTTCTCTCTCTCAATATTCCACAGATTGTCCATCTATTTCTCTTTTTTATCATGCTCTCCCTTTCCTCTCTCCCTCTGTCTTAGTATACATCAACCTAATAATGTCTCTCGATTCATGTCACTCTCATTGTCTCTCTCTTCCCTCTCTTACCTCTATTGTTCGCCCTCTCTTCTCGATTCCTCTCTCTCACTTCTCACAACAAGAGAGACGATGGGAAGGAAATATCGGGAGAAGATAGAGTGAGGGAAGAAAGAGCAAGAGTGAGTGAGTAAGAAAGGGAAGTAGAGCAAGAAAATGATTGAAAGAGAGGGAGAGATAGATAGGAAGAGGAAGGGAGAGGGAGGGAGATAGAGCAGAAAATAGAGTGAGAGAGAATCGAGACAATTAAGTAGAGAAAAGGAGGGAGTAAAAGAGAATGAAATTAATGAGAGAGAGAAAACAAGAGAAAAAGTGAGAGAGAAATAGAGATAAAATAAAGTACAAAGGACGAGTGAGGAAGAGAGATGAAGTTAAAGAGAGAGCAAGAGCGGGAGCCACAAAGAGAGGGAGGGATGGAGTAAAAGAGATTTTTGAAAAGAAAGAGCAAAAGAGGGAGGGATAGTGAGAGAGAAATAAAGAGAGTGAAAAAATGCAAGAGAGAATGAGCTTAAGGAAAAGAAGGTAGGAGAAGAAAATAAATATTGGGAGAAAGGGGATGAGATGGAGAGAGAGAGGGAGAAGAAGAGAGTTAGGGAAAGAGAGGAGAGAGGGAGTGTGTGATGATATAGAGAGTGAGAGAGGGAGAACGGTGAGTGAGAAAGAGAGAGAGAGCGAGGTAGAGGGTAAGAGTGAGTAAAATTTAATAAAGATGAGCAATAGAAGGAGAGAGAAAGGAGTGTTAGAGAAGAGAGTTCAAGAGAGAGGGAGAAGAAGAGATTGAGTGAGAAAAGAGAGACAGCGACAGAGAGTGTAAGAGAGGAAGGAAGTGCGGGATAGATAAAAGAGAGGGAGAGAGAGATTGAGAGAAAGGGAGAGAAATATATGAGATTGAGAAAGAGAAGAGAGAGCAAATTAGAAGTAATGAGGAGGAGAAATAGTGAAAGAGACATGGAGGGAGGGAGAAAGGACAAATAGGGGTAGTGGAAGAGGAAGAGAGGGAGAGAGTGAAATAGTGAGAAGGAAATGGAGAACAAACAAAGAAAGAGCAAGAGAGATTGAGAATTGGGGTTAAGGATATTGAGAGAGAGAGAGAGATAGTTTAAAGAGGATTGAGGTTGACAGAAAGAGGGGAGAGGTAGGGAGGATGATCAAGAATGAGAAGAGAAGGAGAAAAGAGAGAGCGAGAGAGAGTGAGAAAGACAATGAATGTGTTAAAGATAAGGAGTGCAAGGGAGGGATGGGGGAAGGAGCGAAAAGCTGGGTGAGATGTGTGAGAGAAAGTGATAAATAATTAGAGATAGATGGGAGAAGAGAGAGTGATTATGACATAGGAGATACCTTGAGAGCAATAGAGTGAGATAGAGATTGAGAGGGGGAATAGGTGAAAACAGAGACAGAGATTGAGAGAGGGAATGCATGTAAAAAAGACAGAGAGGGAGTGTGTGAGAATCATTAAAGTGTGGGAGAAAGAGAGCTAGAGTGGGAGTGTGAGAGAGAGTACAAGAGAGAAATAGAGAGAGAATGGAGAGTGAGGGAAGATAGAGCTATCTTGATTCAATGAACAACAAAGAGGCATAGGGAGAGCAGTAAAATGAGTAGAGATATGAAGATTGAGAAAGAGAGAGACAGAAAAAGAGTAACAAAAAAGAAATTTAAAGAGATAACAAGATTGAGAAAGAGATAGAGGAATAGAAAGAGTGAGAGATGATAGAAACTAAAGAGAGAGTAAGTGATGGAGAGGAAGAGGGTGAGAGTGAGAGTGATTAAAAAGAGAGATAAAATTTAGTGAAAGAAGGAATAAAAGAGACACAATGTCCATGTGTGTGTGTGTTCGTAAGAAAAACATAGAGAGAGAAGAGTGAGGGAAGATTAAGTGAGAGAGTGTGAGGGAAGATAGAGTGCGCGAGAGTGAGTAAGATGGAGAATAGGAGCAAAGAGAAGATAATGAGATTAAATAAATAAAGAGAGAGGAAGATAGATTTTAGAAAGGTAGAACCAGATAGGGAGTTTTAGAGAGAGAAAGAGTGTTTGTGCAATTTGGGTGAGAGAGAAGGAGAGAGAGGGAAGTGAGAGGGAGATGGAAAGGGAGGGAGAGAGGGGGAGAGAGAAATAAAGAGAGTGAGAGAATGAAGAAAGCGAGAAAGAGAGAGAAATAGATAGAGGGATAGAGAGACTATATGTGACATAAAAGAGATAGAAAGTGCAAGAGAGCTAGAAAATGTCATAGAACAGAGGGTGAGAGAGAGATAGCAAAAAGGAAGAGATTGAGAAAGAAGACATAGAGGAGGTGTGAAAGAGGTTGAAGAGAGAGAGCGAGTGAGATAGGGAGAAAAAGAGACAGTTAAATAGAGAAAGAAGAGAGAATAAGGGAAGAGGGAACAATATAGAGTGAGCAACAGAGAGAGGAAGGGAAAGTAAGAGAACGAGTCAGAGTAAGAGATAGAGTGGCATGGAGAAATAGAGATAGAGGGAGAGGGATGAAGAGAGAAAGAGAGAGATCGAGAGTGTGTGTATGAGAGATACAGAGAAATAGAGAAAAAGTGAGCAAGATATAGTGCGGGATAGCGAGAAAGAGAGGAGAGTGAAGTGAAAGCATTAGGAGGGAGAGCGGTAATGAGAGTAGAAAAAAAGAGAGGGAGTAAGAATGAGTGGAATTGAAGAGAGAGAGAAAGGAATTTGAATATGGACAGAGAAGTGAGAGTGAGGGAAGAGAGAGCAAAGGTGAGAGAGAGAGAAGAGAGCAAGTAAATAAATTGATGGCAAAGTGAGAAGTGAGACACGATAGAAATGAAGAATGAGATGAGAGAGATTATGAGAGAGAAAGAGGGAGAGTGAGAAGAGAGAGAGGGAGTGATAGTAAGAATGAGTAAGAGAGCATGACATAGAAGAGAGAGCTAGAAGAATAATATAAGGGAGAGGGATATAAGAATAAGCAAGACAGAGAGATAAAAACGTGCGAAAGAGCAAGAAATGACAAAAGAGAGATACAGAGAAAGGGGGAGAGAGATGAACATTAAAAAAGAGCAAGAGAAAGAGAGAAGAATGAAGAGTAAGTGAGATTGAGAGACAAAGAAAGATGGAGTAAGAGATACTAAGGGAAGAAAGAAAGGTAG
>NEWO01000667.1:238244-251839 GCA_003013225.1 Phalaenopsis aphrodite | reverse complement strand
AAAGCAAGAGTGAGGGCGAGAGAAAAAGGGACAAAGATAAAAAATAGAAAGAAAAAAGGGTAGCAAGATCAAAAGAGAGAAACAATAGAGTGGGAGAGAGCGAGTGAGCTTAGGAAATAGAGAGTGGATAGAGGAAGAGTGAGAATTGCTAAAAATATGGAGAGAGAAGAGTGAGAGTGTCCATCCATCTCTCTCCTTTCCCACACTCTCTATTTCTCTCCCAATCTCCCATCCCTCTCTCTGGTCTCTCACACTCCTTATCTTCCTTGTCCTTCTCCCTGTTCTCCCTCTCTCCCCTTTCTTTATCATCCACCCTCCCTGCCTCTGTCTTGAACTCACTCTCTTCTCTCCTGACTCCTATATGTATCTCTTCTCTCTCTCCTCTTGCTCAATTTTCTATTTATATATATCTCTCTACCTCCCTCCCTCCCTCCCTCCCTCAATCTATCTCCCTTCTCTCTTATGCTCTCTCTCCCAATTTTTTTCTCTCCCTTGTCCATCCCTCACTTTCAGTCTCTCTTGTCCGTCCCTCCTCGTACCAACATCTCTCCCTCCTTACCTCTCTATGTGCTTCTCTCAATATCCTCTTACTTCTAACTCTCTCTATTTGTTTTGATTTCTCTTCTCCTTCTTCTCATTCTTACTTCCTCTCTGTCACACCCTCTCGCTCATTCCCTCACGTTCACTCTAACTATCTTCTATCTCTCTCGTACTCTCCATCTCTATCACTCTCTCCCTTTGTCTCTCTCCTTGCCTCTATACATCTCTCTTTCTTTGTCTACCTTCATCTCTATCTTCCTCTCTTCCTATCTCTCTCATATTCTCTTCTCTCTAACTTGAACCCTCCCTTTCTTTCTCTCTCTCCCTTTATACCTTGGCATCAATCTCTCTTTCTCTCTATCTCTCTCTCTTAATCTCTCTATAACACTCTCTACCTCCCTCTTTCATTCTCCCTCTCTCTCCCCTCTTGCTTTCTCTCCTATTGTCATATATCTTCTGTAAGAGCAAGGAAGGAAAGGTGGGAGAGACTAATTAAGAGATAAAACCAGAGTGTGTGAGGGATATAGAGCATGAGAATGAGAGGGAGAGTCCATTTATGGCAGCTTATTTGGTGCATTGGCATTTTGAAAACACAGCTGGCTCGTTTGGGCAAACTAGTTTTGACACCTTATGCATATTCCAAATGCTAAAAACATCATTTTCAAACTGCACCTACCCTGGTGCGGTGGCAGCTTTCTGGCAGTGGTTTGGCTTTTCCAAAAAAATAAAAATTTGTAATAGCCACCACCCCTAGCTTATCAGCAGATTATTCAATAAGCTACAACTGCACCAAACAGACCCTAAGAGGGAGAGCGAGGGAGAAAGATGAAGAGAGAGGAGAGATAGAGTAAGAGAGATGGAAAAGTGGGAAGGAGGGAGAGAGAAAGAGCAACATATAGGATGATAGAGGGAGAGTAAGAGAGAGAAATAGAAATAGAGGAGGTCTAAGAGGTAGAGAGACAAAGTGGGAGTGAGAATGGGAGTGACAAAGAGAGAGAGTGTAGTAGAAAGGTGAAGCTATTAATAGAAAGCACAAAGGATGTAGAGCAAAATAAAAATAGTAAAAGAAAAAATAGAGATATTATGAGAGAAGAGAAAAAAGGAAGGAAGGAGGCTGAAGGGAGAGATAGAAATAGAAAAGTGCTTGCTAGAAAAAAAGAAAAAAATGAGAGAGGAAAGAGGGATGGAGGGATGGAGAGTAGAGAAAGAAGGATGATAGGGGATAAAGAGGTTGATAGTGCAAGAGATATAAGAAAAAGGAGAGAACACAAGAAAAAAAATTGAGAGAATTGAGAGCAAGCGAGATAGAGGAAGAGAGCGAGGGAGTGAGAGAAAGAAACATGATAAATAGATTAGAGAGATAGAAGATAGAGGGAGAGAGTGTGAGATAATGATATAGAAAGGAGGCAGAAAGGTAGAGAGATGAAAGAAAGTAAGAGATAAAGAAAGATGCAGATAGAGTAAGAGATAAGTAGATATGTGTGTGAGAGAGAGAGAAAAGTTATAATATAAGAGAAAGAGAAAGAAGGAGGTTGGTAGAGTCATAGAGCGAGATTCTCGGAGAGAGAGAGAGGGAGATCGGGATCATGGAAAAGCAATGGGGAAGAGAGAGAAAAAAGGAGTCCTACGAACAAATTGAGATGGAGGGCAGGTGTGGGGAGAGAGAGGGAGTTAGAAAAAGGGAGGGAGAGAGAGAAAGGGAAGAGAGAACGAGGGTGAGAGCAAAAGAGTGGGAGAGAGCGAAAGAGACGAGCAATAGAAATAGAGAGACTAAAGGAGATAAAGCGACATGGAGAACATTGCTAGAGAAAAGTGAGAGAAAGGGAAAAAGATTGATAGATGGAAAACGAGTGAGAAAGAGGGAGGCAGAGAGGAAGATGGAGGTCAAAAGATAAACAAAGTGGGAGAAAGAGATAGAGGGAGAGAGTGTGGGAGGAGAGAGGGATAAAGAGGGAGAGAGAGAGGAAGGAAGAGAGAGATAAGTGAGAGAGAGGGATAAAAGGGGAGCAAGAGATAAAAAGAGTGGTAGAGAAATAAGAAATGAAAGTGAGTTAGAGAGAGGAAGAGGAAGTAAAAGAGATGAAGATTTAGATGGTGAGGGAGTGAAGAGAGCAAACATCAACAGAAGAGAGAAATTGAGGATTAGAGGAAGGAGAAAGAGTGTGTGTGTGAGGGAGAGATGAAGAGATAGATGAGAGGAGGGTGTAGAGAGAAAGAGAAGAATGAGCGACGAAAAGAGTAGGTGAAGAGAGAGATAAAGATGAGAGAGAAGAGAGAGTCAAATAGAGTAAGTAAAGGAGAGACAAAAAATTGAAGAGAAAGCGATAAACATAGACAGAGAAAGGGAGAGTGAGAGAGCAAGAAAATGCTTGTGAGAAAGAGAGAATAAGAAATGGAGAGAGAGCAAGGCAGAGGGGGGGAGATCGAGAGAAGAGAGAAACTGAGGAAGAGAAGAAGGAGAGAGAGAAATGGAGAGGGCGAGAGAGTGTGTCAGGGGGAGATAGAAGAGATTGCCAGAAGAGAGAGAATTGAGAGAGTGAGAGAGGGAGGTAAAAATATAGAGACAGGAGAGAGATAAGCAAGTAGGGAGGAAGTGAGAGTGGGAGAGAGTGGAATATAGAGAAGAGATTGAATAGAAAGAAAGGGATGAGAGGCAGAGTGAGAGAGGGAAAAGAGTGTATGAGTGATCGAGAATGTTGAAGAGATAAACGGGAAGAAGGGAGGGAGGAGAGGGTACAAGAGAGTGAGAGAAAGAGGTGGGGAATGTGAACAAAGCATGAGAGAGTGAGAGTAAGAAAAAGAGACATAGAGAGAGAGAGATAGAAGGAGATGGAGGGAGAAAGAGAAGGAGAGTGTCAGAGAATAAGAGCGAGGAGATTGAGAGAGAGTAGAAGAGATAGAAAGAGAAAAAGTGGGAGGGAGGGAGAGAATGGTCTGTAGAAGATAAAGAGTGTAGAGGAAAGGAGGGAGAGGGAAATAGAAAGAGGATAAGGAGGGGGAGAAAGAGGGACGTAAGAAGGGAGTGTTGAGATTTGGAGTGGAAAAGACAACAAGCGAGTGAGTGAGCAAAGTGAGAGAGAGAGTGAGAGAGTGATAGGGAGTGAGACATAAAGTACATAGAGTAAGAGAGATAATAAGATAAAGAGAATGAGTGAGAAAAAAAGCAAGGGAGAAAGAAAATAGTGAGGGAGGGAAGGAGAGTGAGATACAAATAGAGGGAGTGAGGGAGGGAGTGAGGGAGGGGAAGAGAGTGGAAAAAGTATGAGAGAGCGAGTGAGAGAGGACTAATAGAGAAAAAATTAAGAGGGATATTATAAGAGAGAAGGAGAGAAAGTTAGAAAGAGAAAGTGCTCAAGCGAGTTAGTGACACAGTGAGGGAGGTGGAGAGATGAAGGGAGAGAGATAGAGTGAGGGAAAAGAGGGGGAGGAGAGATGAGGAGAGATTGAGGGATAGAGAGAATATGATAAGTATAGAGAGAGAGAAGAGAGGGTGCGCCTAAGAGGGAGAAAGAGAGTTGGGGAGAGTGAGATTGTGCAAGAGAGGTTGTGGGATGGAGAGAGAGATAATGAGATTGAGAGAGTGTGTGTGTGAGAGTGAGGGAGAAAGAGATAAAGAGTGGCTTGAAAGAGAGAGAGATAGGTAGAGAGTGCGAGATAGAGAGGGTGGGAGAGATGAGCGAGAGCAAGAGAGCGTGAGGGAAGGTAATGAGAGAGATAGAGAGAGAGAGAGAGAGAGTAAGAAATGCATTAAAAGTAAAAGAGAAAGAGAGAAATGATAAGAGATAGGGAGAGAGATATAGTGATATGGTGTTAGAGAGAGAGCTAGGAAGAGGGTGATAAGAGGTTGAGAGGGAAAGGTTGTCGGTGAGGGATAGACCAAGTGAGGGAGGGAGGTAGGGAGAGATAGAGAGACTAGACAGAGAGAGAGGGGGATAGAGGGAGAGTAAGAGTGAGATAAAGGAAGGGAAAGAGAGAATGAGAAAGAGAGGGAGAGAAGGATTTTGAGAGTTGATAAAGTGAAATAAAGATAATGTGAGAGAAAGGGAGAGAGAGGACGGGGAAGGTAGAGAGGGAGAGATGGAGATAGATAGTGAGGAGTGGGACAGAGAAGAGTGAGAGAAGGAGATTAAGAAAAATAGAGAGTGAAACGGAAGAGAGTATAAAAGAGATAAAGAGGAGCAAGAGAAGATATAGAGTAGAGGATAGAGTGAGACAAAGGGAGAAAAAATGAGAGAGGGAGGGAGGGATGGAGTGTCATTGTTAAATTGAGGAAGAGTGAGAGGAAGAGAGAGGGAGAAAGAAGGAGTGCGAGAATAGAGAGAGTAAAGAAAAAGAGATCTTAGTACAGTGTGAAATAAATAGAGAGATATGGAGGGAGAAGAGAAAATAAAGAGAGAGAAACAACAAGAGAGTGAGGGAGAGAGAATGAGAGAAAGATAGTGGGAGGGAGAGGGGAGAGAGTTAGAATAAATAGAGTGTAAGAGTGAGAGAGAGGGAGAGAGAGAAAGAGACAGAGAAAGGAATTGAGAGCAAGACATGGTAAGACAAAATGAGATAAAAGTGATAGTAACAGAAATGAGTGAGGAGAGAGGTACAAAAGAGGGAGCGGGATAGAGAGAAAGGGAGAGACCATGAGGGAGGGTGGTCAGAGAGGGACAGAAAAAGGAAGAGAGGATAAAGAGTAAGAGAGGTGGAGGGAGAGTGATAGAGAGCTAGGGAGAGTAGAAAGAGAGAGAGCAAAAGCGACTCGAGAGAGTGAAAGATAAAGTGGGACAGAGTGAGCGAGCAAAGCAATAGAGATGAGAAGATAGATTGCAAAAGAAACAAAGGAAAATAAAGGGAATAGATAGAAAACAGAGTTAGAGAGAGACAAGGAGATATAGGGAGAATGGGAAAGAGAGATAGGGGGGAAAGGATGGAAACAATAGTAAGTGAGAGGAAAGAGAGAAAGATGTGAGAGAGAGTAAGAGAGAGAAGTGAGAGAGTAAAAAGCATTTGGGAGAGAAAGAGAGCGAGGGAAAGAGAAAGAATGGAAAGAGATAGAGAGAGAGTGAGAAGGAAGTAGAGAGATGAAAGCAAAGTAGGAGAAAGAGAGAGGGGGTGAAGAGTAAGAGAGAGTGAGACACAAATAGAGAAGAGAGATAGATAGATAATTTGAGACTAAGTTAGAGCATGCAAGAGAGAGAGATCAAAATAAGGGGGAGAGAGGGGGTAAGGAGCAAGAGAGTTAGAGGCAAGTAGGGAGGTAGGGTGGGAAGGAGGGAAGAGAGGTAGAGGGAGGGAGAGCAGAAGGGGGCGGAAGAGAAAGGAACATAGAAAAAAAAGAGAGATAAAAGAGATAGAAAAGTGTAAAAGAGAGAGGAAATAGAAGGGAGAGAGATCGTCAGAGTGAGTGAGAGTAAAGTGAGTGAGAAAGGGGAGAGATAGAAATAAAGGTAGGAACATGAGAGAGTGCTTGCGAGGGATGGAGAGAGGGTGGGAAGGAAGGAGAGGGATAGAAAGAATGAAGAGACATAGAGTGAGAGAGGAGGGAGGGAGAGGGAGTGGGAGAGATGGATAGAATGAGAAGAAAGATCAAGAAGAGAGAGAAGAGATAAGAGAGAAATAGAAAGATGAGAAAAAAGAGAGAATAACGAAAGAAGGAAGACATGAGAGTGAGGATGTTATCAAAGATAGAAGGGAAGAGAAAGGGAGGGAGTGAAGAAACAATGTAAGGCATAAATGAGTGAAAAGCAGTGAGAGGGAGAGGGGAAGAAAGATAAAGGAGATGAAAGAAGGGAGGGAGAGAGGAAGAAAAGGTGAGTAAAGGAGAGAGTGTGTGTGAGAAAGTGAGACAGAGTTAGTGAAACAAAGAGAGAGAAAGAAGAGAGAGCAAGTAAAGAGAGGGACGGCAAAGAGAGAAGTGAGAGACAGATAGAAAGGAAGAATTAGAGGAGGGAGATTATGAGAGAGAAAGAGCGAGGGAGTGATTGCACGAATGGGTAAAAGAGCATGTGATAGAAGAGAGAGTTATAGGAATAATATAGGGAAAGGGAATAAAGTCTAAGTAGGGCAGAGAGATAGAAGAGTGTGAGAGTGATAAGGAATGAAAAAAGTGAGATATAGAGAAAGGGGGAGAAAGATGGAATTTAAAAAATAGCAAGAGAAGGAGAGAGAAAAATGAAAATTAACTGAGAGTGAGAGATAAGGAGAGAGGGAGTAAGAGAGACTAAGGGATGAAGAGAGATAGAGCAAGAGGGAATGAGAGAGAGAAGAATTGCAAGGATAAGGAGAAAGAGATTGAAAGAGGAATGGAGAGTGAGGGAGAGAGAGAGTGAGTTGGGGATGGAGGGAGGGAGGGAGAAATTGAGAGATAGTAGGAAATGAGAAGGAGGGAGAGAGAAAGCAAGACTGAGGGTGGGAGAAATAGGGATAATGATAAAGAATAGAAAAAAAGGGTAGAGAATAGAATCTGAGAAAAGAAAGATAAAATGGGAGGAAGAATGGGAGGAGAAAATATGGAGAAATTGAGTGAAAGAGATTGAAAAAGTTGGGAAGGTAGAGAATAGAGTTTGATAGAGTTTGAGAGACATGGAAGAGAAAGCAAGGGAGAGAGAGAATAAGAGAGAGGGAGGGCGGGAAAGGGAGAAGGAGAGTGAAAGGGAGGGCATCAAGGCGTATGAATAGAAGAGAATACAAAGAAATATAGTCAAAGAGATAAGGAGGGAACAGAAGAGAGCAGAAAAGAGAGGGAAAGAGAGAGAGATAAAAAGAGAGCAATGGAGAGAGAGAGAGCGAGAGCCAAAAAATGGTTAGCAAATAAATGATAGAGAGGAGCAGAGAGTGGCTTGGAGCACACTTAAGAGAGAGATGAAAAATGGAAACAAGTGCGAGAGTGTGTGGGTGAGAGCAAGCGAGATAGAAAGGGAAGGAGGGAGGAAGAGAGAGAATGAGAGGGAAAAAGAGAGTGCGGGAGAGAGAGAAGAGAGAGAGGTAATTAGGGAGGGATAGAGAAACAAATAAGGAGGTTAAGAGAAAGAAATTAAGAGATAAATGAGAGAGAGAGAGAATAAAGATAGTGATAAAAGTGAGAGGAAGATGGAGATTGAAAAAGGGTGAAAGAGAAGAACGAGGGAAAGATGGGGATATAGAGAGTAAAAGTGAAAGAGTAATAGTGAGAGAGAGAGTGGGAGGGAGCAAGAGAGAGGATATTTTGAAAGGAGTAAGAATCGAGATAGAGAGAGAGGGAGGTAAATATATAGAGACTGGAGAGAGATGACAGAATAGAGAGGGAGTGAGCACAGAGAATGGGAGAGAGGGAAATATAGAGAAGAGAATGAATAGAAAGAGAGAGATGAAAGACTGAGCAAGAGAGGGGGGGAGTGAGCGAGAGAGGGGGAGAGTGAGCGAGTGATAGAGAAGGTCAAAGAGTTAAGGGGGAAGGAGGGAGGGAAATGAGAGAGAACTGAGAGAGGGCTCAAAAGCGTGAGAGTGAGAGGTAGAGAATGGGAAAAGAGCTCGAGTGAGTGAGAGCAAGAGAAAGGGACAAAGAGAGAGAGAGAGAGAGAGAGAGAGAGAGAGAGAGAGAGAGATTGGAACAAAGGGAGAGAGAAAAGGAGAGGGTGAGAGAATTAGAGCATTTTGATAGAGAATAAGCTCGAGAGAGAGGTGAAAAGGGATGGAGGGAGAGAGATTGAGACAGAGAGAGGGAGTGAGAGAAGGAGGAAGGGGGAGTGAAGAAAGTAAGATAAAGAGAGAGAAGACTATTAATAGAGATAAGAGAGATATCAGGAAGAATAAAAGAAAGAGTGAGAGAGATTGATCAAAAGCAAGTGAAAGAGATAAATAGAAGGGAGGTGGAGAAAGGGAGAGAGGAGAGAGAGAATATAAGAGGTAAAGAGGAAGAGAGGGAGAGATTAAAAGAGGGAGAACAAGGGAAAGTGATATATTGAGAGGTAGGGGAGAGATGGAGAGAGTGAGGGATAGAGAGAGAATAAGATACTTATGGAGAGGAAGAAATGAAATGGAGGGTCAGAGAGGGAGAAAGAGAGAGATTGAACAAGAGTGAGTGAGGGAGGGAGGGAGGGAGGGAGTGATAGGCAGTGGGAGAGGGGGATAAAGAGGTGAAGGTAAAGAGAGTTGGAATAGAAGTGAGAAAGATTGGTTTAGTGTGGAGCAATATGAGGTGAGAGAGATGAGAGAGAGCGCGAGCAAGTGAGGGAGAGCAGGTGAGAGAGAGATGGGGTGGGAGAGATCAGAGAGAGCTGGAGCAAGTGAGGTAGCAGGCAATGAGGTAAGTGATAGAGAGCTCTAGAGAATGGATAAGTGAGAGGGAGACAAAAAGGAGAGAGAAGGAGAGGGTGATAGCAATAAGGTGTGAGAGCGAATAGCAAAGAGATGGGGAAGGTGTGGGAAAGAGTAGGGTGAGATGGAGAGGTTGAGGGATATATAAAGTGGGAGATGCATCTATGGAAAGATAGAGACCGGTGAGAGAGAGAGGGATAGTGGAAGAGATAGAAAGATGGACATAGAGGGAAAGAGAGAAAAGGGAGAGAAAGCGAGAAAGAGTTAAAAAAAAGAGAGAAGAAATAATGAAAGAGATTAAAAGAGAATATGAGAGGTAGAGAGAAAGATAAGAGAAAATGTATGAGAAATGATAGAGCGAGTAGAGAAGGAAGGGAGATGAAAATAAAGGGAGAGGAAAGGAGATAGTGAGGGGGAGAAAAAGGGACGTAAGGAGGGAGCGTTTGAGGGATATAATGAGGTAGAGATTGAGAAAGAGACATAGAGCGGGAGAGAGGGCAAGATATAGAGAGATAGAAAGAGAGAAAAAGCGGACAGAGAGTGAGAGAGTAATAGATAGTGGGAGAGATGATGAGAGAGGGATAGAGGAAGTGAGAGGTAAAAAGAGAGGGAGGAAGCAAGAGCAAGAAAAAGAGATCTCTCTCTCTCTCTCTCTTCTCTTACTCTCTCTTATTTGTTCTCTATTTGTCTCTCACCCTCCCTTACTCTTCATCCCCTTTTTCTTTCTCTTGCTCTACTTGCATCTCGTTTTTTCCTTCTCCCTCTTTCTCTATCTTTCTCCATCCTTTCTCTTTGTTTCTCTCTCCCCTTCTCTCTCATTCGTTTACTTCTCTCTCTTTCTCTCTCTCACTCCTTTCCCTTTTCCCTATCTCTTACTTTTGTTTCCATCCACTTTCCCTCTCTCTCTCCCTTGCCCATCCTCCCTCTGTCTCCCTGTCTCTCTTACTCTCTTTTTTATCTATTTCCTTTCTTGTCCTTTATTTATTTCGCAATCTTTCTTACCATATCTATTGCTTTGTGCCCTCACTCTCTCTCTCTTTATCTTTCTCCCTCTCACACGCACTAATTCTCTCTTTTCCTGCTCTCCCAAGCTCTCTATCACTCTCCCACCTCTCTCTTACACTCTCTCCCTCTTTCTCTTCCTCTCCGACCTTCCCTCCGTCATGGTCTCTCTCTTATTATAAAACTCTCTCTATTTTTCTCTCTCTCTCGTGCTAAATCACTCTCACTCTCACTCTCAATCTATTTCTCTAATCTCTCTCCCTCACTCCCTCTTCCCCTCTCTCTCTCTACGCCTCTTCTCTTTCATTTCTCTCTCTTTGTCTCTCTCTCGTTCAAGCTTTCTGTCTCTATTATCTAACTCTCATTATTCTCTTGCTCCCTCTTTTCTTTCTCTCGCTCATTATCTCTCTCTCATCTAATCTTACTTGCTCTCTTTACCCAACACTCTCTTCGTCTCTATCTCACTCTTCTTTCTCTCATATCTTTCTTCTCTCACCCACTCTCTCCCTTCCTCTCTCTCTTCATGTTTTCCTCTCTCACTCTATATATCTTCTCTATTTAACTTCATGTCTTTCTTTCTCTCTATCTCTCCCAAGCTTTATCATCCTCATGCTTTTTCTTCTCTATCTTTCTCTTCCATCCCCCCTCCCTCTCTTCTTATTCTCTTCTTATCACCGCCTCTCGCTCTTTTATTCTTTCCTTTCTCTACCTATCTCCACATCACCTCAATAATTTTTTATCTCTTTCCCCCTCTCTTCCCATCCTCTTCTTATCTCACTGTTCTATTTTTCTTGCTCTCTTTTCTTCCCTGTCCCAATCTCTATGACTATTTCTATCTCTATTCTCCTTCTCCCCCTGCAAGGCCCCTATCTTGCACTCTCGCTCCCTCACTCTCACTCAATCCGCACTCACTCTCCCACTCTCCCTCTTTCTTTTGTTCTCTCTACCACTTTTCATCCCTCGCACTCTCCCTCCATCCATCACAATCCATACCTCTACATTAATCTCACTCTATCCCTGATTTTTCTATATTTATCTCTCTCTATCTATCTTTCATCCCATTTCTCTCGCTTTTAACTCACCCATCCACTCTTTGTCCTACTACCTCCCTCCCACTTTCTCTCTCGCGCCATTATTTCTCTATCTCACTATCTTCAGTCCCTCACTCATCTCTAATTTCTTTATCTTTTTCCTATATTTCATGCTATCACTCATCTCTCTCTCTCTCTCTTTTCTCTCTCTTATTAACTATCTCTTATCATATTCTCCACCTCTTTGTTTCTCTTCTAACATCTTTGTTCCTATTCGCTTTCTCTATTTCTCTCACTTCTTTTTTTTCTTTCTCCCTATTCTCTCTCAATCTCACTCTTTCTTCTCCCACCCTCTCTCTATTTCTCACTCTCTATACTTCTCTTTCTATTTCTCGCTCTTTTTCTGTCCCTCCCTCTTCTTTTCCTCATTTTTTCCCTCCCTTTATCTCTCCCCCACTCTACCTCTCTCATCTCTTTCTCCATCTCTCAAACTCCCTATCTCAGTTTCTCTCAC
The DNA here is from genome assembly GCA_003013225.1 of Phalaenopsis aphrodite. Classification (NCBI taxonomy): domain Eukaryota; kingdom Viridiplantae; phylum Streptophyta; class Magnoliopsida; order Asparagales; family Orchidaceae; genus Phalaenopsis; species Phalaenopsis aphrodite. The sequence continues at coordinate 240,469 of NEWO01000667.1, read as the reverse complement.
TTTCTTGTTCAATCTATCTCTTTCACATTCTCTCTCCTTCACTCTTTTGCTCTCTCTCTTACTTCTATCTTATTAATCATCTCCCCCTCACTCTAACTTGCTTCACTCTCCCTCCTACCTTCAATTCCTTTATCTTTTTATCTCACTCTCCCTCCCTCCCTCCCAAATTCCTACTCTCTCTTTCCCACTCTCCCTCCCTCCTTCAATTCCTTTATCTCTTTATCTCACTCTCCCTCCGTCCCTCCCAATTACCTCTCTCGTGCTCTATCCCTCTCTTATCATCTCTCTCACTCAATCTTCTTTCTCTCTCTCTCTTTGTCATTCTCTTTGTCTCTCTCTCCCACTCTCTATCTATTTCTCAATCTACACCTCGTTACAACCCTCAAACGCTCCCTCCCTACATCCCTTTTTCTCCTCTTCTCTATTTGCTTTACTCTCTCTCTATTTCCCTCGCTCTTCCTTCTCTACTCCTCTACCTTCTCTCATACATTTTTTCTTATCTTTCTCTCTCTACCTCTCATATTCTCTCTCAATTTCTCTCTGTTTTCTAACTCTCTCTCCCCTTCTCTTCCTCTCCTTCTCTTTTCCTTGCTTTCCCTCCATCTATCTCTCTCAGTTTTCCTCTATCTCTCTCTCTTTCTCTCGTCTCTCCATCTTCTCTACCCTGATCCCCCCTTACTCCCACACTCTCTTTGTGCATCGCTCTCCTTCCATCTTTCACATCCTTTATCTCATTATCTCACTCTCCTCCCCTCCCTCTCTTTTTACAACTCTCTTTCTCAATCTCTCTCACTCTCTATAACTCTCTCACTCTGTCACTTGCTTTTTCTCTCTCGCTCTCCATATTCTCTCTTTTATGCCCTCTTACCCACTCTCTGTCTCTTACTCTATCTCTCCCTCATTCCAATTGTCCAACACTCTTTCCCTACATCCCCTTTTCCCCCTTTTTATGTCCTTTCCTCACTCTATTTCCCTCTCCCTCCCATCTTTACTCTCCCAATGATCTCTCATACAATTTCTCTCTCTCTTTCCCTCTTGACCTTTTTCAATCTTTCTTCTCTCTCTTTTTTTACTCTCTTTCTCTCATTTGTCTTTCCCTTTTTTGCTCCATTTCTTTCTCTTTCTCTTGTCTCTATATCTCTCTTTCTTTAATTCCATTTCTTGCACTCTCTTACTTACACTCTCTCAGTTGCTCTTGCTCTCTCTCATCTCCTCCACACCGCTCTCTTGAAATTTCTATCTATCTCTCTCTCTCTCTCTGTCTTCCCTCAATCTTTCCCTCTCTCCCACTCACACTCTCTCTACCTCTCTTCATCCCTCCCTTTGTCTCTCCCTCTCCCTCTCTCATACTCTCTCCCTCCCTCCCTCCATCCCCAACTCACTCTCTCTCTCCCTCACTCTCCTTTATTCTGTCTGACCCTTCCTCTCTCTTCTTTTCCAACACTTATCATACTCTCTCTATCCCTTTCTCTTTAGCATCTCTGTCTGACCTCTCTACATATCTCTCTCCTTCTTTTCCCTCCCTCTATCTCTCCCCCACTCATTACCTTTAATCTCTCGCTCTTTCTCTTAACCTCCCTATCTTGGTCTCTCTAACTTCCTTGTTCATTCTATCCCTCTCACATTCTCCCTCCTTCCCTCTCTTGGTTTCTCTCTTCTCTTTGTATTAGTCATCTCCCTCTCAGTCTTACTATCTTCACTCTCTCTCCCTCCCTCCCACAATCACTCTCTCTATCTCACTCTCCCTCCATCCTTCACTTCCTTTATCTTTTCTTGCTCTCGCTTCATACCTCTCTCTTTACCTCTCACTTGCTCTATCCCTCTCTTATCATCTCTCCCACTCTCTATGACTCTCTCATTCTATCTCTCTATTTCTTGCCCTCTCTCTTACTCTCTGTCTCTTTCTCAGTCTCTACCTCATTATAACCCTCAAACGCTCACTCCCTACGTCCCTTTTTCTCCCCCCTCTCTTTCTCCTTTCCTCTCTCTCTCTCTATATTTTCAACTCCCTTCCTCTACTCTCTGTACCATCTCTCATACATTTTCTCTTATCTTCTCACTTCCTCTCATATTCTCTTTTAATCTATTTTGTTATTTCTTCTCGCTCTTTTTTAACTCTTTCTCGCTTTCTCTCCCTTTTCTCTCTTTCCCTCTCTATTTCCATCTTTTTATCTCTTCCACTATCCCTCTCTCTCACCGGTCTCTATCTTTCCATAGCTCCATCT
>NEWO01000667.1:185503-200058 GCA_003013225.1 Phalaenopsis aphrodite | reverse complement strand
TTCTTTCTCTCACCCTCTCACTCCATCCCTTTCTCCCCTCTTACTCCCCCTCTCATACTCTCTTTTCTCTATTCTCTTTCTTGTTATATATTTTCTCTCTTGCTTGCTCTCTCCTTCCTTCTCTATCTTTTGCTCTCTCTCCATCTCTCTCGCTTTCCTTTCTCTATCTCTTTTCTCTCTCACCATCTCTTTCTCTCTCTTGCTCCTCAAACTCACTCTAATCTTACTTTTTATATCTTCTCTCACACTTTCTCACTTACCTTCCCACTCTCCTTCCCTTTCTCCCTCCCTCACTCTCGCTCTCTCACTTTCCTCTCTCTCACTCTATTTATCTCTATCACCCTCCCTCTCTCTTCGATGCATTTGCTCTCTCTTGCTCCCTCACCGATCTCTCTTCTTTTTCTCTCTCATTAATTATCTCCCCCTCTTATGCCTCCTCTCTCTTTCTCATACTCTCTATTCACTATCTTCTCCTTTTTTTGCTTTTTCTTCCTTTTTATCTCTTCCATTTTCTACGTCTTTTCTCCTCAACCTTCTCTTTTGCTTTTTCTCACTATCTCTATTCTTTATCACTCTCTCTCGCTCTCTCTTTTCTCACACACTCTATCTCTTCTCCCCTCTCTCTCTCTCATGCTATCACTTCTCTCTCTCTCTCACTCAGCTTGCCTCTCCCTTTTACTCTCCCTCTCTCTATCACTTTCTCTCTTTTACTATATACCTCTCTCCCTTCATCTTTCTCTATTTTTTTCTCATTCTAGGTTTATCAATCTATTCTCTTGCTTCATCTTTTATCTCCCTCTTTCTCCATCTCGCTCTCTATCTCCCTGTTTCTCTCTCTTATATTCTTTCTCGTTCTCTCTATCTTTCGATCTCTCTCTCGTACTCCTTCCCCATCTTCCCAATCACTCTCCTCCCTCCCTCCTTCTCACACTTTCTCTCAATCTGCCCTTCCCTCCCTCTTAATCTTCTCTCTCTATTTTCTATGTCTATCCCCTCTTTAATCTCTCTCACTCTGCCTGCCACAGTCTTATCTTCTCTTTTAGTCACTCAATTCTTTCTTTCACTATTTATCCCTCTTTCTCACACTCCTTCCTCCACCCTCTCTCTATCTCTCTCTCTCTCTTCTTCTCTCCATCCTTAGCTTCCTCTCTTTTTTTATTCCTCTCTTATGTCTCCCCCTCACTTTCTATACCTCTATCTCTCTTTATCTCCAGTCGTTCTCTTTCTCCCTCCCTTTCCCACTTTATCTCTCAATTTAATTGTCTCTCCACTCTCTTATTTATCCCTCTACCTTCTCTTACTTATGTAGCTCTCTCTTCAATCTCAAGCTCTCTTACTACTTCTTGCTCTCACTCTCTTTCTTTCTCTCTCTCTCTCACATCTATATATCTCTCTTTTTCTCACATGGCATCTCTCTTCTCTTTCTTCTCATTCTCTCTATTCTATCTCACGATCATTTTCTCTCTCTTTCTTAATCTCCATCCTTCTCTTTCTCTCACTCCCACTCTCTCTCTCTCTTTGTCACTCTCTTTCCATTTCAACTCTTCCCCTCCTTCTCCCACAATCTCCCTCTCTGCCTTTCAAGTCTCTATGTCTGCCTCTATCACTCTCCCTCCGTCCTGCTTCCCCTTCCTCTCACCCGTGCCCTCCATCTCTCCTTTGATCTTACCTTCATCTCTCAATGTCCTCCCTCTTTCCTCTCTTCTCTCGCTCTTCTTTTTATTTCTCTCTCTTTCTCTCTAACTATTTCTCTCTCCCTCCTTTCGTCCCCCTCTCATTTTCTCCCTCTTTCTCCCTCTTTCTCCCTCTCCATCTCTGTCTACTTATATGTCTTTCTTTCCCTCCATCTCACTCTCTCTCACTTTCTGTACATCATAATCATTCTCTCTTTGTCTCTCTCTCCCTCTTTGTCTATTTATATATCCATCACTCTCACTCTCTTTCCCTTGCATTCTCAATCTGTTTCTCTTTTTCTCTCCCTCTCTCTCCCACTCTCTCTTCCATGTTATCTCTCTTGTACTTTCTCTCTCGCTCACTCTTTCATAATCCTTTCTATTTCTTTCTCTCCCACCCTCTTGCTTCCTCTTTTTCCTCCCTCTACCTCTCTCTCTCTAACACACACATTTCCTCTCCCTCCCTCTCTTTCTTTCTCTCTTTTTCTCGCCTTATATCTCTCTTACACTTCCTCTCTTTCTCTCACTCCCTAGTGTCTCTCACTATTTATACTCTATCTCCTAATCCCTTTGTCTTTCTTCCTCTCTTTTTCTCCCATTCTTTCTCTCTCATTCCCCCTCTCACTTCACTATCTCACTCTCTCTCACTTCCTCTCTATCTCCCTCCCTCCCTCCCTCCCTCCCTCTCCTATCCATCTCTCTCACAATATTTCTTGATATATCTATTTTTTTTGCTCTTTCTCCCTCCGTTCTTGTCTTCCTCTCACACACTCCCTCACTCGCTATCCTGCTCTAACTCTCCCTCTCTCTCTTTCTCTTGCAATCCTTCTTTCTTTCCCACTCTCTCTCTCACTTGCACTCTCTTCATCTCTCATCCATCCTCCCTCCCTTCCACTGTCACTTTCTCTCTATTCTCTCTCTTACTCTGTCTCTCTACCTTCCTCTCACTCTCTCTTTCACTTTATTTTTCTCTTATCCCACTCTCTATTTCCCTTCATTCTCTCGCTCTCTTTTTCTCACTTCACTCACTCTCTCTCTGTCTCTTTTCTCTCGTTCTCTTTTGCCTTCATTCTCTCGCTCTCTCTTTTTCTCATTCCCTCACTCTCTCTCTCTTTTTCTCTCTTCTACCACTCTCTGCTTCCCTTCATTCTGTTGCTCTCCCTTTTCATCTCTCAGTTGTTCTCTCTCTTCTCTCTCCATCTCACTAACCCTATCTCTCTCACTCTATCTTTCTCATTCTCTCTTTATCTGTTCCTATCCCTTTGATTTTGTCTCTCTCTCCCTCTCTCACAAAAAATTCCCTCTCTCCCTCCCATATAATTATCTCTAACTCTTTCTAGTGCTCTACCTCTCTCTGCCACTTTCTCTCACTCTTGATCACTCTCTAACTTGACTTCAACACTCCCTTGCTCACACTCTCTCCCCCTCTCACATGTGGTCATTCTCATTCTCTATATCTTTATTCACTCTCTTCAATTTCTTTTCTTTCCCTATCTTTCTCCTCCTCAATCATATCCTCCCTCCATCTCAATCTATTTTTCTCTCTTTTTTTAACTAGATTTTCTCTCTCTACTCTCTCTCTCTCCATTTTATATATCTTCTCTCTCTCGCAGTCTTGCTCTCTCTTTCTTCGATTTTATCTCTATTGTCACATTCTCCTCCCTCTCTCTCCTATGATCTCACACTGACTCACTATCCCACTTTATCTCTCCCACTTTTGCTTGTGCTCTTTAAGTCTTTTTGACCCACTATCTACCTATCTCATATTCACTTTATTTTGCTCTTAACTCTATTTTTCTGTCCTCTCTCCCCACTATGCCACCTCTCTCTATCAATTTCTCACTCTCTATCCCTCCATATATCTTTTTCTATCTAAGTCGATCACTTTGTTTAACCTTTCTCACTATCTTTTTTCCTTCATTATCCCATCTTTTACTTGCTCTCTCCCATGCTCTCTCTCCCTCCTTTGTTATATTATTTCTTTCTCAACCGCCCTCTCCCTTTTTCTCTAACTCTCTCCATATCTTGAGCTGTCACTTTCCTATCCTTTTCTTTTCCGCTCTTCTCACTTTATCTATCCCTCCACCCCTCCCTCTCTCTTTCTCTCTTCGCCTTCCTTCCCTCCTTCCATCCTCTTCTCAACCTCACTCTATCTCTCTTCTCCCAAATCCTCTTTCTCTCATTCTCCCTCTCTGTCTCTCACTCTGTCTCTTGCTCTATACCCCCTTCACCGTGTATCTCTAAATCTCTCTCTACCTTCCTCCCTTGATTTCTCTATCTATCACTCCCTTTTTTCTCTCATTTTATCTCTTTATCACGTTTAGGTTCTCTCTCTCCCTCTAATCATTATGTCAATCTCCTATATCCCCCTCTCTTTTGTTGCCCCTTTATCTCTTTCTTGCTCTATGTTTCTATTTCCCTATTTCCCTCACGTTCTATATTGACCTATCTCTCTTCTCACTTCCTCTTTTTCTCTTGCTCTCCATCATATTTTCTCTCTCTATCACCCTCTCTCCCTCTTTCTTTCCTCTCTACCTCCTCAAGCCATCTCTCTCCCTCCCTTCTCCCTCATCCTAGTTTTCTACCCTCCATCTATCTTCCACTCTATCTTCTCTCAATCTCTCACACTCCCGTTTATTCTTTCTATCTCTTCTCTTTTTTCCATTTTTCTTCTCTCTCCTTAGCCTCTTACTTTCTCACACTTTATCCTTCATTCCCATCCTTATTGTTTGTAGCCCTCTCTCTAGCCCTCCCTCCCTCTCTCTCTCTCTCATCTTTTCTCTCTCTCTTTGTCCCTTTATTCTATCTCAATTCTTCTCTCTCTCTCTCCCTCTCACTCTTTTTTTTTCCCTCCCCATTCTCTCTCTCACTCTCTCACTTAGCTTCATTTTTCTCTCGCTCACATTCTCTCGTTCTCTATCCCTCCGCCACACTACTCTTTCAATCTCTTCCCTCCTACCTTTCTTTCACTCTCTCACTAATTCTCTCTTTCTTTATGTTCTCTCTCCTCTCTCCCTCCTACTCCGTCCCCCTTCCTCTCTTTCTCTCTCACACTCTTTTTTCCTTACTCTCTTTCTCTCTCTCACTCCCTCTCTCTTTCTCCCTCTCTCCTCCCTATCTTCTCTCTCTCCCTCTCTCTCTATCAGACTCTCTCTCCCTCTCTTTCTCACCCTCTCTCTAGTTTACTCTTATTCTCACTCTCACTCTCTCTCTCTCAAGATTTCTCTATACATCTTTCCCACCCTTTCTCCCTCTCTCTCTCTCCACCTCCATCCCTTTTGTTCACTCATTCTCTCACACTCTCTCACTCCTCACTCCGTCGCACATTTTATCTCTCTCCCTCCTTATTGCGCTCTCTCCCTATCTCTTGCTCTCTCTACCTTCCCTCCCTCTCTCTTTCACACTCACTCTCTTTCCCTCTATCACGAACACTCCTTGCGTCCCTCATTTCTTAGTTCATTCTCTATTTCTCTCTTGCATCCTCTGCCATTCTCTTTCCATTTAGGGAGCAAAGTAATAGATATTGTTAGAAAGATTGCAAATGAAATAGGGGCAAGAAAGGAAATAAATCAAAAAGAGAGTAAGAGAGAGACAAGGAGAGAGAGGGAGGATGGGCAAGGGAGAGAGAGAGGGAAAGAGGATGGAAACAAAAGTAAGAGATAGGGAAGAGAGAAAGGAGTAAGAGAGAGAAAGAGAGGGAAGTGAAAGAATTAAAAGCATTAGGGAGAGAATGAGAGAGAAGGTGAGAGAGAAAGAAGGAGAGAAGATGAAGAAAGATAGAGAGGGAGAGAAGGAAAAGTTGGATGGAAGTAGAGCAAGAGAAATTGAGAGGGGATGAAGAGTAAGAGAGGGTGAGAGACAAATAGAGAACAAATAAGAGAGAGTAAGAGAAGGAAAAGAGAGAGATAGATAAATAGTGAATTAGATAGAGATGAAGAGCATTCAAGGAGAGATTGAAAGAGGGGAGAGAGAGGGGGTGAGGAGCAAGAGACTTAAAGGCAGGTAAGGAGGGAAGATAGGGAGATGGAGGGAAGAGAGGGAGAGGGTTGAAGAGAAAGGGACATAAAAATGAAAGTGAGATAAAACATATTTAGCAAGTGTGAAAGAGAAAGGCAATATAAGGGAGAGAGATCAAGTGAGTGAGTGAGTGTGGGAGATGGTGAGAGTAAAGTGAGTTAGAAGGGGGGAGCAAGAAATGAAGGGACACGAGAGAGTGTGTGTGAGGGATGGAGGGAGGGTGGGAGACAAGGAGTGAGATAGAAAGAATGAAGGGACATAGAGTGAGAGGGAGTGGGGGAGATGGATATATTGAGAAGATAGAGCAAGAAGATATAGAAGAGAAACATAAAAGAGGAGATAAAAAAGAAAGACTTAAGGAAAGGGGACGAGGTTGGAGATAAAGAGAGACGTAAGTGAGGGAGGAGAGAGGAGCGAAGGGGAGAGAGTGAGAAAGACAAGAGAGGAAAAGAAAGACGAGAGAAAAGAGGGAATAAGGATGAACAAAATGAGTGTGAGGAGGTTGCTTAAGATGGAAGGAAAGAGGGATGGAGTGAAGGAATAATGGAAAACATAAATGAGTGAAATGCAGTAAAAGGGAGAGAAGAAGAGAGAAAAAGGAGATAAAAGGCGAGAGGTTGGGAGGGAGGGATGGACAGAGAAAGAGAGGGAGGAAGAACAGGTGAGTACAAAAAAGAGAGTTAGAATGTGAGAGAGATTTAGTGAAACAAAGAGAGAGAACAAAGGTGAGAGAAAGAGAAGAGAGCAAGTAACAAAAATGAAGGCAAAGTGAGAAGTGAGAGACAGATAGAAATGAAGAATGAGATGAGAGAGATTATGAGAGAGAAAGAGGGAGAGTGAGAAGAGAGAGAGGGAGTCATAGTAAGAACGAGTAAGAGAGCATGACATAGAAGAGAGAGCTCGAGGAATAATATATAGGAGAGGGATATAAGATTAAGCAAGACTGAGAGATAAAAACGTGTGAAAGAGACAAGAAATGACAAAAGAGAGATACACGGAAAGGGGGAGAGAGATGGACATCAAAAAAGAGCAAAAGAAAGAGAGAGAAGAATGAAGAGTAAGTGAGAGTGAGAGACAAAGAAAGATAGAGTAAGAGATACTAAGGGAAGAAAAAAAGGTAGAGTAAAAGAGAGAGGGAGAGAGTGCAGTGATAAAGAGAGAGATTGAAAGAGGAATGGACGGAGATGGGCAGGGGAGAGAGAGAAGCAAAATGAAGTGAGGGAGGGAGGGAGGGAGGGGGGATGATATAGAAATTTAGAGATAGTGGGAAGAGAAAGGTGAGTGAGGGACAAAGCAAGAGTGAGGGTGAGAGAAATAGGGACAGAGATAATGAATAGAAATAAAAATGGGTAGCAAGATAAAAAGAGAGAAATAATAGAGTAGGAGAAAGTGAGTGATCATAGGAAATAGAGAGTGGATAGAAGAAGAGTGAGAATTTCTAAAAATATAGGAGGACAAGTGAGAGAGGAGGGAGAAGAGTGAGATTGTCCATCCCTCTCTCTCCTTTCCCGCCCTTTCTACTTCTCTCCCAATCTCCCATCCCTCTCTCTGGTCTCTCACACTCCTTATCTTCCTTCTACTTCTCCATGTTCTCCCTCTCTCCCCTCTCTTTATCTATCCACCCTCCCTGCCTCTGTATTGAACTCACTCTCTTCTCTCATGACTCCTATATGTATCTCTTCTCTCTCCTCTTGCTCAATTTTCTCTTTATATATCTCTCTCTCCCTCCCTCCCTCGATCTATCTCCCTTCTCTATTATGCTCTCTCTCTCACTCTTTCTCTCTATATCTTTCTCTTTCTCCCAAATTCTCTCTCCCTTGTCCATCCCTCACTTTCAATCTCTCTTGTCCCTCCCTCCCTCATACCTACATCTCTCCCTCCTTACCTCTCTACGTGTTTCTCTCACTATCCTATTACTTCTAACTCTCTCTATGAGTTTCAATCTCTCTTCTCTTTCTTCTCATTCTCACTTACTCTCTGTCACACCCTCTCTCTCATTCCCTCACGTTCACTCTAACTATCTTCTATCTCTCTCGTACTCTCCATCTTTAGCACTCTCTCCCTTTGTCTCTCTCCTTGTCTATATACATCTCTCTTTCTTTGTCTACCTTTATCTCTCTCTTCCTCTCTTCCTATCTCTTCTCTTTATCACTCTCTCACTCTTTCCTCACTATCGCTCTTTATTTCTTGCTCTTCTATGTTTCTCTTGCTCACTCACTTTCTCCTACTCACTCACTCTCTTCTCTCTCTTCTCTCTCTTCTCTCTCTAACTTGAACTCTCCCTGTCTTTCTATCTCTCCCTCTATACCTTGGCATCAATCTCTCTTTCTCTCTATCTCTCTCTCTTTATCTCTCTACAACACTCTCTACCTCCCTCTTTCATTCTCCCTCTATCTCCCCTCTTTCTTTCTCTCTTATTGTCATATATCTTCAGTAAGAGTGAGGAAGGAAAGGAGGGAGAGACTAATTAAGAGATAAAACCATGGGGTGTGAGGGATATAGAGCATGAGAATGCGAGGGAGAGTAAGGGTCCATTTGGGGCAGCTTATATGGTGCATTGGCATTTTGAAAACACAACTGACCTGTTTGGGTAAAAAAGAAAAGAGTGAGAGAAAGGGAAAAAAATGGGAGAGGGAGGCAGGGATGGAGTGTGATTGTTAAATTGAGGAAGAGTGAGAGGAAGAGAGAGGGAGACAGACGAAGGAGTGAGAATAGAGAGAGTAAAGAAAAAGAGATCTCAGTAGAGTGTGAAATAAATAGAGATGTGGAGGGAGAAGAGAAAATAAAGAGAGAGAAAGAGCAAGAGAGTGAGGGAGAGAGAATGAGAGAGGGTGAGAAAGAGATAGTGGGAGGGAGTGGGGAGAGTTAGAATAAATAGAGTGTAAGAGTGAGAGAGAGGGTGAGAGAGAGAGAGACAGAGAAAGGGATAGAGAGCAAGACAAGGTAAGACAAAATAGGATAAAAGTGATAGTAAGAAAAATGAGTGAGGAGAGAGGTACAAAAGAGGGAGCAGGATAGAAAGAAAGGGGAGAGGGAGAGAGAAGGGGCACATTAGTGAGAGAGATAGAGGAAGGGAGAGAGATAGAGAGAGAGAGAAATGAAAGGGTAGAGGAGCAAGTGAGAGGGTGAGAGGGAGGGAGCTAGTGAGATTAGGGAAATAGATGGAGATGGCATGTGAAAGTAATTTAGCACAAGTGAGAGATATAGAGAGAAAGTTATAGAATAAGACAGAGACCATGAGGGAGGGTGGTCGGAGAGGGAGAGAAAAATGAAGAGAGGAGAAAGATTAAGAGAGAGAGGTGGAGGGAGAGTGATAGAGAGATGAGGAGAGTAGGAAGAGAGAGAGCAAAAGTGTACTCGAGAGAGAAAGATGAAGTGGATAGAGTGAGCGAGCAAAGCAGTAGAGATGAGAAGATAGATTGCAGAATAAACAAAGGAAAAGAAAGGGAATAGATAGAAAAGAGAGTTAGAGAAAGACAGGGAGATAAAGGGAGAATGGGCAAGAGAGAGAGAGGTGGGAAAAGGATGGAAACAATAGTAAGAGAGAGGGAAGAGAGAAAGGTGAGAAAGAGAGTAAGAGAGAGAAGTGAGAGAGCAAAAAGCATTAGGGAGAGAATGAGAGTGAGGGAAAGAGAAAAAATGGAAAGAGATAGAGAGAGTGAGAAGGAAGTATACAGATGGAAGCAGAGTAAGAGAAAGAGAGAGGGGATGAAGAGTAAGAGAGAGTGAGACACAAATAGTGAAGAGAGATAGATAGATAATTAGAGAATGAGTTGGAGATGAAGAGCATGCAAGAGAGAGAGATAGAAATAAGGGGGAGAGAGGGGGCAAGGAGCAAGAGAGTTAGAGGCAAGTAGGGAGGTAGGGTGGGAAGGAGGGAAGAGAGGTAGAGGGAGGGAGAGCAGAAGAGGGTGGAAGAGAAAGGAACATAGAAACAAAAGAGAGATAAAAGAGATATAACAAGTGTAAAAGAGAGAGGAAATAGAAGGAAGAGAGATCATTAGAGTGACTGAGAGTAAAGTGAGTGAGAAAGGGGGAGAGCTAGAAACAAATGTAGGGACATGAGAGAGTGCACGCGAGGGATGGAGAGAGGGTGGGAAGGAAGGAGAGAGATAGAAAGAATGAAGATACATAGAGTGAGATAGGAGGGAGGGAGAGGGAGTGGGAGAGATGGATATAATGAGAAGATAGATCAAGAAGAGGGAGAAGAGATACATAAAAGAGAGGAGATAAAACAAGAAAGACTTAATAAGAGGGGATAAGCTTGGAGATAAAAAGAGGTGAGTGAGTGAGGGGAGAAGAGTGAGAGGGAGTGAGTGAGAGGGATAAAAGAGAAATAGAAGATGAGGAAAAAGAGAGAATAACAAAAGAAGGAAGACATGAGAGTGAGGATGTTATCCAAGATAGAAGGGAAGAGGGAGGGAGGGAGTGAAGAAATAATGGAAGACATAAATGAGTGAAAAACAGTGAGAGGAAGAGAGGAAGATAGATAAAGGAGATGAAGGAAGGGAGGGAGGGAGGGAGGGAGAAAAGGTGAGTAAAGGAGAGAGTGTGTGTGAGATAGTGAGACAGAGTTAGTGAAACAAAGAGAGAGAGAGAGTAAAGGTGAGAGAGTGAAGAGAGAGCAAGTAAAGAGAGAGACGACAAAGAGAGAAGTGAGAGACAAATAGAAAGGAAGAATTAAAGGAGGGAGATCATGAGAGAGAAAGAGAGAGGGAGTGTGAGAGTGATAAGGAATGAAAAAAATTAGATATAGAGTAAGGGGGAGAAAGATGGAATTTAAAAAATGGCAAGAGAAGGAGAGAAAATTGAAAATTAAGTGAGAGTGAGAGACAACAAGAGAGGGAGTAAGAGAGACTGAGGGATGAAAGAGAGATAGAGCAAGAGGGAATGAGAGAGAGAGGAATTTCAAGGATAAGGAGAGAGATCGAATGAGGAATGGAGAGAAATGAGGAGAGAGAGAGAGTGGCAAAATGAAGTGAGGATAGGAGGGAGGGAGGGAGGGAGATATAGAAATTGAGAGATAGTAGGAAATGAGAAGGAGGGAGAGAGAAAGCAAGAATGAGGGTGGGAGAAAGGGATAAAGATAAAGAATAGAAAAAAGGGTAGAAAGATTAAAAGAGAGAACTAATAAAGTGGGAGAGAGCGAGAAAGTGAGCGCAGGAGCTAAAGATCATGATAGAGGGAGAGTGAAAATAGCTAGAAAGATAGGTTGAGAAGTGAGAGAGAGAGAGAGGGAGGGAGAAGAATGGGAGTGTGGGATGAAGGGTGGGAGGGAGGGAGGGAGAGAGACTATAAAAAAGATAGAGCAAGAAGGATAGAAGGTGGAGAGAGACAACGAAAAAGATATAGTAAGAGGGATAGAAGGGGGAGTGTTATCGAGAGAGTAAGAGAGATGAGAGATAGAGTGAGAGAGCGAGAGGAGGAGATAAAGTGAGTGGGAGTGAGAGATATAAAGAGAAGATAGAATGAGAGAGGAGAAATGATACATAAAAGAGAAGAGAGAATGGAGAGAATAGAGAGATATGTAATGAAGGACAGAGGATGGAAGGGGAGAGAGAATGAGAGATATGGGAGAGTGTGAGAGTGGAATATGAGAAAAGAAAGAAATAAGGGAGGAAGAATGGGAGGAGAAAACATGGAGAAATTGAGTGAAAGAGATTGAAGGAGTGGGGAAGGTAGAGAATAGAGTTTGATAGAGTTTGAGAGACATGGAAGAGAAAGCAAGGGGGAGAGAGAATAAGAGAGAGGGAAGGAGGGATAGGGAGAAGGAGAGTGAAAGGGAGGGCATCAAGGAGTATGAAGAGGAGAATACAGACAAATATAATCAAAGAGATAAGGAGGGAAAAGAAGAGAGCAAAAAAGAGAGGGCAAGGGAGAGAGAGATAAAAAGAGAGCAATGGAGAGAGAGAGAGCGACAGCCAAACAATGGTTAGCAAATAAATGATAGAGAGGAGGAGAGAGTGGCTGGGAGCACACTTAAGAGAGAGAGGAAAAATGGGAACAAGTGCGAGAGTGTGTGGGTGAGAGCAAGCGAGATAGAAAGGGAAGGAGGGAGGAAGAGAGAGAATGAGAGGGAAAAAGAGAGTGGGGGAGAGAGAGAAGAGAGAGAGGTAATTAGGGAGGGACAGAGAAACGAATAAGGAGGTTAAGAGAAAGAAATTAAGAGAGAAATGAGAGTGGGAGAGAATAAAGACGGTGATAAAAGAGAGAGGAAGCTGGAGATTGAAAAAGGGTGAAAGAGAAGAACGAGGGAAAGATGGGGATATAGAGAGTAAAAGTGAAAGAGTAATAGTGAGAGAGAGAGTGGGAGGGAGCAAGAGAGAGAAGAGATTTTGAAAGGAGTAAGAATCGAGAGAGAGAGGGATGTAAATATATAGAGACTGGAGAGAGATGAGAGAGTAGGGAGGGAGTGAGTACAGAGAATGGGAGAGAGAGGGAAAGATAGAGAAGAGAATGAATAGAAAGAGAGAGATGAAAGACTGAGCAAGAGAGGGGGAGAGTGAGTGCGTGATAGAGAAGGTCGAAGAGTTAAGGGGAAAGAGGGAGGGAAGGAGAGGGCATAAGAGAGTGAGAGTGAGAGGTAGGGAATGAGAAAAGAGCTCGAGTGAGAGTAGGGTGAGATGGAGAGGTTGAGGGATATATAAGTAGGAGATGGAGCTATAGAAAGATAGAGACCGGTGAGAGAGAGGGATAGTGCAGGAGATAGAAAGACGGACATAGAGGGAAAGAACGGAATGGGAGAGAAAGCGATAAAGAGCTAAAAAAGAGAGAAGAAATAACGAAAGAGATTAAAGAGAATATGAGAGGTAGAGAGAAAGGTAAGAGAAAATGTATGAGAGATGATAGAGCGAGTAGAGAAGAAAGGAGATGAAAATAGAGAGAGAGGAAAGGAGATAGAGGGGGGGAGAAAAGGGGATGTAGGGAGGGAGCGTTTGAGGGTTATAATGAGGTAGAGATTGAGAAAGAAATAGAGAGTGGGAGAGAGGGCAAGATATAGAGAGATAAAAAGAGAGAAAAAGTGGACAAAGAGTGAGAGAGTAATATAAGTGGGAGAGATGATAAGAGAGAGATAGAGCAATTGAGAACTAAAGAGAGAGGGAGGAAGCGAGAGAAAGAAAAAGAGATAAAGGAAGTGAAGGAGGGAGGAAGAGTGAGGAAAGAGTGTGATTGTGGGAGGGAGGGAGAGAGAGAGAGCGAAGAGTGTAAGACTGAGAGGGAAACGATTAATACAGAGAGAAGAGAGAGCAAGAGAGCGAAGGAGGGAGAATGTGAGAGAGATAGAATAAACAAGCAAGTTAGGGAGACTAAGATAGGTAGGTTAAGAGATGGAGAGAGAGATTATAGGTAAAAAGTGGGGGAGGGATAGAAGGAGGGAAAAGTAGGAAAGAGATTTATAGAGAGGTAAGGCAGAGATGGGAAAAGAGAAAGCGATAGAGAGAGTGTGATAAGTGTTGAACAAGAGAAGAGAGGAAGGGTCAGACAAAATGAAGGAGAGTGAGGGAGGGAGAGAGTGAGTTGGGGAGGGAGGGAGGGAGGGAGTATGTGAGATGGAGAGAGAGATCAGGGAGGGATGAAGAGAGGTAGAGAGAGTGTGAGAGAGGGAAAGATTGAGTTAAGACGAAGAGAGAGAGATAGAAAGGGAGAGAGATAGATAGAGATTGCAATAGAGGGTTATGGAAGAGATGATAGAGAGCAAGTGTAACTTAGAGAGTGCAAGTGAGAGAGTGCAAGAAATGGACATAAAGAAAGAGTATAGAGACAAGAGAAGATGAAAGAAAGATAGAAATAGAGCAACAAAGGGAAAAAAATGGGAGAGAAAGAGAGAGAGTAAAAAAAGAGAGAAGAAAGATTGAAAGAGTTCAATAAGAAAAGAGAGAGAGTAACTGTTTGAGAGTTCATAGGGAGAGTAGAGATGGGAGGGAGAGGGAAATAAAGAGAGGAAAGGAGATAAAGAGGGGGAAAAAATTAAGTAGGGATGGTGTGTTTGGCAGTTGGAATGAGGGAGAGATAGAGAAAGAGACAGAGAGTGGGAGAGAGGGCATAAAAGAAAGATATATGGTGAGTGAGAGAGGAAAAGCGAATGACAAAGAGTGACGGAGTCATAGAGAGTGAGAGAGAAGATAAGAGAGAGATAAAGCAAGAGAGTGGTAAAAGAAGAGGGGGGTGAAGGAGAGTGAGATAATGAGATAAAGGATGTGAAAGATGGAGGGAGAGCGATATAGAGAGAGTGTGGGCCTCAAGTAGGGATCAGGGTAGGAAATATAGACAAGAGAAAGAGAGAGAGAGACAGTGGAAGACTGAGAGAGAGATAGATGGAGGGAAAGAGAGGAAAAGAGAAAGAGAGGGAGAGATAGAGAGAGAGAGTTAGAGAATAGAGAAAAATTGAGAGAGAATATGAGAGGTAGAGAGAGAAAGATAAGAGAAAATGTATGAGAGAACGTAGAGATACTGGAGAAGGAAAGGCGAGGGAAATAGAGAGAGGAAAGCAGATAGAGAGGAGGAGAAAAAGGGACGTAGGGAGGGAGCATTTGAGGGTTGTAATGAAGTGTAGATTGAGAAATAGATAGAGAGTGGGAGAGAGGGCGAGAAAAAGAGATAGGGAGAGAGAGAAAAAGTGAATGACAAAGAGAGAGAGAAAGAAGATAGAGTGAGAGAGATGATAAGAGAGGGTAAGAGCAAGAGAGAGGTAAAAGAGAGGGAGGGAGGGAAAAGTGAGATAAAGAGAAAGGAATTGAAGGAGGGAGGGAGAGTGGGAAAGAGAGAGTAGATTGTGGGAGGGATGGAGGGGAGAGTGAGATAAAGAGATAAAGGAATTGAAGTAGGGAGGGAGAGCGAAGCGAGTAAGGGTGAGAGGGAGATGAT
>NEWO01000667.1:164899-183763 GCA_003013225.1 Phalaenopsis aphrodite | reverse complement strand
ATGGAGATAGTGTGTGTGTGTGTGAGTGAGTGAGGGAGAAATAGGTGAAGAGTGGCTTAAAACGTAGAGAGATAAGTAGAGAGTGCAAGAGAGAGGGGTGTGAGATGAAAGAAAGAGAGGGAGAGTGAGGAAGAGTAAGTGAAAGAGAGATAGTGAGTGCAATTAATGGAGTAAAAGTAAATGAGAAAGAGAGAAAGGATGAGAGATAGGGAGAGCGTTTAGAAGAAAGGGAGAGAGATATAGCAATAAGCTATGACAGAGAGCTAGAAAGAGGGCGATAAGAGGCTGAGAGTGAAAGGCTATGGGTGATGAATAGGGGGAGGGAGGAAGGAAGAGATAGACACAAGACTACGAAAGTGAGATAAAGGGAGAGTGAGAGAGAGATAAATGGAGAGAAAGAGAGAATGAGAAAGAGAGGGAGAGAAACAGGGAGAATTAGAGGAGAAAGAAGAGAGAGCGGGAGAGGTAAAGTGCGGGAGGGAGAGATAAATAAAGGTTTGAGAGAAGAAATGTTGAGAAAAAAGGAGGGAAATAAAGAGAAAAAGGGAGATTGAGACAGAGAGAGAAAGAGGGACGTGGGGTGGGAGTTTGAGGGTTAGAATGGGGGAGAGATATAGAGAGATAGAGAGTGAGAGAGAATATAGAGTGAGAGGGGTAATAAGAGAGAGATAAAGAGAGAAAGAGAGTGTTAGAGAGGGATCAGGGAGAGAGAGACAATGAGAGTGAGTAAAGGGGAGAAAACAAATAGATTCAAAGAATGAAAAGATAGAGAGAAAGAAGGGTGGAGTGAAAGGGAGAGTAAACCCTAAACCTTATTCTCCTTCTTTCTCTACTCCCTCTTTGATCTCTCATTTTTTTCTCTCTCTAGCTCGCAATTTTTTATTTGTATCACTCCCTCCAGCCTCCTTCCTTCCTTTTCTCTCTTTCTCTCACAATATCTCTAATTTCTCTCTTATTATTTTTCTTTTGTTCTACATTCTTTGTGCTCTCTCTTAAAAGCTTCACCTTTCTACTGCACTCTCTCTCTCTTTGTCACTCCCACTTTATCTCTCTACCTTTGTTAGACCTCCTCTATCTCTCTCTCTCTTACTCTCCCTCTATCTTCCTATATGTTACTCTCTCTTTCTCTCTCCCTCCTTCCTTGTTTTCCTTCTCTCTTACTCTATCTCTCTTCTCTCTTCATCTTTCTCCCTCGCTCTCCCTCTTAGGGTCTGTTTGGGGTAGCTGCATCTTATTGAATAATCTACTGATAAGCTGATTAAAAATAATTTGTTGACAAGCTAAGTGCGATGGCTATTACATTTTTTTTTTTGGAAAAACCAGCCCGCTGCCAGAAAGCTGCCATCGCACTTAGATAGGTGCCGTGTGAAAATGTTGTTTTCAGTGTTTTGAAAATGCACAAGCTACCAAAATGTCATTTACCCAAACAAGCTAGGTGTGTTTTCAAAATGCCACTCCACCAAATAAGCTGCCCCAAATGGACCCTTACTCTCCCTCTTGTTCTCATGCTCTATATACCTCACACCGTCTCGTTTTATCTCCCAATCAATCTTTCCCACTTTTCCTTCCTCATTCTTTCTGAAGATATATGATAGGAAGAGAGAAAGAAAGAGGGGAGAGAGAGGGAGAATGTAAGAGGGAGGTAGAGATTGTTATAGAGAGATAAAGAGAGAGAGAGATAGAAGGAAAAGAGAGATCGATGCCAAGAGATAGTGGGAGAGAAAGAAAGAAAGTGAGGGACAGTGCTAGAGATGGAGAAAGAGAAGACAGAGAAAGAGAGATGTATAGAGGCAGGGAGAGAGTAATAGAGTACGAGAGATATAAAAGATAGAGTGAACGTGAGGGAAGGAAAGAGAGGGTGTGACAGAGAGGAAGTGAGAATGAGAAAAGAGAGAAGACAGAGAAGCTATAAGAGAGAGTGAGAAGTAAGAGGGTAGCGAGAGAAACACAGAGAGAGGTAAGGAGGGAGAGATGTAGATATGATGGAGGGAGGCACAAGAGATATTGAAAGTGCGGGATGGACAAGAAGAGAAAGAATTTTGGAGATAGAGAGAGACAGAGAGAAAGAGTGAGAGAGAGCATAAGATAGAAGGAATATAGATTAGGGAGGGAGGGAGGGAGGGAGGGAGGGAGAGATATATGAAGAGAAGATTGAGTAAGAGGAGAACGAGAAGAGATACATATAGGAGTCAGGAGAGAAGAGAGACAATCGAGTGAGTTAAGGACAGGGGCAGGGAGGATGGTTAGATAAGGAAAGGGGAGAGAGGGAGAACAGGGAGAAGGACAAAGAAGATAAGGAGTGTGCGAGACTAGAGAGAGGGAAGGGAGATAGGGACAGAAGGAGAGAGAGCGAGAAAGGAGAGAGAGTGATGGACACTCTCACTCTTCTCCCTCTTTCTGTCTCACTTGTCCTCCTATCTTTCTAACAATTCTCACTCTTCCTCTATCCACTCTCTAGCCACTATTCTCGCTCACTCTCTCCCACTCTATTGTTTCTCTCTTTTGATCTTGCTACCCTTCTTTCTTTCTTTTCTTTATCTCTGTCCCTTTTTCTCCCACCCTCCCTCTTTCTTTCTCTTTCCATCCCTCTCTCTTTCCACTATCTCTAAATTTCTATACCATCCTCCCTCCCACCCTCCCTCACTTCATTCTATCTCTCTCTCTCCTCCCCATCTCTCTCCATTCCTCTTTCGATCTTTCTTTATTTATCTTTGAACTTCCTCTCTCTCCCTCTTTTGCTCTATCTCTCTTTCTTCCCTTAGTCTCTCTTATTCTATCCCTCTTTGTCTCTCACTCTCACTTACTCTTCATTCTTCTCTCTCTTTCTCTTGCTCTTTTTTTGGTCCATCTCTCTCCCCTTTTCTCTGTATCTCTCTTTTATCCTTACTTGTCTCTTTCACACTTTTCTATCTCTCTGTCTTACTTATTCTTCTATCCCTCTCCCTTATATTATTACTCTCTCTCTCTCTCTTCTATGTCATGCTCTCTTACTCATTCTTACTATCACTCCCTCTCTCTCTTCTCACTCTCCCTCTTTCTCTCTCATAATCTCTCTCATCTCATTCTTCCTTTCTATCTCTCTCTCACTTCTCACTTTGCCTTCATTCTCTCTATCTCTTTCTTTGTCTTCTACTCTCCCTCTATCCCTCACACGCACTCTCTCATGTCCCTCCCTTTGTTTCTTGCTCCCCCCTTTCTCACTCACTTTACTCTTGCCATCTCCCACACTCACTCACTCACTCACTCACTCACTCAATCTCTATCTCTTCTGTTGCCTCTCTCTTTTACACTTGCTAAATATATTTTATCTCTCTTTTGTTTCTATGTCCCTTTCTTATCTGCCCTCTTCTACTCTCCCACCTTCTCTCTCTTTCCCTCCCTCCCACCCTACCTCCCCACCTTCCCTTAACTCTCATGCTCTTCACCCCTCTCTCCTCCCTTTTTCGATCTTTCTCGCTTGCATGCTCTTCATCTTTATCTCATTCTCTATTTATCTATCTATCTCCCTTCTATTACTCTCTCTTACTTCTTCTCTATTTGTCTCTCACCTCCCCTTACTCTTCATCCCCTCTCTCTTTCTCTTGCTCTACTTCCATCTCTCTCCTACCTTATCCCTCCCTCTCTATCTTTTTCCATCATTTCTCTTTCAATCTCTCATTCTCTTTCTAATGCTTTTTATTCTCTCACTTCCTGTCTTACTCTCTCTTCCCTCTCTCTTACTCTTGTTTCCTCTCTCTCTCCCTTGCCCATCCTCCCTCTCTCTTCTTGTCTCTCTCCTACTCTCTCTTCATCTATTCCTATTATTTCCCTCTGTTTCTTTTGCAATCTATCTTCCCATATCTATTGCTTTGCTCCCTCACTCTCCCTCTATTTATCTTCCTCATCACGTACATTCATGCTCACTCTCTTCCTACTTTTTTTAGGTCTCTGTCACTCTCCCTCTTTTTTACTCTATCTCCTCTCTCCCTCTGCGACCTTACCTCCCTCATGGTATCTCTCTTCTTATATATTCTTCTCTCTATCTCTCTCTCTCCCATGCTAAATCAATCTCACTCTCCCTCTCCATTTATTTATCTAGTCTCTCTCTCTAACACCCTCTTCCCCACTCGCTAAGTATCTACGTCTCTCATCTTTCATTTCTCTCTCTCTTTGTCTTTTTCTCGTTCTGGTATACTCTCTCTAGTATCTCACTCTCACTACTCTTCGCTCTCTCGTTTCTTTCACTCTCTCTTTCTCTCTCTGTCACTTGCTCTATCTCGTTGTCTTTATCCCACCCTTTCTCTCTCCCTCTCTCTCATCTCTTTTCTCTCTCTCACCCACTCTCGCTCCCTTCCTCCCTTCATCTTTTTCTCTCTCACTCTTTCTATCTTCTCTACTTAACTTCATGTCTTTCTTTCTCTCTTTCTCTCTTTCTCTCTCTAGCTTGATCAACCTCATGCTTTTCTTCTCAATTTGTCCCTTCCATCCTACCTCCCTCTCTTCCTATTCTCTTCTTATTACCACCTCTCGCTCTTTCATTTACTTAACTTTCTCTACCCATCTCTCCCTTGCCTCAATAAATTTTATTCGCTCTCTCCATCTCTTCTCATTCTCTTTTTATCTCACTAGTTCTAATTTTCCTGCTCTCTTTTCTTCCCTGTCCTAGTCTCTATGACTCTTTCTATATTTATTCTCTTTCTCCCCAACAACGTCCCTATCTTGCACTCTCGCTCCCCCACTCTCACTCAATCCACCCTCACTCTTCTACTCTCCATCTTTCTTTTGTTCTCACTACCACTCTTCATCCCTCGCTCTCTCCCTCCCTCCCTCCTAATCCATACCTCTACCTAGATCTCACTCCATCCCACATTTTTTATATCTATCTCTCTCTCATCCCATTTCTCTTGCTTTTATCTCTCCCATCCACTCTCTCTCTTACTACCACCCACCTCTTTCTCTCTTTCCCTATTTCTCTCTATCTCACTCTTCAATGCTCATTCATCTCTAATTTCTTTATCTTTCTTTTAAATCTCATGCTATCATTCTCTCTCTCTCACTATTACTCCTTATCTCTTCTCATATTCTCCACCTCTTTGTTTCTCTCCTAACATCTTTGCTATCATTCCCTCTCTTTTCCCTCCCCATCTCTCTCTATTCCTCTTTCGATCTTTCTATCTTTATCCTCGCACTTCCTCTCTCTCATTCTCTCTTGCTCTATCTTTCTTTTTTCCCTTAGTCTCTCTTACTCTATCTCTATGTCTCTCACTCTCACTTACTCTTCATTCTTCTCTCGCCTTCTCTTGTTCTTTTTAATTTCCCATCTCTCTCTCCCTTTCTCTGTATCTCTCTTTTGTCATTCCTTGTCTCTTTTGCAATCTACTATCTCTTCGTCCTGTGTAGTCTTTTGTTCCTCTCCCTCATATTATTCCTCTAGCTTTCTCATCTATGTCGTCCTCTTTCACTCATTCTTACTATCAATCCCTCTCTCTCTTCTCCCTCTCCCTCTTTTTCTCTCATGATCTCTCTCATCTCATTCTTCCTTTCTATATTTCCCTCACTTCTCTCTTTGCCTTCATTCTCTTTAGTTGCTCTCCCTTTTCTCTCTCACCTTTACTCCTCACTCTCTTTGCTTCACTAAGTCTCTCTCACTTTCTCACTCTCTCTCTTTCTTACTCACCTTTTCTCCCTCCCTCTCTCTCTCCATCCCTCCCTCCCTTCCTCTCTCCCTTCATCTCCTTTCTCTCTCTTCCTCTCTCCATCTCACTACCTTTCACTTATTTATGTCTTCCAATATTACTTCTCCCTCCCTCCTTCCTTCCATCTTAAACAACCTCCACACTCTCATGTCTTCCTTCCTTTTCCTCTCTTTCCTCTCATTTTTATTTCCCTCTTGTCTCTCTCTCTCCTCCCCTCGATCCTCTCTCCTCCCTCACTCACCTCTCTCTTTATCTCCAACCACATCCCCTCTCATTAAGTTTCTTCATTCTTTCCATCTCTCTCCTTCCTGCCAGCCCTCCCTCCATCCCTCACAAGCACCCTCTCATGTGCCTCCCTTCATTTCTTGCTCCCCCCTTTCTCACTCACTTTACTCTAACTATCTCCAACGCTCACTCACTCACTTGATCTCCCTCCCTTCCATAGGGAGAGTAGAGATGATAGGGAGAGGGAAATAGAGAGAGGAAAGGAGATAAAGAGGGAGGAAAAAAGGAGGTAGGGAAGGACAGAGAGAGAGTGAGACAGAGAGAGAGTAGAAGTGAGGGAGGGAGGGAAGGAGTTAGAGAAGATAGATATATGAGAGAAAGAGCTTAGGGTCAGAGGAGTTTAATTATCTTACCATCTCTCCCACCATAATTTTCCCCCCTCGCTCTTCCTTCTCCTCCCTCTCTCGCTCCCTCTTACTCTCTCTTCTCTCGCTATCTAATTTCTCTCTATCAATCTCTTTATTTTGCTCATATATTTCTTATTCTCACTCTCTCTCTTGGTCTTCCTATCTCTTCCTTTCTCATTCACTATACCATTCTCTCACCCTCTCTTCCCTATTGTTATCTCTTCTCCTCTCACTCTCTTTCCCTCGCTTGCTCCTCCCTCTCTTCCTTGCTCTCTTTCTATCTCCCTTAATTTTTTTGTCTTTCTCTTCCACTCCTACTCTCTATCACTCTTGATCTCCCTCTCTTCTCTCTATTCTCACTCTCTCCCCCTCTCCCCCTCTATATTACTCACTCTCCTTCCCTTCTCATTCTACCTCTCTCATCATTCCTCTCCTTCTCTCCCTCCTTCACTTCATCTCTCTTTCGCTCTTACTTTCTCACTCTCCCACTAGCTCTACCTCGCTCTCACTCCCTCTCTCTTCTCTCTCACTATTTCTTTCTCATTCTCTCTAGCTATCTCCCTCTTTCTTTGTCTCATCTCTCTCACTATTTCTTCCTCCTTTTCTAGCTCAATCTTCATTTTCTCTCCTTTCCATCTCTAGCTCTATTCTACTCTCCCTATAGCATTGTCAATATCAAAAATCTAATTTCAATATCAAACTATATAGAATATGTGTCACCATTACTATTTCTAACTAAAAACGTATGATCAGAGATCAAACTCCAAAGATTCCTCCTATCAAATAAAGAATTTAGATAATGAATATTACTTAAACTATAATTGTCCCAACTATGAATCTTTTTATCTACATCTTTTCAAATAGTTCTTTCTCACTCTTGCACCTTATTACTCTCTCTTTCTCTTGCTCTCTCACACTCTCTCCCTTTCATTGTCTGTACATATTTCTCTTTCTAAATCTTCTCATATATTCTCCTTCCTTTTCTCTTTTCTCCCACGCTCTCCTTTTCCTCTCACCCTCTCTTACAGTCTACATCAATCAAATTATGTCTCACTCTATTCAAGTCATTCTCATTTTCTCTGTCTTCCCTATCTTACCTCTCACTCTCTCTATCTCTCTATTGCTCTTTTTTATCCCTCTCTCCATATCATTAACTCTATCCACCTCTCTCAATCTCTCCTTCCCTTGCTCTTTTTTCGCAATCTCTCTCTCTCTCTCTTTCTACGCTCATTCTCACTCTCTCTCCCTCTCTTTCCTTCACGCTCTCTCCCACTATATATACTTAACTCCTGCCATCTTTTTTCTCTCTCCAGCTCTCATTTCTCAATCTCTCTTGATTGATCTCCTTATGCCCCCTCACTCTCTCACTATATGTCACTCTATCTCTTGCTCTCTTTTGTACTCTCACCCTCTCCTTATTGTTCTCTCTCTCTAACACCCAACCCACTCCCACTCTCTCCCTCTCCCCCATCTCTCTCACTCCCTATTGCTCTGATACTCTCACTCACTCTATCTCTTTCTATCTTTTTCTTCATCTCTCACACCCACACTTTCTGCCCATCTCTGTCTTTCCTGCTCTTCCTTTCTCACTCTCCCTCCCTCCTCTCTCTCTCTCTCCATTTTTCACTCCCTCTCCCTCTTTATCTCTATTTTCTTTCTACTTCACTCTCATGCTCTATCTTTCAATTTCTCACTCTCTCTCTCACTCCACGACAAATCCCTATTCACTCACTCTATCTCTTTGTTAATAAATTTCTACTTAACTGTCCATTTACTCACGCTTTCTCTCTCTTTCTCCCTATTCTCTCTCTCTCTCCATTCTCTATCTCTCCATCACACCCTCTCTCACTCATTATTCTTTATCTCAACCCATATGCATCCCACACACTCTCTCAATATTCTCTATCTTGAGTGAGAGAGAGGGGTAAGAAAGATAGAACAAGAGATAAATACAAAAGAGAGAGTGAGGGAAGAGAGTGAGAGAGAGTGTATGAGAAAGAGAGATAAACATGTATGTGAGAGAGAGATGGAGGGAGTGAAATTGGGAGAGAAAAAGTGAGAGAAAGAAGCGTAAGAGAAAGTGAGAAATAGTGAGAGAGATAAGAGAGGGAGAGAAGAAAGCAATACAATAATAGAGTGAAAGGTGAGAAAAGAGAGTGAGCGATAAAGCAAGAGAAAGAATAAGCAAGGAAAGAGAGGGAAGTAAGAGTGATAGAAAAGAGAGCAAGAGAATGATAAATAGAGAGAGATAAAGGGTGGCAAGAAAGATAAGAGAGAGAGGGAGCAACAATAAGAGAGAGAATGAGAGAAATACAGAGAGAGGTGAGACTCAGGAAAGAAAGAGCAAGAGTGAGTGAGTGAGAGAGTAGGACATTGAGTAAGAGGGAGAGCGAGATAGAGGGAGGGAAGTGAGAGAGAGGAGGAGAAAGAGTGAGGGAGTATCGAGAGTGTTAAGGAGACAAAGGGAGGGTATCCCACTCTTCTATCTATCACTCACTCTTTCTGTCTCTCTCTCTCTCCCTCTCTCCCACTATCTTGGCTCATTCTTCCTCGGATAATCTCGCTCATTTTAACTCTCTCCCTCTCTGCTATTCTCTTTATTCTCTCTCTCTCTCATGTTCTATGCATCTCCCTCCCTTCATCTCTCTCTATTTCATTCTTACTCATGCATGCTCTCTCTCGATTCTAATGCTTCCTCTTTTCTCTCTCTCTTTCTCTCTCTCTTTTTCCCACCCTCTCTATCTAACTCTTGCCCACCTCCCCCTTCTTCCCTACTTCTCTCCTCCCTCCTTTCTTCTCTCTCTTACTCTTTCCCTCTTTCTCAAATAATCTCTCTTCTCTCTCTTAACTTCTCTCGCCTTCTTAATCTCCCCTTCACTCCATCTAGCTCCTCTCTCTCTCCTCTCTCTATTTATCCATCCTTCCCTCCCTTAATACTTCTCTCTCTCTCTTCTCTCTCTTCCCTTTTGTCTCATCTCTCTTTATTCTCTCTCTCACTCTCCTTCACCCTTTGTTACACTCTCCCTCTCCCACTCACTCTCTTTTCCCCCCACTCCCTATCTATCCCTCTCCCTCCCCCACTTTATTATCTCTCCCTCTTGTCCTCTCCCTCCCTTCCTTTCTCTCTTCCTCCCTTTCTCTCTCCCACTCAATCTCTTCCCCCTTTATCCCTCACTTTCTGTCTCCCTTTTGTCTCTTTATTTTTAACTTTTCTTCTCTCTCCCACTATCACACACTCTCTTTTTTCGCTATCTTCACTCATTTCGCTTACACCCATCAATCTCTATCTCTCTTACCCTTTCTTTCTCTTGATCCCTTCATCTATCTCTCATCTATATGTCTCTCTCTTCTTCTCTCTCAACTATCTTAGCCTCCCCATATCTCCCTCTCTCTTTTCTTATGTTCTCTCTCTCCTTCTCTCTCCTATTCTCTCAATCATGCCTTCCATCTCTCTCCTTCAAACTTGTCCTCTTTAACTATCCTTCTTCTTTCTCTCTCTCTCTCTCCCCTCTCTCTCATCACGTCTCTCTCACTCTCTCTTTATTTATTGTCTCATTTAATCCATTTATCTCTCTCCTTTCATCTTATACTCTTTAAAACACTCTCTCTCTTTCTTTCCCTCTATTTGATTCTCTCTATGTCCCTCTCTCTCTCTCTCTCTCTCTTTTTGTATCTCTCCTCTTGCCTTCTTCCCCCTTATCCCTAATATCTTTCTCCTCCCTCCTTTCTTGCTTGCTCTGCTCACCATTTCTCTCTCCTGCTTTCTTTTGCTTGCACTCACAATCTCAATCTCCCCTCTCCCCCTCACTTACTCTTCATCTATATCTCTCCCTCACTCTCTCTTTCCCTCTCTATAATACCACTCTTGTTCTCACACACACTCTCTTCTCACTCTTTAAATCTCCTCACCCTCTCTCTTGATCTCCCTTTCTCTCTACTTTCTGTCATTCTCCCTTCTACCTTTCCTTTCTCTTTCAACCTCTCTGCAATCTTTCTTTATTTCTCTTTCTCTCCTCTCTTTCTCTATCTCTCACATTCTTTATCTATCTCCCCCTCCCTCTTCATTCTCTCACTTTCTCTCTCATCCCTCCCTCTCTCCTCAATTTCCTTTGCTCTCCTCCCTTGGTCGCTCTATCCTTATCACTCTCATTCACTCTCCTACACTTTTCTATCTCTCATTTCTTTTGCTCTTTTACTTTCTTTCTCTCTATCCCTAGTCGGCTCAGCATCTTTACTCCATTTTTTATTTTGCCCTCCCTCCTTCTCTCTATCTCTCTCTCTTCCTAACTTTCTCTTTCTTCCTATCCCTTCTCTTGCTTACTCTTCTCTCTCTTTTTTATGCATACACTCTCTCTTCATTTCTCTTCTTCGCTCCTTTTCTTCTCTCAGAAACTCTCACTCTCTTTCTCGATCTTTCACTCCCACTCTCCATAACCCCTTCTCCTTCTCAATTTTGAACTCTCTGCCTCTCCCCCATCCTTTCTTTTCCTTATCTTTATCTCTCTCCTTCTTTCTCGCCCTCCCTCTCTCCTTCAGCTCTCTAAGTCTCATTCTTGTCCTTTTTCTCTCTCTCTTTCCCCTCGCTCTTCTTCTCTCACTCTCCCTCCTCTGCCTTCCTCTTTCTATTCTTTTATGTTTATCTTCCCTCTGTCTCCTTCACTCCCTCCTTATTTCTCTCACTCTTGCTCCTCTTTCTCTCTCTCATCTGCATCTAGCTATCTTTTTCTCTCAATCCCTCCCACTTTTACTCTACTCTTTCTCAATTTATCTCTCAATCTCTCTCACTCTATTACTCCACAATTCTATATATCTCTTCATCTCCCTCTCTCTCTCCCCTCCCTCTACCTTTCACTCCCTCTCCCTCTCTTTCCCTCTCTCTATCCCTTTATCTCTCTCCATTCCTTTCTCCCTCTTTCTTATTCTATTTATCCCTTTCTATATATATGTCATGCTCTCTCCCTCTCTTTATCTTTCTCCCTCCGTCTATCTTGCTCTCTTACCCTCTCTCTCTCCCTCTCTTTTATTAACACTCTTACTTTCTTCACTCATTCTCTGTCACTCGCTCTCTCTCAATTTCACTTCTTGCTCTCTCTCTATTCCCACTCAAACTCACTCTTTATCCCTACCCCACTCTAACTCCATGCACATCTCCAAAACTTCCCAACAACTATGTCCCCTTCTCGCTTCCTATCTTTATTCATTCTTCTCTCTCTTCTCATCTCACCCTATTTAACTTTCTCTTTTTTGCTTCCTATCCTCACTCATTTGTCTCTATTTGCCCCTCTCATCCTCTCTTTAACTCTCTCTCCCTCTCCCTCTCATGTTTACTCTAACTCTCCCTCCCTTATCTCCTTCATTCTCTCAATCATTCTTTCTTACTTACTCTATCTCTCTTTTGCTCTCTCAATTCTCTCTCTTTTCTCCCTCTCACTATCTCTCTTTCTTGCTCTATCACACACTCTCTCTCCCAACACCTCCTTTTCTCTTTTCCTACTATCTCTTCTTTCTTCATTCTCTCACTCTCTCTCATTCCCTCTCTCATTATCTTCATCTCTCTCACTATCTCTCTTGGTTTTTTACATTATCCTTTCCCCCTTGCACTCTCTCTCACTAATTCGATATCTATCTCACTTCCTCAATCTCTCTCTCTCTCTCTCATACACACACACACACACTTGCTTTTCCACTTACCAACTCTCCATCATTTTATTTGGATACCTCTCCTATATTCACCATCCATTATTTTTTATATTTTTTGGAGCCCTTTTTTTCTTTTCTTCTCTTGCTTGCCCTTACATTCTACCTCCTTCTCGCTCTCTCTCACTCTCTTCCAACTCTCTCCATCTTCTCTCAATTCTATCACACCCTCATTTGTTTCCTCCCTTCCTCCCTCTTAAGCTCTCTACTTTGTGTTCCTCTCACCGTCTCTCTTCCTCACCCTATATTTTTCTTTTACCTTCCTCTATATTGTTCATATTTCTCTCTCCCCTTCCCCTCCAACCGTCACTACTCGCATTCCACCCTATATCTCTCTCGTGCTCTATCTTTCTCCTTCACACAATAGCATCCACTATCGATCTCTCTCTCTCATGCTCACTCAAGCATGTTCTCACATTCTCTCTACTATTTCTATAATGTTTCTAATTTTTTCCCTCTCTCTCTCTCAGTATCTCTTTATATCTCTCCCTCCCAATCCTTTGTTTGCTCTATTTTTCTTGTTATTTATCCCTCTTTGTTCTAATCTCACAAACTTTCTCCATCCCAATTCTCTCTCTCCTTTGTCTTTATTCTCTCTCTCTTCCCCTATCATGCCCTCTCGCTCACTCTCTCAATCACTCTCTTCCTCTCTCACTATTGCTCGCTCCCTCCCTCACTCTCTCACTTCTACTTTCTTTTGCTCTCTTTAACGATCTTCATCCCTCTCTCTTCCATTCTCTACTTCTTCGCCTCACTCTCGCTCTATCCACCTTCAATTCCATCTATTTCTCTCCTTATATCTCACTTTACATCTCTCTTTCTCTCTCTCCATCCTTCATTTTCTCTCCTCTATTACTTCCTCACTTGTCTCTCTCTTCTTTCTCTCTCCCTTCCACTATCTCTCCTATTCCTGTCACCCACTCTCTCCCTCTCCCCGTTCTCTCTATCTCGCTCCCTTATTTCTCTAAGCTCTTACTCTCACTCTTCATGCTTTCTCTCCCCCTTTCTTTTAGTTTATTTTACATCCCATTCTCTTTTATGAGAGATGGTAGAGAGAGTAGAGAAGGAAGGGAATTGAAAATAGAAAGAGAGAGAAAGAGAGGAAAGGAAACAAAGAGGGGGAGAAAAAGGGACATAGGGAGGGAGCGTTTAAGGGTTATAATGAGGTAGAGATTGAGAAAAAGATAGAGAGTGGGAGTGAGGGCAAGAAAAAGAGAGATAGAAAGAGAGAAAAAGCTAATGACAGAGAGTAAGAGAGTAATAGAGAGTGAGAGACATGATAAAAGAGGGATAGAGCAAGTGAGAGGTAAAAATAGAGGGAGGAAGTGAGGGTAAGAAAAGAGATAAAGAAAGTGAAGGAGGGAGGGAGAGTGAGACAGAGAGAGGGTGATTGTGGATGTGAGGGAGAGAGAGTGAAGAGAGTAAGACTGAGAGGGAGATGATTAATACAGAGAGAAGAGAGAAATCAAGTGAGTGAATGAAGAAGAATGTGAGAGAGATAGAATAAACAAGCAAGTTAGAGAGACGAAGATATAGAGGTTAAGAGTAGGAGAGAGAGATTAGAGGTAAAGAGTGGGGGATAGATAGAGGGAGAGAAAAGAAGGAGAGAGATATGGAGAGAGGTAGGGCAGAGATGGTAAAAGAGAAAGGGATAGAGAGTGTATGATAAGTGGTTGAAAAAGAAGAAAGAGGAAGGGTCAGACAAAATGAAGGAGAGTGAGGGGGAGAGAGAGTGAGTTGGGAGGAGAGGGAGGGTGGGAGAGAGTATGAGAGAGGGAGACAGAGAGATAATGGTAGGGATGAAGGGAGGTAGAGAGAGTGTGAGTGGGAGAGAGGTAAAGACTGAGGTAAGACGGAGAGAGAGAGAGAGATAGAAAGGGAGAGAGATAGATACGGATTGCAAGAGAGGGGTGTGGAAGAGATGAGAGAGAGCAAGAGCAACTGAGGGAGTGCAAGTGAGAGAGTGCAAGAAATGGAATTAGAGAAAGAGAAATATAGAGGCAAGAGAAAGAGAAAGAAAGATAGAAATAGTTCAGAAAAGGGAAAGAAAAAGGAGAGAAAGAGAGAGTAAAAACAGAGAGAAGAAGAAAGATTGAAAGAGGTCGAGAGGGAAAGAGAGAGAGAAATTGTATGAGAGATCATAGGGAGAGTAGAGATGGGAGGGAGAGGGAAATGAGAGAGGTAAGGAGATAAAGAGAGGAAAACAAGGGAAGTAGGGAAGGATTGTTTGACGGTTGGAATGAGGGAGAGATAGAGAAAGAGACAGAAAGTAGGAGAGAGGCCATAAAAGAGAGAGAGATATGGAGAGCGAGAGATAAAAATCAAGTGACAAAGTGAGAGAGATAGAGCAAGAGAGTGGTAAAAAGAGAGCAAGAGAAGGAGAGTGAGATAATAATAAAAAGGATGTGAAAAATGGATGGAGAGCGATATAGAGAGAGTGTGGGAGTAAGGGACGGATTAGGGTAGAGAAGATAGAGAGACGAGAGAAAGAGAGAGAGACATAGAAAGACTAATAGAGAGATAGATGGATGAAAGAGAGAGGAAAAGAGAAAGGGAGGGAGAAAAGGGGAGAGAGAGTTAGAGAATAGAGAGAAATTGAGAGAGAATATGAGAGGTGGAGAGAGTAGAGAAGGAAGGGCGAGGGACATAGAGAGAGAAAGAGGAAAGCATATAGAGAAGAGGAGAGAAAGCGACATAGGGAGGGAGCCTTCGAGTGTAATGAGGTGTAGATTGAGAAATAGATAGAGAGTGAGTGACAGGGCAAGATAGAGAGAGATAGGGAGACAGAAACAAAGCGAATGACAAAGAGTGAAAGAGAAAGAAGATAGAGTGAGAGAGATGATAAGATAGAGATAGAGCAAGAGAGAGGTAAAAGAGAGGGAGGGAGGGAGAGTGAGATAGATACAGGAATTGAAGGAGGGTGGGAGAGTGGGATAGAGAGAGTTGGATTGTGGGAGGGAGGGAGGGAGAGTGAGATAAAGAGAAAAAGGAATTGAAGGAGAGAGGAAGAGTGAAGCGAGTTAGAGTTAGAAGGAGATGATTAATAAAGACAGAAGTAAGAGAGAGAGAAAGAGAGTGAAGGAGAGAGAATGTGAAAGAGGTAGAATGAATAAGCAAGTGAGAGAAACTGAGATATGAAGAGAGAGATGAGAGAGGTAAAGAGTGGGAGAGAGATAAAGGAAGGGAAAAAAGGAGAGAGATATGTAGTGAGGCAAGGCAGAGATGAGAAAAGAGAAAGGTTCAGATAGATAAAAAAGAGGTATCAGACATAATGAAAGAGAGTGGGAAAGAGAGAGAGTGAGCTAGGGAGGGAGGGAGGGAGAGAGTGTGAGTGGGCGAGAGAGAAACAGAAAGAAGGATGCAGAGAGGTAGGGAGAATGGAAATGGAAGAGTGAGAAAGATTGAGGTAAGACAGAGACAGAGAGAGATAGAAAGGGAGAGAGATAGGTAGAGATTGCAAGAGAGGGGTGTGGGAGAGATTAGAGAGTGCAAGTGAGTGAGAGCAAGCAATGGAATTACAGAAGGAGAGATAGAGAGAAGTGAAGGAGAAAGATAGATGGAAATAGAGGTAGAAAGAGTAAGAAAAAGGAGAGAAAGGGAGAGAGAGTTAAAAAAGAGAGAGAACAAAGAGTGAAAGAGGTTGAGAGGAAAAGAGAGAGAAAATGTATGAGAGATCATAGGGAGAGTAGAGAAGGGAGGGAGAGAGAGATAGAGAGAGAAAAGGAGAGAGGGAGGGGGAGAAAAAGGGATGTAGGGAAGGAGTGTTTGAGGGGTAGAATGAGGGAGAGATAGAGAAAGAGACTAAGAGTGGGAGAGAAGGCATGAAATTGAGAGATAGAGTAAAAAACGAGTGACAGAGAGTGAGAGAGTCATAGAGAGAGAGAGATGATAAGAGAGAGATGGAGCAAGAGAGAGGTAAAAAGAGAGGAAGGGAGAGAGAGTGAGATAAAGATATAAAGGATGTGAAGGAGGGAGGATGAGTGAGATAGAGAGAGTGTAGGAGTGAGGGAGGGAGGGAAGGAGTTAGAGAAGTTAGATATACAAGAAAAAAAGAGAGAGATAGAGGA
Organism: Phalaenopsis aphrodite; assembly: GCA_003013225.1. Classification (NCBI taxonomy): domain Eukaryota; kingdom Viridiplantae; phylum Streptophyta; class Magnoliopsida; order Asparagales; family Orchidaceae; genus Phalaenopsis; species Phalaenopsis aphrodite. Next base: position 167,692 of record NEWO01000667.1, on the reverse strand, counting down.
AGAGTGAGAGAGAGATAGGGGGAGGGAAAGAGAGAGGGAAAGAGAACGAGAGGGTGAGAAGGAGAGAGAGAGTTAGAGAATAAAGAGAGAGAGAGAGATTGAGAGAGAGAGAACAGGAGAGATAAAGAGAGAAAAAGTGGAAGCGAGAGAGAGAATGGTTTAAAGAGAGTAGGGAAAGGAGGGAGAGGGAAATAAAAAGAGGAAAAAAGATAAGGAGGGGGAGAAAGAGGGACATAAGTAGGGAGTTTTTGAGGGTTGGAATGAAAGAGAGTTAGGGAGTGGAAAAGAGAGCAAGCGAGTGAGAGAAAAAGTTGATAGAGTAAGAGAGATAATAAGAGGGAGAGAATAATAGAGAGAAAGAGCAAGCGAGAGATGTAAATAGTGAGAAAGGGAAGGAGAGTGAGACACCAAGAGAGAAAGTGAGGGAGGGAGGGAGGGTAAGAGAGTGGAGAGAGAGAGATGACTGATAGAGAGAAGATTAAGAGGGAGATTATAAAAGAGAAGGAGAGAAATGAGAAAGATAGAGTGGTCAAGCGAGTGAGAGAGACACAAAGAGGGAGGTGGAGAGATGAAAAGAAAAAAGAGATAGAGTAAGGAGAAAAATGGAGAGGGGAGATAAGGATAGAGTGAGGGATAGAGAGAATAAGATAAGTATGGAGAGAGAGAAAAGGCAGGGTGCGTCAAAGAGGAATAAAGAGAGTTGGGGAGAGAGAGAGTGAGCAAGAGAGATTGAGGGAGGGAGAGAGAGTGTGTGAGAGAGAGGGAAAGATAGAAATAATGAGAGAGAGCGAGGGAGAAAGAGGTGAAGGGTGGCTTAAAATGTAGAGAGATTGTAGAGAATGAGAGAGAGAGGGGTGGGAGAGATGACAGAAAGTGAGAGAGAGTGAGGAAGAGTAAGTGAGTGAGAGAGAGAGAGAGAGAGAAAGAAATGGAAGGTAGGGAGAGATAAAAGTAAATGAGAAAGAGAGAAAGGATAAGAGATAAGGAAAGTGTTTAGAAGAAAGGGAGCGAGATATAGCAATAAGGTGTGAGAGAGAGCTAAAAAGAGGGCGAAAAGAGGCTGAGAGTGAAAAGTTGTGGGTGATGAATAGGCCAAGTGGGGGAGGGAGGTAGGGAGAGATAAAGAGACGAGATTGCGAGAGAGAGATAGAGGGAGAGTTAGAGAGAGATAAATGGAGGGAAAGAGAGAATGAGAAAGAGAGGGAGAGAAAGGAAAATTAGAGGAGAGAGAAGAGAGAGCTGAAGAGGTAGAGTGAAAGAGTGGGAGGAAGAGACAAATAAAGGTTTGAGAGAAGAAAGTGAGAGAAAAAGGAGGGAAATAAAGTGAAGGGAGATCTAGAGGGAGAGAAAAAGGGATGTGGGGTGGGATTTTTTGAGGGTTAGAATGGGGGAGAGATATAGAGAGATAGAGAGTGACAGAGAAAGAATATAGAGTAAGAGGGATAATAAGAGAGAGATAGAGAGAGAAAGAGAGTGTTAGAGAGGGATAGAGGGAGAGAGATGGTGAGAGCGAGTAAAGGGGAGCAAACAAATAGATTCAAAGAATGAAAGATAGAGAGAAGAGGGGTGTGGGTGAAAGAGACATTGACAACAAAAGATAGATAGAGAGATACCTAAGAATGATGGGGAGAAGAGAGAGAACAAGAGAGAGAGTAAGAGAGAGAGGGAGAGGCAGGGAAATAGATAGAAACATTGACAGAGAGAGAGAGAGATAGATAGAGCAAGACAGAATAGAGATAAGAGAGATAGGGAGAGAGGGAGGCATAAAGATGTAAAGAGAGCAAAAGAGGGAACATGGGATGAAGACAGGAAGGGAGAGAGAAGGATAAAGATAGATTGATAAAACAAGGGAGGAAGAGGGAGAGAAAGGACTAAAGTGGAAAAATTAGAAAGAAAGAAGTAAAGGAGGGTAGGAGAGAGAAAGAGAGTGAGAGTGGGAAGAGGAAAGAGATTGAGAGAGAAAGAGAGTGAGAGAGGTAAGAGAGAAAAAGAAAATAGGAGAGATAGAGAGTGATAGTGTGGAAGAGAGAGCTAGTGAGAAGTAGAAAGAGAAGAGATAGAGAGAGAAATGGAGACAGAGTTGGAGAGGGAGAGGGATAGAGTGAAAGTTAGAGAGAGATAGAGTGTGCAAAAGATGGAGTGCAAGAGAGGAATGGTGAAAGTGGGAGAGAGAGGGATAGAGTTAAAGAGAGAAAGAGAGAGTGCAGATGATGGAGAATGCGAGAGAGATAAAGTGAGAGGGGGAGTAAAAGAGAGAAGGTAGATAGAGTGACAGAGATTAAGAGAGAAAGAGAGAGGGTGAGGGAATGAAAAATAAAGAGAGAGAAAAAGAAGATTGAGAGTAAGAGATTGATATAAATAGTGAGAGTGAGAGAAAATAGGCCAAAAGAGAGTGTGAGAGAGAAGCAAAATAAACTAAAAGAAAGGGTAAGAGAGAGAGACTGAGGAAGTGAGATAGATATAGAATGAGTGAGAGAGAAAGAGAGCAAGAGAGTGAGGAATAAATATAGAGATATGGAGGGAGAAAGGAAAGATATAGAGAGAAAGAGAGCAAGAGAGTGAGGAAGCAAGAGAGAAAGGGTGAGAATGGGATAGTGGGAGGGAGAGCATAAGTGCGAGTGAGAGGGAGCGAGAGAAAGAGATTGAGAGAAAGATAGGCCAAGAGAGGGAGAGACAAAGAAAGGGATTGAGAGCAAGATAAGGTAAGAGAGAATGAGATAAAAGAGAGAGTAAGAGAAATGTGTGAGGAGAGAGGGACAAATGAGGGAGCGAGATAGAGAGAAGGGGGAGAGG
>NEWO01000667.1:142881-164490 GCA_003013225.1 Phalaenopsis aphrodite | reverse complement strand
AGCAAAAGAAAGCAGAAGTGAGAGAGTGAGGGAGGGAGCGAGCTGTAGTGAGATAGGAAGAGAGTGATTGAGAGAGTGAGGGAGAGGGCATGAAAGGGGAAGAGAGAGAGAATAAAGACAAAGAAGGAAGGAGGGAGAGAGAGAGATGTATAATGAGATATAAGAAGAGAAATAGATGGAATTGAAGGTGGAGAGAGAGAACAAGGCAAAAAAGTAGGGAATGGAAAAGAGAGGGATAAAGATCGATAGAGAGAGCAAAAGAAAGCAGAAGTGAGAGAGTGAGGGANGAGAGCAAAAGAAAGCAGAAGTGAGAGAGTGAGGGAGAGCGCATGAAAGGGGAAGAGAGAGAGAATAAAGACAAAGAAGAGAGAGAATTGGGATGGAGAAAGTTTATGAGATTTGAATTGAGAGGGATAAATAACAAGAGAAATAGAGCAAACAAAGGATTGGGAGGGAGAGTGATAAAGAGATACTAAGAGAGAGAGAGAGATTGGTAAAAAATTAGAGAAAGTTATAGAAATAGTAGAGAGAAGGTGAGAACAAGGTTGAGGGAGCTTGTGGAGAGAGGGAGATCGATAGTGGAAGCTATTGTGAGAAGGAGAAAGATAGAGCATGAGAGAGATAGTGGAAGAAATATGAACTTTATAGCGGGAGGTAAAAGAAAAATATAGGGTGAGGAAGAGAAACGGTGAGAGGGCCGGAAGGTAGAGAGCTTAAGAGGGGATGAAGGGAGGGACAAATGAGGGTGTGATAGAATAGAGAGAAGATGGAGAGAGTTGGAAGAGAGTTAGAGAGAGTGAGAGGGAGATAGAATGTAAGGGTGCGCAAGAGAAGAAAAGAAAAAAAGGCTCGGTAAAAATTAAAAAAGAATGGGAGGTGAATATATGAGAGAAATTCAAATAAAGGGATGGAGAGTAGGTGAGTGAAAAAGCAAGTGTGTGTGTGTGAGAGAGAGAGACTGAGGAAGTGAGATAGATATAGAATGAGTGAGAGAGAGTGCAGAGGGAAAGGATATGCTAGCAACCAAGAGAGATAGTGAGAGAGAGTTGAAGATAAAGAGAGAGAGAGAGAAAGAAGAAAGAAGAGATAGTAGGAAAAGAGAAAGGGAGGTGTTGGGAGAGAGAGAGAGAGAGAGAGTGATAGAGCAAGAAAGAGAGAGAGATAGTGAGAGGGAGAAGAGAGAGAATAGCGAGAGCAAAAGTGAGATAGAGTAAGTAAGAAAGAATGATTGAGAGAATGAAGGAGATAAGGGAGGGAGAGTTAGAGTATGCTAGAGAGGGAGAGGGAGAGAGAGTTAAAGAGAGGATGAGAGGGGCAGATAGAGACGAATGAGAAAAGATAAGAAGCAAAAAAGATAGAGTTAAAGAGAGCGTGAGATGGGAAGAGAGAGAAGAATGAATAAAGATAGGAACCGAAGAAAGGGAGAGAGGTTTTGGAAAGTTTTGGAGGTGTGTATGGAGTTAGAGTGGGGTAGGGAAAGAGAGAATGAGTGGGAGTGGGAAGTGAGAGATAGAGCAAGAAGTGAAATTGAGAGAGAATGAGTGGGAGTGGGAAGAGAGAGATAGAGCAAGCAGTGAAATTGAGAGAGAGCGAGTGACAGAGAATGGGAGAAGAGAGTAAGAGTGTTAATAAAAGAGAGGGAGAGAGATAGGGTAAGAGAGCAAGATAGACAAAGAGGGAGTGATAAAGTGAGAGGGAGAGTAATACAGCTAGATAGAGGGAGAATAATAAAGAAACGGAGAATTAGAATGAGATAGAGAAAGAGAGGGAGAGAGAGAGAGAAATATATAGAAAGAGATAGAGAGAATAAAAAAGTGGGAGAAAGGAATGGAGAGAGATAGAGGGATAGAGAGAGGGGGAGAGAGAGGGAGTGAGAGGGAGGGGAGAGAAAGAGAGGGAGATGAGAGATATATAGAGTTGTGGAGTAATATAGTGAGAGAGATTGAGAGATAAATTGAGAAAGTGTGGAGTAAGAGTGGGAGGGATAAAGAGAAAACGATAGTTAGATGCATATGAGACAGAGAGAGAGAAGCAATAGTGTGAGAAATAAGGATGGAGTGAAGGAGACGGAGGGAAGAGAAACATAAAAAGATAGAAAGAGAAAGACAGAGAAGGAGGGAGAGTGAGAGAAGAAGAGCAAGGGGAAAGAGAGAGAGAAAAAGGACAAGAATGAGACTTAGAGAGCTGGAGGAGAGAGGGAGGGCGAGAAAGAGGGAGGGATATAAATAAGGAAAAGAAAGGATGGGAGAGGCGGAGAGTGCAAAACTGAGAGGGAGAAGGGGTTATGAAGGTGGGAGTGAAAGATCGAGAAAGAGAGTGAGAGTTTTTGAGAGAGGAAAAGAAGGTTAGAATGAGGATCTTAGTTTTGATGGATGGAGAAAGATAGGGAGAGAGAGAGGTAATAGAGAGAGAGAGAGGTAAGGAACATAAAATGAGAGAATGAGTAAAATGATGGATTAAATGAGAGAATATAAAAAGAGAGAGAGAGAGGTGATGAGAGAGAGGAGTATAGAGAGAGAGTGAGAGAGAGAAGGAGAGTTAAAGAGGACAAGATGGAAGGAGAGAGATGGAGGGAATGAAGGAGAGATGGAAGGAATGATTGAGGGAATAGGAGAGAGAAGGAGAGAGAGAGAGAGAACACAAGGAAAGAGAGAAAGGGAGAAATGGGGAGGCTAAGAGATGTTGAGAGAGAAAAAGAGATAGACATATAGATGAGAGAAAGATGAAGGGTTCGAGAGTAATAAAGGGTAAAAGAGACAGAGATTGATGGGAGTGCTAGAGAAATGAGTGAAGATAGCAACAAATGCTCTGTGTGGTAGTGGGAGAGAGAGAAGAAAAGTTAAAGATAAGTGACAAAAGGGAGACAGAAAGTGAGGGGTGAAAGAGGATAGAAGGGGAAAGATATTGAGTAAGAGAGAGAAAGGGAGGAAGAAAGAAAGGAAGGGAGGGAGAGAAGAAGACGGAGAGAAAATAAAGTGGGTAGAAATGCTCGAGGGAGGAAGAGAGAGGGGATGGGAGAGGGAGAGGGTGGAAGAGAGAGTGTGTGGGAGAGGGAGAGGAAGAAGGATAGGGAGTGGGGGGAGAGAGAGTGAGTGGGAGAGGGAGAGTGTAAGAGTGGGTGAAGGAGAGTGAGAGAGAATAAAGAGAGAAGAGACAAAAGGGAGGAGAGAGAAGAGAGAGTGGTATTAAGAGAGGGAAGGAGGGATAAACAGAGAGAGAGAGGAGAGAGAGAGGAGATAGATGGAGTGAAGGGGAGATTAAGAAGACAAGAGGGGTAAAGAGAGAGAAGAGAGATTGTTTGAGAAAGAGGGAAAGAGTAAGAGAGAGACAGAAGAAAGGAGAGAGGAGAGAAGTAGGGAAGAAGGGGGAGGTGGCAGAGTGGGAAAGAGAGAGAGAGAGAGAAAAAGAAATAAAAGAGGAAGCATTAGAATAGAGAGAGAGAATGCATGAGTAAGAATGAAATATAGAGAGATGAAGGGAGGGAGGGCAAATAACATGAGAGAGAGAATATGACAAACAGAATAATAGAAAGGTAGAGAGTCAGAATGAGAGAGATAGACCATGGGAGAACGAGCAAGCATGAGAGATTAGAAAAGAAAGAGCGTGAGAAAAGGAGAGAGAGAGAGATGAGAAAGATCAAGAGAAAGTAAGACATTGAGAGAAAAAATAAAGGAAAATGTTAGAGAGCAGTGACGTAGAAAATGAAAGAGAGAGTGAGTGAGAGAAGGAAAGAGAGAACAAAAATGAGAAGATAAAAAAAGTGTAAAATTAGAGGGAGGGTGGGAGAGAAAGAAGAGAGAGCTAGTGAGGGAGGAAGAGAGAGACAAAAGGCATGCGAGAGATAGGGTGAGATAGTGGAAGAGGGAGAGAGGGGGAGAGAGGAAGAAAGAGAGAAAGGGAGAAGAGAGGAAGACTGAATCGAGATAGTGGGAGAGAGGGAGAGAGAGAGAGGGACAGAAAGAGTGAGAGACAGATAGAAGAGTGAGATACCCTCCCTTTTTCTCCTTAACCGTCTCGATACTCTCTCACTCTTTCTTCTGCTCTCTCTCACTTTCCTCCCTCCCTCTCCCTCTCTCTTTCACTCAATGTCTTCCACTCTCACTCACTCACTCTTGCTCTTTCTTCCCTTAGTCTCTCCTCTCTCTGTATTTCTCTCATTCTCCCTCTTATTATTGCTCCCTCTCTCTTATCTTTCTCGCCCCCTCTATCTCTCTCTATTTATCATTCTCTTGCTCTTTTTTCTATCACTCTTACTTCCCTCTCTTTCTTTGCTTATTCTTTCTCTTGGTTTATTGCTCACTCTCTTTTTCTCACCTTTCACTCTATTATTATATTGTTCTCTTCTCTCCCTCTTCTTATCTCTCTCACTATTTCTCACTTTCTCTTACACTACTTTCTCTCACCTTTTCCCTCCCTATTTCACTCCCTCCGTCTCTCTCTCACACACATCTTTATCTCTCTTTCTCGCACACACTCTCTCTCTCACTCTCTTCCCTCACTCTCTTTTTTGTATTTATCTGTTGTTCTATCTTTCTCTCCCCTCTCACTCATTCAAGATAGAGAATATTGAGAGAGTGTGTGGGATGGAGAGTGGTTGGGATAAAGAATAATGAGAGAGAGAGCATGTGATGGAGAGAGAGAAGAGAGGAGTGAGTAAATGGAGAGATACGTAGAGATTTATTGACAAAGATAAAGAGTGAGTGAATAGAGATTGATGTAGACTGAGAGAGGGAGTGAGAGGAAAAGGGGAGTGTGGGAGAAATGAGAAAAGGGAAGAGAATCTATGAGAAGATTGAAAGAGAGAAATATGGAGAGGCAACGAAAGGGAGAGAGTGAGAGTTAGCAAGAGAAAGGGAAAGTAATAAGGAGCGAGAGTGAGAAAGATAGGGAGAGCAGGATAGAGCTAGAGATGGTAAGAAGTGAAAATGAAGATTGAGCTAGAAAAGGAGGAAGAAATTATGAGAGAGATGAGACAAAGAAAGAGGGAGAGAGCTAGAGAGAGTGAGAAATAAATAGTGAGAGAGAAGAGAGAGGGAGTGAGGGGGAGTTAGAACTAATGAGAGAGTGAAAGAGTAAGAGAGAAAGAGAGATGAAGTGGAGGGAGAGAAGGGGAGGAATGGTGAGAGAGGTAGAAAGAGAAGGGAGGGAGAGTTATTAATATAGAGGGGGAGAGAGTGAGAATAGAGAGAAGAGATGGAGATCAAGAGTGATAGAGAATGGGAGGAGTTATAGAGAAAAACATAACAATTAAGGGAGAGAGAAAGAGAGCAAGGAAGAGAGGGTGGAGCGAGCGACGGAAAGAGAGCAAGAGGAGCAAGAGATAACGATAGGGAAGAGAGGGTGAGAGAAAGGAGAAAGGGAGAGATAGGAAGACTGAGAGAGAGTGAGAATAAGAAAGATATGAGCAAAATAAAAAGATTGATAGAGAGAAGAGAGAGTAAGAGGGAGTGAGAGAGGGAGGAGAAGGAAGAGCGAAGGGAGAAAATGATGACGGGAGAGAGAGTAAGAGAATTAAAAAAGCATATAGAAAGAAATAGAGATGAAGAGAGGGAGTGAGGCAGGAAGCGAGCAATAGTGAGGGAGGAAGGGAGTGATCGAGTGAGTGAGAGAGAGGGCATGAAAGGGGACAAGAAATAGAATAAAGATAGAGAAGAGTGAGAATAGGGATGGAAAAAATTAGTGAGATTGGAACAGAGAGGAAAAAATAACAAGAGAAATGGAGCAAAAATAGGATTGAGAGGGAGGGAGAGAGATAAAGAGATATTGAAAGAGAGAAAGAGAGAGGGAAAAAAGTAGAGAAATAGTGGAGAGAAGGTGAGAATAAGGATGAGGGAGCGTGAAAGAGAGAGAGGGAGATGGAGAGAGAGAGATCGATAGTGGAAGCTATTGTGTGAAGGAAAAAGATAGAGCATGAGAGAGATAAAGGGTGGAATGGGAGGAGAGACAGTGGGAGGTAAGGTGAGAGAGAAATATGAACAATATTGAGGGAAGTAAAAGAAAAATTTTGGGTGAGGACAGGAAACAGAGAGAGGACCACAAAGTAGAGATCTTAAGAGTGAGAGGAAGGGAGGGAGCAAATGAGGGAGTGAGAGAATAAGGAGTAGTGGAAAAAGTCAGAAGAGAGTCAGAGAGAGTGAGAGGGAGATAGAATGTAAGGATGAGCATGAGAAGAATAGAAAAAAAAGGTTGGTTAAAAATTTAAAAAACTTGTAAAATGAATATGGAGAGGTATCCAACTAAAGGGAGGGAGAGTTGGTGAGTGGCAAAGCAAGTGTGTGTGTGTGTGAGAGAGAGAGAGCGAGGAAGTGAGATAGATATAGAATGAGAGAGAGGGAGTGCAGGGGGAGAGGATAATTCTTGCAACCAAGAGATGTAAACAAAGAAGCGAGGAAGTGAGAAGGATATAGAATGAGTGAGAGACGGTGCAGGGGAAAGGAAGACATAAAGTAACAAAGAAAGAAAGGTTGAGAAAATGAGGGATATAGGGGAGGAAGAGTTACAGTGAACAAGAGAGGGAGCGGGAGAGAGAGTTAAAGTGAGGAAGAGAGGGACAGATACAGATGAATGGGTAAAAATAGGAAGCAAACAAAGAGAGAGTTAAAGAAAGGATTGGAGGGGAAGAAAGAAGAGAATGATTAAAGATAATTCTTGAGAGGTTTTGGAGGTGTGTATGGAGTTAGAGTGGGGTAAGGATGATAGATAGAGAAAGAGGGAGTGGGTGGGAGTGGGGGGAGAGAGATACAACAAGAAGTGAAATTGATAGAGAGCAAGTGACAAAGAATGAGAGAAACGAGCAAGAGAGATAATAAAAGAGAGGGAGAGAGAGAGGGTGAGAGAGCAAGATACGGAGAGAGGGAGAAATAAAGTGAGAGGGAGAGTAATAGAGCCTGATGGAGGGAGAAAGATAGAGAGAGAGAGAGAATTAGAATGAGCTACAAAAAGAGAGGAAGAGAGCATGAGAGATATATAAAAAGAGATAGGTAAAATATGGAAGGGAGAAAGGAATGGAGAGAGATAGAGAGTGCAAGAGATAGAGAGGTAAAAAAGCAAGTGAGAGAGACTCAGAAAGAGGGAGTGGAAGAGTTAGTGAGAGAAAAAGAGAAGAGCAAATGAGAGAGAGTGAGATATTGATGGAAGACATGATTAAGATAGAGAAAAAGATATAGCTAGATTGAGATGAGATAGGGAGAGAGGAGCAAGAGTGAGAGAAATATGGAGGGAGTGAAAGAGAGAGAGGGAAGAGAAACATAAAATGATAGAGAGAGATATGCGGAGAGGGAGGGAGAGTAAGAGAAGAAGGACAAGGGGAAAGAGAGAGGAAAAAGACAAGAATGAGACTTTGAGAGTTGGAGAGAGAGAGGGAGGCTGAGAAAAAGGGAGAGTGATATAAATAAAGGAAAGAAGAGGAGACAGGGAGAGTGATGTAGAGGTAGGGAATTGAAGAGGATGAGAGAGAGGCAGAGAGTGTAAAATTGAGGTGGAGAGGGTGTTATGGAGAGTGAGAGTGAGAGATCGAGAAAGTGTGTGAGACTTTTTGAGTAAGGAAAGGAATGAGCGAAGAAGAGAGACGAAGAGAGAGTGTAAGCAGAAAAATGAGGGAGAAGAATAAGCAAGAGAAGGGAGAGGGAAAGAGAGGAAGGGAGGAGTGAGAGATAGAGAGAGGAGGGAGAGAAAAATATAAAAGGGAGAGAAGATGCAGAGCCAACTAGGGACAGAGTGAGAGAAAGTGAAAGATCAAGAGAGAGGAGAGATAGAGAATTGTCGTAGATTAATGAGAGTGATAGAGAGAGTGACAGAGGAATAAGAGAGAGAAGGAAATTGAGGAGAGAGGAATGGATGGGAGAGAAAGTTTGAGAATGGGAGAGGAAAAGTGAGATAGATAGAGAAAGTGATATAGAGAGAGAGGAGAGAAAGAGAAAGAAAGAGATAGAGTGAATGAGGCTTGCAGAGATGGTGAAAGAGAAATTAGAGATCAAGAGAGAGAGGGGGAGGAGATTTAGTGTGTGAGAAAAGAGAGAGTGTGAGAGCAAGAGTGATATTATAGAGAGAACAGGAGAGAGCGAAGGAGAGATAGAGATGTAGAGAAAGTGAGGGGGAGAGGGAAGATGGGGGATAAGAATGTGAGTGAGAGAAAAAGAAAGAGGGAGAGAGTGAGGCGAGAGAGAGCAAGCAAGAAAGAAGTAGGGAGCAGAGAGATATAAGGGACAAAGGAGAGGAAGGCAAGAGGACAAATACAAAAGGAGAGAGAGAGAGGGAGGGACAGAGAGAGAATGAGATATAGGGAAAGAGGGATGATGAGAGAGAGTGAGAGAGATGAAAGGAAAGAGGGATGATGAGAGAGAGCAAGTAAGAGAAGGAGAGTTAAAGAGGACAGGATGGAAGGAGAGAGATGGAAAGCATGAGTGAGGGAAAAGGAGAAAGACAGAGAGAAAGAGAGAGGGAGATAATGGGCAAGAGAGAGAGCAAGAAAGGAGTGAGAGAGGAAGAAATGGTGAGAGTAGAGATAGAAGAAGAGAGAGAGACATATAGATGAGAGAGAGAGAAATGAATAGAAAGCAAGAGATTTATGGGAGAGCTAGAGAAATGAGAGAAGATAGAGACAAAAGAGAGTGTGTGATAGTAGGAGAGAGAGAAGAAAAGTAAAAGATAAAGAAACAAAGGGGAGAGAGAAAGAGAGGGGTGAAAGAGGGATAAAACTAGAATGAGATTGAGTGAGAGAGAAAAGAGATTGAAAGATAAAGGGAGGAAGAGAGAAAGGAAAGGAGGGAGAGAAGAAGAGAGAGAGAAAAGAGGGTAGAAGTGATAGAGGGAGGAAGAGAGAGTGGATGGGAGAGGAATAGGGAGAAGAGGGAAGAGAGAGTGCATGGGAGAGTGAGAGATAAGAAAGAGTGAGTTTGGGAGCGAGAGTGTAAGAGAGTGGGAAGGAGAGTGAGAGGGAGAAAAAAGAGAGAAGAGACAAAGGGAGGAGATAGAAGAGAGAGAGAGGTTTTAAGGGAGGGAAAGAAGGATAAACACAGAGAGGAGAGAGAGAGAGAGGAGCTGGAGAGAGGGAAGGGGAGATAAGAAGGTGAAAAAGGAGAGAGAAAGAAAAGAGGAAGCATGAGAATAGAGAAAGAACATGCATGAGAGAATGAAATACAGATGAAGGGGGGAGTGTAGAGCATGAGAGAGAGAATATTATGGAGAGAATAGTAGAGAGGGAGAGAGTCAGAGTGGGAGAGATAGACCAAGAGAGAAAGAGAGAGTAGGAGAGAGTAGAAGAGAGGGAGGGATAGAAGAGGGGCAAGAGATGAGAGAAAGAAAAGAGGAAGCATGAGAATAGAGAGAGAGCATGCATGAGTAAGAATGAAATAAGTGAGAGATGAGAGAAAGAAAAGAAGAAGCATGAGAATAGAGAGAGCATGCATGAGTAAGAATGAAATAGAAAGAGAGGTGAAGGGAGGGATAGGTATGGAGCATGAGAGAGAGAATACGATAGAGAGAACAGTAGAGAGGAGAGTCAAAGTGAGTGTGACGAGCCAAGAGAGAAAGAGAAGGCAGTAGAGAGTGGAGGAAAAGGATAGAAGAGGAGAGAGAAATGAGAAAGATGAAGAGAAAGTTAAAAATAGAGAGAGATAAAGCAAAGAATAATGTTAGAGAAAAATGATGTAGGAAATGAAAGAGAAAGCGAGTGAGAGAAGGAAAGAGAGAACAAAAATATAAAGATAAAAAAGAGAGAGAGGAGGGAGGGTGGGAGAGGGAGAGAGAGAGTTAAAGAGAGAGCTAGCGAATGAGGAAGAGAGAGCGAAAGGCATGGGTGAGGCAGGGTGAGATAGTGGGAGGAGGGAGGGGAGAGAGGGAGATAGAGAGAAAGGGAAAAGAGAGGAAGAATGAATCGAGTTATAGAGAGGGAGGGAGGGAGAGACAAAGTGAGAGATGGATAGAAGAGTGAGATAGAGCGAGAGAAATAGGGAGTGAGGAAAAAAGTGAGTGAGTGAGAGATCTATAGTAAAAAAGGAATGGAGGGAAGGAGGGCGAGAAGGTGAGAGAGAGAGCGGGAGAGAGAGTTAAAGAGAGAGCTAGTGAGGGAGGAAGAGAGAGACGAAAAGCATGGGAAAGGCAGGGTGAGATAGTTGGAGAAGGAGGGAGGGGATGCAAAAAGAATATTATAGCTAGGAAATAAAGTGAGGGAAGAGAAATAAAGAGCGGTACGGAAAGAGAAAGGCAAAGGGTGCAAGAGAAAGATAGAGAATGAATTAAGAAGGGAGGGAGGCAAGGAGTGTTCGTGATAGATGGAAAGTGAGTGAGTGTGAAAGAGAGAGGGAGGGAAGGTAGAGAGAGCAAGAGAGAGTGAGAGAGCGCAACAGGGAGGGGGAGAGAGGCATAAGGGAGGGAGTGAGGACTCAGGGAGAGTGTGAGAGAATGAGTGAACAAGAGGGATGGAGGTGGAGAGAGAGAGAGAGAAAGGGTGGGAAAGATGTATAGACAGATGAAGGTAGAGAGAGAGAGAGTTAAGGGTGGGAAAGATGAGAGAGTGTGTGGAAAATAACAGAGAGAGAGAGTGAGAGTGAGAGAGAGAGAGACAATAAGAGTAAACTACAGAGGGTGAGAAAGGGAGGGAGAGAGAGTCAGATAGAGAGGGAGGGAGAGAGAGAGAAGATAAGGAGGAGAGAGGGAAAAAGAGGAGTAGGTAAAAAGAGTGAGAGAGAGAGAGAGAGAGGAAGGGGGAGAGAGCAGAAGGAAGAGAGGAGAGAGATCGGTAAGAAAGAGAGAATTAGTAGGAGAGAAAGAGAGAGGCAAGAGAGAATAGATAGAAATAGTAGTGATGGAGAGGGATAGAGAAAGAGAGAATGTGAGAGTGAGAGAAAAAAGAAGCTGTGAGAGAGTGAGAGCTGTTGAATCTTCTACTAGTATATGGACAACTGTGTGAACTGATGGACTTACCAGTCTTGATCGTTACAAAGAAAGATGCTACCCATCGAGGTCAACATTGGGGAGGAAAATCAATATATTGCTTATCTACCTTATCCTTTAGACCATTTTCAAGAAGGTTTTCTTACTAACATGTTAACTTCCATTATGGGTAATGTATTTGGTTTCAAAACCCTGCGAGCTCTACATATGGAAGATCTGTGAAATCCCCCTTCTTATTCCAAAACTTTCCAAGCGCGTAGAATTCAGCAATTCCTTTTTGTTCTCCTAATTGATTGCAATGAAACATGGTCCAATCTTTTCCTCGAAAAAAGAAAGATTGGAGAGAGATTAGAGAAATAAATAGAGAGGGAGATTGAGAATGTTTAGCACGAGAGAGAGAGAGATAGAGAGGGAGAGAAAGAGGGAGAGAGGAGATAGAGTAAAAAAGAGGGGGAGGGAGAGTGATAAAGACCTAAGAAAAGCAGAAAGAGAGCGAGCACTGGTGTACGTGAGAGGGAGGAATATAAAGAGATGGAGATTGAGGGAAACAATAAATATGACAAGATAGATTGCAAAACAAACAGAGAAAAAGAATGGGTATAGATAGAAAAGAGAGTAGGAGAGAGACAAAGAGAGAGAGGGAGGATGGGCAAGGGAGAGAGAGGGAAGAAGAGTAAGAGAGAGACAGGAAATTGAGAGGATAAAAAGCATTAGAAAGAGAATGAGAGAGAGGGGGAGAGAGAGAAAGAGAAAACATGGAAAAAGATAGAGAGAGGGAGGGATAAGGTAAGAGAGAGATGGAAGTAGAACAATAGAAAGATAGAGGGGATGAAGAGTAAGGGAAGGTGAGAGACAAACAGAGAAGAAGCAAGAGAGAATAATAGAAGGGAGATAGAAAGATAAATAGAGAATGAAAGAAAGATGAAGAGCATTCGAGAGAGAAAGATCGAGAGAGGGGAGAGAAGGCGTGAAGAGCAAGAGAGTTTGAGGCAGGTGGGGACGTAGGGTGGGAGGGAGGGAAAGAGGGAGAAGGAGGAGAGTAGAAGAGGGCATAAGAGAAAGGGACATAGAAAGAAAAGAGAGATAAAAGATTTTTAGCAAGTGTGAAAGAGAGAGGCAATAGAAGGGAGAGAGATTGAGTGAGTGAGTGAGTGTGGGAGATGGCGAGAGTAAATTAAGTGAGAATGGGGGGAGCAGGAAACGAAGGGAGGGACATGAGATAGTGTGTGTGAGGGATGGAGGGAGGGTAGAAGACAAGGAGAGAGATAGAGAGAATGAAGGAACAGAGAGTGAGAGAGGAGGGATGGAGAGGGAGTGGGAGATGGATATAATGAGAAGATATAGAGCAAGACGATAGAGAAGAGATACATAAAAGAAGAGATAAAAAAAGAATGACTTAATGAGAGGGGACGAGGTTGGAGATAAAGAGAGAGGTGGGTGGGGAGGTGAGAGGAGTGAAGGGGAGAGAGTGAGAGAGACAAGAGAGGAAAAGAATGATTAGAGAAAAGAGAAAATAAGGATGGAGGACATGAGAGTGAGGAAGTTGTTTAAGATGGAAGGAAAGAGGGAGGGAGTGAAGGAATAATGGAAGATATAAATGAGTAAAACGTAGTGAGAGATAGAGAGGAAGAGAGAGAAAGGAGATGAAGGGAGAGAGGAAGGGGGAGGATGGAGAGAGAAAGAGAGGGAGGAAGAACAGGTGACTAAGAAAGAAAGCGAGAGCGTGAGAATGTAAGAGAGATATAGTCAAACAAAGAGAGAGAGCAAAGGTGAGAGAGAGAAGAAAGCAAGTAAAGAAGATGAAGGCAAAGTGAGAAGTGAGAGACAGATAGAAAGGAAGAATGAGATGAGAGAGACTATGAGAGAGAAAGAGGGAGAGTGAGAAGAGAGAGAGGGAGTGCTAGTAAGAATGAGTAAGAGAGCATGACATAAAAGAGAGATCTAGAGGAATAATATAAGGGCGAGGGATAGAAGAACAAGCAGGACAGAGAGAAAAGTGTGAAAGAGACAAGAAATGACAAAAGAGAGATACAGAGAAAGGGGGAGAGAGATGGACAATAAAAAAGAGCAAGAGAAAGAGAGAGAAGAATGAAGAGCAAGTGAGAGTGAGAGACAAAGAGAGATGGAATAAGAGAGACTAAGGGAAGAAACAAAGATAGAACAAAAGAGAGAGAGAGGAAGTGCAAGTACAAAGAGAGAAAGATCGAAAGAGGAATGGAGAGAGATGGGGAGGGGAGAGAGAGAAAAAGAAAGATCTCTCTTTCACTCTCTCACCAACTGTCCCTCTCTACCTTCCCCTCCCCTCTCTCTATTTCTCTCTTTCTTTACTATCTTATCCTCTCTCTCTCTCTTTCTTTCCTACTTCATCGTCTGTCTCTCACTTTCTCTTTCTCTTTATCTCTCACTTTTTTCTCCCTTCCTCCTCCCTCTATCTCTCTGGTTTTCTTTTCTCTCTCTCCTCTTTCTTGCGCTACCTCATGCTCATTCTCTCTCTCCTTCTTTATCTTTTCACTTGCTTGCTCTCACTCTCGCAGTTTTTCTGGCTCTTTCCCTTTTCTCTCTCTCAAACTTTTCTTTTGCTCATATTCTCTAGCTCTCTTTTTCTCTATCTCATGCTTTCTTTACCTTTCCCACACCCTCCTTCCAACCTTCCCTCCCTTTTTGACCCTCTCGCTCTCTCTCTCTCACTTTTTATTTCTCTCGCTCACTCTCTCAACACTATCTCACCTTCTCTCTATCATTGCAGCTTATCTCTCTCTCAATCTCTCTTTTTTACTTTCTCACTCTAACATGGACTCTCATATTTCTCAATCTCTCCATTTTCTCACTACCACTTTCTCTCACTCTCTCTATTTCTCACTCTCTTTTCCTCTTTTCTTTATCTCTCTCTCTCTCCATCCTTCTTCTCACTCTCATTGTATCTTCCTCTCTCTTTTTCTCTCATTCTTATCATTTTATCACTCTCTCTTCTCTTTCTAATCTTCGCTTGCTTCTTTCCCACTCTCCCTTTCTATTTTCTCAAGCACTTCCTCTCGCATATCCTGCTCTCTCTCTTTCCCTTTCTCTAGCTCCCTCTATCCATCCGTCTCCTTTCTCGCTGTCTTTCTCTCACTGTTCTCTTTATTCTCACTCTCACTTATCTCTCTATAGCTTCTCTTTCTTCTATTTCTCACTTTCTCTCTCTCTCTCTCACTCACACCCCCTCTCTCCCTCCCTCACTTTCACTCTATCCATCTTCTCTCTATTACTCTCTTTTACTTTATCTCTCTCATTCCCTTCATCTCTTGCACTCTCTCCCTCTGTCTCTTTTCCTCCCTCCATACATCTCTCTTCATTTGTCTCGCTCAAATTTTATCTACCTCTCTCCTTATCTCTTTTCTCTATCACTGTCTCACTCTTTATCCTTTGCTATTGCTCTCTATCTCTTGCTTTTCTATGTCTCTCTTGATCTCTTTCTCGCTCACTCTCTCTCTCGCGCGCTCTTCTCTCTCTCTCTCTCACTCCTAGGCCTCTATCTCTCTCTATTTTTCTCCCTTTCATACCCTTCCTTTCTTTCTTTCTCTCTTGCCCTCTCCCTCACCCTCCCTCCTTGTTTATTCACAAGATCTTCATCTCCTTCTATCCCCTCCTCTCCATCCTTCCTTCCTTCCTTTGCTCTTTAGCTCTTTCTCCCTCTCACCCTATCTCTCTTCTCTAGATTCTCTCTTTTGCTATTTCTCTCTCCATCTCTTTCTCTTTCTCCCACTCATTAATCTCAACATAACTCTCTCTCGCTCTATCTCTCCACCTCTCTTATTTCTCTCTCTCTCACTATCTCTTGAAAACAATCTTTAATCCTCTCTATCCCTCTTTTTTAATTCCTCTCCTACTATCTCTACCTCTCTCTTTCTATCTTAATCACTCTCTCTCTCACTCTCTCTCACTCGATCTCTCTCTCTCCCTCAGTCGTACTCTCTCTCTCTTTCTCACTTGGTATTTATCTTTCTCACTCTCTCTCTCCCTCCTAATATCTTTTCCTCTCCTCATTCAAACCATCACACACTTTCTTTCGACTTCCTTCTACCACCCTCCTTCTCTTCCTCCGTAATTCCATCTGTCTTCCTTTCCATACCTACCTTTGTCTCTCTATTTTCCTGTACCTACCTCTTATTATTATCTTCTTTCTCTCCTTCTCTTCTATTATTTTCTCTCACTCCCTTTCTCTCCATCACTTTCTCTCTCTCTCCTACCCTCTATCGCTCCCTAAACTCCCTCTATTCCTCTCTCTCACTTCCATGTCTATATCTCACCCTACTACCATCCTCAAGCTTCTCTCTTTCCCTCTTCCTAGCTTTCTCTCACACCTTCTTGTTATCTCTCTCCCTATCTCTTCTTCTTTCACTCCCACTCTCTTGTCTTCTCTATCTCGCTTTCTCTCAATAAGTTGCTCAATCTCACTCACATGCTCACCTTCACTCCTTATTCTCTTCCTCCCTTTGTCCCCCCTCCCTCTCTTTATCTCTCACTCTCCCCTCTAAGGCTTTCTCTCTCTCTCTCTCTCACAATCTCTTTTTCACTTTTTGACCCTCCCTCTCTTTGTTTGGTCTCTCTCACCATTCTTATCTCTTTCTCTCTCAACCCTTCTCACTCTCTCTCCTCATTTGTCCCTTATTTCTCTATATTGTTCTCCCTCAATCTCTCACTAACAATCTCGACCTCCTTCTAGTGGTCTCAATCTCTCCATATCATCACCTAAATATCTCTTCCTCTCTTGCTTTTTCACTCTCTCTCCCTCTCTCTCTTGATAACTCTCTCATTATTCCCTTTATTAGTCTTTTCTCTCTCACAACACTTTCTCTCTTCACTCTCTCGCCCTCCCTCACTTTTTCTCTCTTTCCCCCTCCCAAGCTCCCTCTCTCCTTGATTTTCTTCTTATTCATGCTCATCTCTACTTTTTCCTTAACTTTTACTACATTTCTCTCTCTCTCTCTCTCTCTCTTTAAATATCTCTTTTTCTATTTTCCTCTCAATCTTAGGCCTGCTCTTTTTCTCTTGCGATCTATCCCTCTCCATTCCAACCTTATAAACTTTCACCATCCATATTTTCTCTCTCCTCTATCATTACTCTCTCTTTCTTCCCCTTTCATGCTCTCTTCCTCACTCTCTTGATCACTCCCCTCCTTCCTCACTATCATTCGCTCCCTCCATCAATCTCTCACTTCCTCTTCTATGTTTTTTTCCGTTCGCTATTCATCCCACTCTCTCCCATTCCCTACCTCTTTGACTCGCTCTCCCTCAATTCCCCTTCCATTTTATATATTTCTCTCCTTAGTTCTTCCCTTATATATATATCTATACCTTCTTTCTCTCTCCCTCTCTGTGTCATCCTCTCTCACACTTTCTCTTTCCAGTTCTCTCTCTACCCTCCACTCTCTACCTCTCTTCCTCTCTTATCTTTCTCGTTCTCTCTTCTTTTTTTGTCTGTCTCATTTACTTACTCTATTTCACCCTCTCTTATTCCTCATCTTTTCTCTTTCAATCTTCTCTTTCCCTCTACCCCCTCCTCTCATCCTCTATCTCTTTGTCTCTCCCTCTCACATTCTCTCTCCCTCTCCCTTTCTCTCCTTCTCAATTTCTCACTTCTCTCGATCTCTATTCTCTTCACTCCCTCACCATCACTCTCTCTCCATCTCATTCACTATCTAATCCTCTCTTTAAATCACTTTTGTTTCTTTTTTTCTCCCACTTTTTCTATCTCATGCTCCCCTCTCATCTCGCACTCTCTCTCTCTCAAACTGTTATCTCTCTACTTTCTCTCTCTCTCCCTCCCTTTATCCCTCTCTCCTTCTCCCTCACTTCCTCTCCCTTTATCTCTCACTCTTTCTTTCTTAACCTCCCTCTTTCTTCCCCCCACCCCTCTCTCACTCTTTCTTTCTTAACCTCCCTCTTTCTTCCCCCCACCCCTCTCTCACTCTCTTGCCCTTTATCCCTCTATCTCTCTTTCTCTCACTTTTCTCTCACCTTTCTCATACTATCATCACTACGTCCCTTTATCTCTTTCATTCTCTCTAACTCTCTTGCTCTTCTCTTTTGCTCTCTCTCACTTTTTTCCCACTCCCTCTCTCCCCCTCACACCCTTCCTCCATCTCCATCTCTTCTTAAGACTCCATTTTACTCTCTCTCTCTCCACATCTCTGTTACATGATCTCCATCTCTATCAATCTCCTCTCCCTCTCTCGTACGATCTTGCTCTATCACTCTGCAACCCTCTTTCTCCCTCTTTATCTTTTACGCTCACTATATCTACCTCTTTATTTATCTCTCACATTATCTCATTTCTCTCTTTCTCTGCCCCCTCTATATATCACTATCACACACTCTTTCCCTCAATCTCCTCCCTCTCTAATCTCTCTATCATGTTTCATTCTCCCACTCTCTCCATCTCACTCTCTTTCTCTCTCACCCTACCTTTTTCTCTTCCTCTATCTCTCTTGCTCTCATTTCTCTCTCTTTTTTTGTTGTGCTCACTCTCTTCTTTCTGGTATCTCTTGCACTATCAACATCTCTATCCCCTATCCTCCTTCTTTATGTACTCTCCATCCCTCCCTCCCTCTTTCATCTCTCTCGTACTATCCTTCTCTCTAGCTAATACTTTTCTATTTCTATCTCTCCCTCCCTCCTTCCTTCCCTCCTCTCTCTCTCTCTCATAATTTCTCTATTCTCTCCATTTATGTTTTTCTATTGCACTACATCCTTTGCACTCTCTTTCAATCTCTTTACCTTTTTATTTCTATGTATATCCCTCCCTTAATATTTTTCTATTTCTCTACATCCTTTTCTCTCTCTAAAAATATATCTATTCCCTCGCTTAATATTTTTCTATTGCTCTACATCCTTTGTATTCTCTCTTAATATTTTCACCTTTCTCATTCTATCCTTCTCTCTAGCTCATACTTTTCTATTTCTATCCATCAACCTCCCACCTTCCCTCCTTTTCTCTCTCTCTTACGATATCTTTATTCCCTCCCTTAATATTTTTCTATTGCTCAGCATCCTTAGCACTCTCTCTTAATCTTTTCACCTTTCTATTGCGCTCTCTTTCTTTGTCACTCCCATTCTCACTCCCACTTTATCTCTCTACCTTTGTTAGGCCTCCTCTTTCCCTCTTCATCTTTATCTCTATCTCCCTCTCTATGACTCCCTATATCTTCCTATTTGTTGCTTTTTCTTTCTCTCTCCCTCCTTCCCTCCCTTCCTTCTCTCTTACTCTATCTCTTTTCTCTCTTCATCTTTCTCCCTCGCTCTCCTTCTTACTCTCACTCTCATTCTATTAAAACTATATATCTCCCACACCCTCTTGTTTATCTCTCAATCAATCTCTCTTGCCTTTCCTCGCTCACTCTTTCTATTTCTGTCACTCCCTCTCTCCCCTCTCTTTTTATCGCTCCTACCTCTCTCAGGCTCTTTCTTTCACTCTCTATTGTAATCTCTATCTCCCTTTATTCTTTCTCTCTCTCTCTTTTTCTCCTTCTTTCTTTCTCTCTCTTTGGCTCCCTCACTTAATTTTTATCACTCACTCTCTCTTCTCTACCTCTCGCTCATTCATCACCCTCTCCCCATTTTAACTCCTATTCTTGTTGTTTCTTCTCAATCTCTCACTCTCTCTTTTTCTATGCTCATTCTCACTCTCACTTTTCATCTCTCTTCTTTCTTTGTACATCACTCTTATGCTCTCTCTTTCTCTTTCTCACACTCTCTCTCACTCCACGACCACTCTTTTTACTCGGCCTTTCTCTTTGTCTATAATTCTCTACCTATTTCTCCCTTACTCACTTTTCTCTCTCTCATCTCTCTCTCTCCATTCTCTATCTCTCTCCATCACACCGTCATTTATTATTCTCCATCTCAACCCCTCTCCATCCCACACACTCTATCAATATTCTTTATCTTGAGTGAGAGAGGGGTGAGAAAGATAGAATGAGAGAGAAATAGAGACAAGAGAGAGTGAGGGAAGCGGAGTGAGAGCAAGTGTGTGATAAAGAGAGATAAAGATGTGTGTAAGAGGGAGGGAGGGAGTGAAATTGGGAGGGAAAAAGAGAGAGAGAGAAGCATAAAAGAAAGTGAGAAATAGTGAGAGAGAGTGATAAGGGGGAGGGAGAGAAGAGAGCAATACAAAGATACAATGGAAGGTGAGAAAAAAAGAGTGAGCGATAAAGCAAGAGAAAGAGTAAGCAATGATAGAGTGGAGTAAGAGTGATAAAGGAGAGAGCAAGAGAACGAGAAATAGAGAGAGTTAGAGGAGGTGAGAAAGATTAAAGAGAGAGTGGGAGCAACAACAAGAGAGAAGAGATAGTGAGAAATGAAGGAACAAGAGTGAGTGAGTGAGGAAAGAATGAGCAAGAGTGAGTGAGTGAAAGAGAGAGGGAGAGAGAGGGAGGGAAGTGAGAGAGAGCAGAAGAAAGAGTGAGAGAGTATCGTGAGTATTAAAGAGAGAAAGGGAGGGAGTAAAGTGAATGAAATTGAAGAGAGAGAGAAACTGAGAAAGGGAGGAAAAGTGAGAGAGAAATAGAGATAGGAGAATCTCTGAATGAAAAGTGAGGAAGAGAGATGAAGTAAAAAAGAGAGCAAGAGAGGGGGGCCACAGAGATTGAGATAGGGAGGGAGAGAAAGAGTGATAGAGGAGGGAGTAACATAAGGTAGTAAGAGAGAGAAAGAGGGAGGGAGTGAAAGAGATTTTTGAAGAGAGTGAAGGAAGAGGGAGAGTTAGGGAGAAAGAAACAGATAGAAAAGAAAGTGAAGGGCGCACAAGAGAGAATGAGCTTGAGGGAGAGAGCGTGGGAGAAGAAGGAAAATATTGGGAGAAAGGGGGTGAGATGGAGAGAGAGATAGGAAGAGAGTGAGGAAAAGAGAGAAGGAAAGAGGGAGAATATTGAGTGAGAAAGAGAGAGAGTGTGAGGAAAAGAGTAAGAGTGAAAGTAAAATTCAATAGAGTAGCAATAGAGGGAGAGAGAGAAATAAAAATAGAAGAGAGTGTAAGGGAAAATAGAACAAGTCAAAGGGAGGAGAAGAGAATGAGTAAGAAATGAGAGACAACGAGAAAGAGAGAATGAGAAAGGAAGGAAGTAAGGGATAGAGAGAAGAGAGGGATAGAGGAAGTTAGAGAAAGGGAGAGAAATATATGAGGAGAGTGGGAGAGAGAAGAGAGAGAGCAAATGAGAAATTGTAAGGAGGAGAATAAGTGAAAGAGAGAGAGGGTGGGAGAAAGGAAAAAAATAGGGAGCTGAAGAGGAAGAGAGAGGGAGAGTATACTGAGAAGGAAATGGACAACAACTAAAAAAAGAGCAAGAGAGATTAAGAAAGGGGGTTAAAGAGATTGAGAGAGAGAGAAAGTGTAAAAAGGTTTGAGGTTGATAGAATAAGAGGGAGGTAGAGGGAGGATGATCAAGAATGAAATTAAAGAGGAAATTTTAGGGAGCGAGAAAGGGAGAGAGAGATCGAGAGAAAATTAAAGAGAGACGGAGTGATGAAAAAATGGAGAGAAAGAGTGAGGGAGTGAGATTTATATTGATGATAGACTGAGAGAGCGAGAGAGAAATAGTAGGAGAAGAGCACGAAAAAAGATAGAGCAAGAAAGACAGCAAATGTGTTGAAGATAAGAAGAGAGAGGGAGAGATGGGTAAGGAGGAAGAAGCAAAGTGAGATGTATGAGAGAAAGTGAGAAAAAATGAGAGATAGATGAGGGTAGAGTGAAGAGAGAGCGACTAAGCTAGAGGGAAAATGAAGAGAGCAAATTAAGGAAAAGTAAGGATATAACATAGAGTGGGACAGAGATTGAGAGAGGTAATGGGTGAAAAGAGAGAGACAAAGGGAGTGAGTGAGATGATTAATGCGGAAAAGAAAGAGAGCGAGAGTGGGAGTGGGACAGAGAGTGTAAGAGAGAAATAGAGTGAAAATTGAGAGAGAGTGAACATAGAGCATGAGTGATTCAGTGAACAAGAAAAAGGGAAGGAGAGCAATAAAATGAGTAGTGATAGAAAGAGGACGTAGGAAGGGAGTGTTTTGCGGTTGGATAGGAACTGAGAGAGAGCAAGCAAAAGAGAGAGAGCAAGTGAGAGAGTGAGAGAGTGATAGGGACTGAGAGAGAAAGTAGATAGAGTAAGAGAAATAATAAAAGAGAGGGAGAATAAGATAGAGATAGAGCAAGAGAAAGAGGTAAATAGAGAGGGAGGGGAGAAGAGTGAGATACAAAGGGAGTTGCGGAGGGAGGGAAGGGAAGAGAGTTGAGGGTGTAATAGCAAGTGTGAGAAAGAGGACTAATAGAGAGAAGAGTAAGAGAGATTATAAGAGAGAAGGAGAGAGAGTGAGAAAGATACAGTGTGCAAGCGAGGGAGAGAGATAGAGAAAGGGAGATGGAGAGAAGAAGCGAGAGAGATAGAGTGAGGGAGAAAAAGGGGGAGAAATATAGAGAGTGGTAGGGGAGATGAAGAAAGAGATAGGGATAGCGAGAATAAGATAAGTATGGCGTGAGAGAGAAAGAGGGGAGCATTAGAGATAAAGAAAGAGAATGTGGGGAGAGAGAGAGGAGCAAGAGAGTTGAGGGAGGGAGAGAGAGTATGTGTGTGAGCAAGGGGAAGAGAGAGAGATAAAAAATGGAGGGAGAGAGAGTGTGTGTGTGAGTGAGGGAGAAAGAGGTACAGAGTGGCTAGGAAGGGAGAGAGATAGGTATAGAGTGTGAGA
>NEWO01000667.1:108995-125735 GCA_003013225.1 Phalaenopsis aphrodite | reverse complement strand
CCTCCCTCTTGCTTTCTCTCTCCCTCACTCTCACTGACCACTATCTCTCAATTTCTATATCTCCCTCCCTTCCTCCCTTCCTGACTTCATTTTTCCTCTCTCTCCACCCCTCTTTTGATTTCTTTCTCTTTATCCTTGCACTTCCTTTCTCTCTCTCTTGCTATCTTGCTCTGTCTCTCTTTCTCCCTTAGTCTCTCTTACTCCCTCTCTCTCTCTCTTGCTCGTTATTCTCTATCTCTTTATCACCCTATCGCTCTCGCTATCTCTCTTTTCATCTCATTCTCTCTCTTACTTTCTATTCTTATCTCACCAACTTTATCTGTTCCTCTTTCTTTCTCCTCTCCCCACCTCTCTCTTGCACTCTTACCCTTTCACTAACTCTTACTTTATCTCTTGCTCTTGCTCTCTCGTCTATCTAGCTCTCTCTCTCTCTCTCTTGCCCTTCTTTCACTTTCTCTTTGCATCATCCTCTCTCACACTTTCTCTCTTCCATCCACTCTCTACCTCCTATCCTCTCCTCTCTCTGCTTTGCTCTCTCTCCATTTCTTATTCTCTCTCTGTCTCACAAGCTTTATCTTGCTATCTCCCTCTCTCATTCTCTCTATCTTTCTCCCTATCTCTATTTTTTTGTCTCATTTGCTTACTCTATTTTATTCTCTCTTCTGTCTCATCTTTATCTCTCTTTTAACCAACTCTTTATCTCTCTTGTTCTTCTCTTTCTCTCTACACCCTCCTGTCATTTATCTCTTCATTACTCCCTCACACACTCTCTCTCCTTCCTTTCTTCCTCAATTTCCCTCTTCTCTCGATCTCTATTCTCTTCACTCCCTCACAATCTCTCTCTTCATCTCTTTTACTTTCTCATCCTCTCTTAACTCACTTTCACTCTTCTATGATCTCGCTCTATCACTCTCCCACCCTCTTTCTTTCTCTTTCTCTTTCTCTTGTATTATAACTTCTCTCTCTCTCTCATTTCTACTCATCTCTTACTCTATTTTTCTCTTTCTTCATCTCTTACTTTCCTTCATCTCTCTTCCTATCCTCTTTCTTTCTGTACTCTCAATCCCTCCCCCTCTTTCCTCTCTCATTATTTCTCTCTCACTATTTTTCTTGTTCTACATCCTTTGTGCTCTCTCTTAATCACTTCACATCTCTACTGCACTCTCCCTCTCTTTGTCATTCCCATTCTCACTCAAAATTTATCTCTTTACCTCTATTAGACCTCCGCTATCTCTCTCTCTCTCTCTTTTACTCTCCCTCTATCTTCGTATATGTTGCTCTCTCTTTCTCTCTCCCTCCTTCCCTATTTTCCTTCTCTCTTACTCTATCTCTCTTCTCTCTTCATTTTTCTCCCTCGCTCTCCCTCTTACTCTCCCTCTATTCTAATGCTCAATATCCCTCACACCTCTGGTTTTATCTCTAATCAATCTCTCTCGCCTTTCATTCCTCTCTCTTTCTCTCTCTGCCACTCCCTCTCTCAGGTTATTTCTCTCACTCTCTATTGCAATATCTCTCCCTTTATCTCTCTCTTTCTCGCCCTCTATCTTCCTCTCACTTTCACCCCTCTCTTATTTTCCCTCACTCATTCTCTGTCCTGCTCGCAGTCTTTAGTTCTCCTCTCACTCTTTCCTTTTTCTTATCTGCTCCCATCCCCCCACCCTCTCTCTCTCTCTCCCCTTGTCTCTCTCCTTCCCACTCTACCCCCCTCTTTCTACCCCTCTTTCTCTACCTACCTCCCTCCCGTATGTCTCTTTCTCTTTTTTTTCTCTCCTCTCTCCATCTCTCTTACCATCCTTCTCTCCCTCCCATATGTCTCTTTTTTCTCTCTCCCTACCTTGCTCTTATGATCTCTCTCTTCATTAGTCTCACTCTTTCTCACCCTCCTATGTCATTCTCTCTTCTCTCAATTTCATTCTCCCTCTCCTCATCTCTCATTCTATATATATCCTTCCTTATTTCTGTTACTCTGTCTCCCTTCATCATTTTCTCTCCCTCGCTCTTCCTCACCCTCCCTCTCTCACTCCCTCTTACTTTGTCTTCTCTCGCTATCTTTCCTCTCTCTGTCTAACTCTTTATTTTTTTCATATCTTTCTTATTCTTACTCTCTCTAGATCTTGTTACCTCTCCCTTTCTCACTCACAATACCATTCTTTTACCCTCTCTTCCCTATCACGAACTCTTACTCCTCTCGCTCTCACTCCCTCGCTCGCTCCTCCTT
The DNA here is from genome assembly GCA_003013225.1 of Phalaenopsis aphrodite. Lineage (NCBI taxonomy): Eukaryota > Viridiplantae > Streptophyta > Magnoliopsida > Asparagales > Orchidaceae > Phalaenopsis > Phalaenopsis aphrodite. Next base: position 123,517 of record NEWO01000667.1, on the reverse strand, counting down.
CCTTTCCTAGCTCTCTTTCTTTCCCCCTTAATTGTTTTGTCTCTCTTGCACTCCTCTCTATTACTCGTGATCTCCCTCCCATCTCTCTACTCTCACTCTCTCCCCTCTCCACCTCTCTATTAGTCCCTCTCCCTACCTTCTCTTTCTACCTCTCTCACAATTCCTCTCCATCTCTCTATGCTTCTCTTCAACTCTTCTTTTCTCATGCGATCTCACTCTATTTACCTCCCTCTCACTCCCACTCTCTTCCCTCTCACAATTTGTTTCTCACTCTCTCTTGCACTTTCCCTCTTTCTCTCTCTTGTATCTCCTATAGAAAGAGAGGGGGTGGAGGGAGGATGATCAAGAATGAAATTAAAGGAAAAAATAGAGGGAGTGAGTAAGGGAGAGAGAGATCGAGACGAAAAAAGACAGAGAAGAGAGTGACGAAAAATTAGAGATAAAGATGAAGGGAGTGAGAGTGAGAGTGAAATTGAAGAGATATAGAGAGAGCATGAGAGAACTAAAAGAAGAGGAGGAGAGAGAGAGAGAGAGGAAGAGAGAGTGAGAAAGACAACAAATGTGTGAAAGATATAGTGAGAGAGGGAGGGATGGGGGAAGGAGGGAAAAGTAGGGTAAGATGTGTGAGAGAAAGTGAGAAATAATTTGAGATATATGAGAGAAGAGAGAGTGATTATGACAGAGGGGGATATCTTGAGAGAGAGAAGAGAGCAATATAGGGAGAAATAAGGATAGAACATAGAGTGAGATAGAGATTGAGATAGGAAATAAGTGAAAAGAGAGATAAAGATTGAGAGAGGGAATATGTGAAAAGAGAGAGAGAGAGAGAGAGAGAGAGAAAGTGGGTATGGATGATTGAAGAGGGAGAGAAATGGAGCTAGAGTGGGAGTGGGAGAGAGTAGTGCAAGAGAGAAATAGAGTGAGAATAGAGAGTGAGGGAAGATAGAGCAAGAGTGATTCAGTGAACAAGAAAGAGACATAGGGACAGTAATAAAATGAGTAGAGATAGAAAGATTAAGAAAGAGAATAACAAAAATAAAGTAACAAAAAGAAATTTAAAGAGATGGCAAAATTGAGAAAGGGATAGAGGGATAAAAAGAGTGAGAGATGATAGAAACTTAAGAGAGAGTAAGAGATAGAGAGGGAGAGCTGAGAGTGAGAGTGATTAGAAAGAGAGACAAATTTTAGTGAGAGAAGGTATAAAAGGGAGAGAGAATGTGCGCGTGTGTGTGTGTTTGTAAGAAAAACATAGAGAGAGAAGAGTGAGTGAGGGAAGATTAAGTGAGAGAGTGTTTGGGAAGATAGAGTGCGAGAGAGTGAGCGAGAGGGAGAAAATGAGGAAAAAGAATAGAATGAGATACAAAAATAGAGAGAGAGAGAGGAAGATGGATCCGAGAAAGGTAGAACCAGAGAGGGAGCTATAGAGAGAGAAAGAGTGTTTGTGTAATGTGAATGAGAGAGGAGATAGAGAAGAAGTGAGAGAGAGATGGATATGGATCCCTCTTTCTCACACAATCTCTCCTCTCTCTCTATTTCTCTTCTCTCTCTTTACCTCTATCTCCTTCTTTATCTCCCCTTCTTCTCTCCAGCTCCTCTCTCTCTCCTCTCTCTATGTTTATCCTTCTTTCCCTCCCTTAATACCTCTCTCTCTCTCTTCTATCTCTTCCCTTTGTCTCTCTCTTTTTATTTTTCCTCTCACTCTCCTTCCCACTCTCTTACACTCTCGCTCCAAAACTCACTCTTTCTTACTCTCTCCCTCTCCCACCCACTCTCTCTTCCCCCTTCTCCCTCTTCCTCTGCCATCTACTCTCTCTTCCTCCCTCTACCACTTCTACCCTCTTTTCTCTCTCTTCTTCTCTGCCTCCCTTCCTTTCTCTCTTCCTCCCTTTATCTCTCCTCATCTTCTCTCTCACTCAATCTCTTTCTAATTCTATCCCTCTTTCACCCCTCTCTTTCTCTCTCCCCTTTGTCACTTTATCTTCAATTTTTTTATCTCTCCCACTATCACACACTCTCGTTTGTCTCTATCTTCTCTCATTTCTCTAGCTCTCCCATCAATCTCTTGCTCTCTATTCCTTTGTATATCTCTCATTTATATTCTCTCTCTTCTTATATCTTAGCATCTCTATACTCTCCCCATTTCTCACTTTCTCCTTTTCCCTCACTCATGCCTTCCGTCTCTCCTTCACTCCCTCCATCTCTCTCCTTCAATCCTGTCCTCTTTAACTCTCCTTCTCTTTCTTGCTCTCTCTTATCACCCCTCTCTCCTTTCATCTCCTTTGCTCTCTCTTTTTATATTCTCTAACTCGATTCATCGTTTCTGTCACTCTATTTTGTGCTCTCCCTCTTTCTTGAACACAATCTCTCTCTCCTTCTTTCCCTCTATCTCATTCTCTCTCTGTCCCTCCCTCTCTCTCTCTTTTTGTATCTGTTCTCTTGCCTTCCTCCCCTTTGTTCCTTATATCTCTCTCCTCCCTCCTTCTCTCTTGCTTGCTCTCTCTCCCCCTAACTCTCTCCCGCTTTCTTTTTCTCTCACTCACATTCTTATTCCCCCTCTTCCCTCTCCCCCTCACTTTCTCTTCATCTCTATCTCTCTTCTCACTCTCTAAATCTCCTCACCCTCTCTCTTTTGATCTCTCTCTTCTCTCTACTCTCTCTCATCCTCCCTCCCACCATCCCTTTCTCTTTCACCATCTCTGCAAGCCTCATTTGCTCTATCTCTTTCTTTCCTTTTCTCTCCTCTCTCCCTCTGTCACTTTCTCTATCTATCTCACCCTCCCTCTCCCATTCTCTAACTTTCTCTCCCATCCATCCCTCCATCCTCAATTTCCTTCTCTCTCATCCCTTTGTCACTCTCTCTCTATCATTCTCATTCAATCTACGACAATTCTCTATCTCTCCCCTCACTTGATCTTTCACTTTCTCTCACTCTGTCTCTAGTTGGCTCACCATCTTCTCTCCCTTTTATATTTTGCCCTCCCTCCTTCTCTCTTTATCTCTCTCCCTCCCTTCCTCTCTTTCCCTCTCCCTTCTCTTGCTTACTCTTCTCCCTCATTTTTATGCTTACACTCTCTCTTTGTCTCTCTTCTTCGCTCCTTATTTTCCTCATTCAAAAATTCTCACTCTCTTTTTTGATCTCTAACTCTCACTCTCCATAACCTCCTCTCCCTCTCTATTTTACACTCTCTACCTCTCTCTCATCCTCTTCAATTCCCTACCTCTACATTGCTCTCACTGTCTCCGTTTCTTTCCTTTATTTATATCTCTGTCGCTTTTTCTAGCCCTCCCTCTCTCTCTCCAACTCTCTAAGTCTCATTCTTGTCTTTTTCATCTCTCTCATTCCCCTTCCCTTCTTTTTCATCACTCCGCCTACCTCTCTCTATCATTTTATGTCTCTCTTCCCTCTCTCTCTTTCACTCCCTCCATATTTCTCTCACTCTTGCTCCTCTCCCTCTATCTATCTCTTTCTCTCTATCTCAATCATGTTTTCCATCACAATCTCACTCTCTCTCCCATTTGCTCTTCTCTTTTTCTCTCACTAACTCTTCCACTCTCTCTTTTTGAGACTCTCTCACCTGCTCTTTTACTACTCTATCTCTTGCACTCTCTATCTCTCTCCATTCCTTTCTCTCTCTTTCTTATTCTCCCTATCTCTTTCTATATATCTCTCATTCTATTTCTTCCTCTCTTTCTCAAGCTCATTCTAATTCTCTCTCTCTCTCTTTATCTTTCTCCCTCCATCTGGCTCTATTACTCTCCCTTTCACTTTATCGCTCCTTCTCTCCATATCTTTCTCTCTCACCCTCTCTCCCCCTCTCTTTTATTATCTCTCTTTCTCTTTTCTCTCATTCTTTGTCCCTTGCTCTCTATCAATTTCAATTTTTTCTCTATCTCTCTCTCCCCACTCCCACCCACTCCCTCTTCTCTATCTGTTTATTCCCACCCCACTCTAACTCCATGCACACCTCCAAAACCTCTCTAGAATTATCTATAATCATTCTTCTCTTTCTTCCCCTCCAACCCTTTTTTTAACTCTCTCTTTTCTTGCTTCCTATCTTTACCCATTTGTTTGTATCTACCCCTCTCTTCCTCATTTTAACTCTCTCTCCCTCTCCCACTCCCTCTCCCTCTCCCAATCTTGTTCATTGTAACTCTCCCTATTACTTTAGCTCTCTTTTTCTCTCTCAAACCTCTCTTTCTTAGTTACTTTAGCTCTCTTTTTCTCTCTCAAACCTCTCTTTCTTCTCCCTCTCACTATCTCTCTCGCTTTCTTGTTGTATCCCTATCCCTAACTCCCTGCATCTCCCTTTCTCTTTTCCTACTATCTCTTCTTTCCTCTCTCACTCTCTCATTATCTTCATCTCTCTCACTATCTCTAATGCTCTCTCTCTCTCTCTCTCCCTCTCTCTCACTCTTTCTCCATTTACATCGCTTGGTTGCAAGCGTTATCCTTTCCTCCTGCACTCTCTCTCACTCATTCTATATCTATCTCACTTCTTCTCTCTCTCTCTCTCTCGCTCTCTCTCGCTTACTTTGCTACTCACCTACTCCCCCTCCCCTTAGTTGGATACCTCTCCCATATTCACTTTACAAATTTTTTAAATTTTTACCCAGCCCTTTTTTATATTCTTCTCTTGCTCATCCTTACATTTTATCTCCCTCTAACTCTCTCTCACTCTCTTCTGACTCTCTCAATCTACTCCCTATTCTATCACTCCCTCATTTGTTCCATCCCTTCCTCTCTCTCTTAAGATCTCTACTTTGTGGTCCTCTCTCTGTCTCTTGTCCTCACCCAAAATTTTCCTTTTACTTCCCTCTATATTGTTCATATTTCTCTCTCCCCTTCCCTCCCACTATCTCTGAATTCCACCCTCTATCTCTCTCATGCTCTATCTTTCTCCTTCACACAATATCTTCAACTATCAATCTCTCTCTCTCCTTCTCCCTCTTTCTCTTTCACGCTCCCTAAAAGTTGTTCCACCTTCTCTCCACTATTTCTATAACTTTCTCTACTTTTTTCCCTCTCTCTTTCTCTCTCCCAATATTTCTTTATCTCTCTTCCTCCCAATCCTATTTTTGCTCTATTTCTCTTGTTATTCATCATTCCTCTCTGTTCCAATCTCACTAAATATCTCCATCCCTATTCTCTCTCTACTCTATCTCTATTCTCTCTCTCGTCCCCTTTCATGCCCTCTCTCTCACTCAGTCGATCACTCCCTTCCTCACTTTTGCTCGCTCCCTGCCTCTCTCCCTCTCTTCATCTCTGTTTCTCTCTATATCCTTCTTTAATTCTCTTACTATCTCTCTCGCCATCATTTTCTCCCCTCGCTCTTCCTTCTCCTCCCACTCTCACTCCCTCTTACTCTCTCTTCTCTCACTATCTTATTTACCTCTGTCAATCTCTTTATTTTGCTCATATCTTTCTTATTATCACTCTCTCTCTCTTGGTCTTCTTATCTCTCCCTTTCTCATTCACTATACCATTCTCTCACCCTCTCTTCCCTATCGTTATCTCTTGCTCCTCTCATTCTCTTTCCCTTACTCGCTCCTCCCTCTCTTCCTTGCTCTCTTTCTCTCTACCTTAATTGTTTGTCTTTCTCTTCCACTCCTCTCTATCACTCTTGATCTCCCTCTCCTCTCTCTATTCTCACTCTCTTCCCCTCTATATTACTCACTCTCCCTCCCTTCTCTTTCTAGCTCTCTCACCATTCCACTTCTTCTCTCCCTCCTTCACTTCATCTCTTTTTCTCTCTTACTTTCTCACTCTCCCACTAGCTCTACCTTTCTCTCACTCCCTCTCTCTTCTCTCTCACTATTTATTTCTCACTCTCTCTAGCTCTCTCCCTCTTTCTCTGTCTCATATCTCTCACTGTTTCTTCCTCCTTTTCTAGCTCAATCTTCATTTTCTCTCATTTCCATCTCTAGCTCTATCCCACTCTCCCTGTCTTTCTTACTCTCACTCCTTAATACTCCCTCTTTCTCGTTCTCTCTCTCTCACTCTCTCCCTTTCGTTGCCTCTCCATATTTCTCTCTCTCAATCCTCTCATAGATTCCCCTTCCTTTTCACTTTTCTCCCAAGCTCTCCTTTTCCTCTCACCCTCTCTCTCAGTCTACATCAATCTAATTATGTCTCACTCTATTCAAGTTATTCTCATTCTCTCTCTCCTCCCTATCTTACCTCTCACTCTCTCTATCTCCCTGTTGCTCTTTTCTATCACTCTCTCTCGCTCCTCACTCTCTCCATATCATTAATTCTATCCACCTCTCTCAATCTCTCATTCCCTTGCTCTTTTTTCTTAATCTTTCTCTCTCTCTATCTCTCCTTCTGTGCTCATTCTCACTCTCTCTCCCTCTCTTTCCTTGATGCTTTCTCCCACTATATATACTTATCTCCTGCCATTTTTTTCTCTCTCCAGCTCTCATTTCTTAATCTCTCTCGATTCATCTCCTTATGCCTCCCTCACTCTCTCACTATATCTCCCTCTATCTCTTGCTCTCTTTCGAACTCTCAACCTCTCCTTATTGCTCTCTCTCTCACCCTACCAACTCCCACTCTCTCCGTTTTTCACTCCCTTTCCCACTTTATCTTTGTTTTCACTTTCTACTTCACTCTCATGCACTATCTTTCAATTTCTCACTGTCACTCTCTCACTCCACGACCAATCTCTATTCGCTCACTCTTTCTCTTTGTTAATAAATCTCTACCTAACTCTCCATTTACTAAGTCTTTCTCTCTCTCCATTCTCTATCTCTCTCCATCACGCCCTCTCTCTCTCTCATTATTCTTTATCTAAACCCCTCTCCATCCCACACACTCTCTCAATATTCTCTAACTTGAGTGAGAGAGGGGCGAGAAAGATAGAACAAGAGATAAATACAAAATAGAGAGTGAGCGAAGAGAGTGAGAGAGAGTGTGTGAGAAAGAGAGATAAAGATGTGTGAGAGAGGGAGGGAGGGAGTGAAATAGGGAGGGAAAAAGTGAGAGAAAGAAGTGTGAGTGAAAGTGAGAAATAGTGAGAGAGATAAGAATAGGGAAAGAAGAAAGCAATACATTAATAGAGTGAAAGGTCAGAAAAAGAGAGTGAGCGATAAAGCAAGAGAAAGACTAAGCAAAGAAAGAGAGGGATGTAAGAGTGATAGAAAAGAGAAAGATAGAGGGGCACGAGAAAGATAAGAGAGAGAGGGAGCAACAATAAGAGAGATAATGAGAGAAATACAGAGAGAGGAGAGACTAAGGGAAGAAAGAGCAAGGGTGAGTGAGTTTGAGAGGAAGACATTGAGCGAGAGAGAGAGGGAGAGGGAAGAAGGGAAGTGAGAGAAAGGAGAAGAAATAGTGAGAGAGAATCAAGAGGGTAAAGGAGAGAAAGGGAGGTTATCTCACTCTTCTATCTGCCACTCACTCTTTCTGTCCCTCTCTCTCCCTCCCTCCCATTATCTTGATTCATTCTTCCTCTATCCTCCCTTTCTCTCTATCTTCCTCTCTTCCCCTCTCTACCTCTCCCACTATCTCACCCTATCTCTTGCATGCCTTTCGTTTCTCTCTTCCTCCCTCACTAGCTCTCTCTTCTTTCTTTCTCTCTTTATCTCTCTCTTCCTCTCCCACCCTCCCTCATCTCTTACACTTTTTTTATCTTCTCATTTTTGTTCTCTTTTTCCTTCTCTCACTCACTCTCTCTTTCATTTTCTACATCACTGCTCTCAAACATTTTCCTTTGCTTTTTATCTCTATGTCTTACTTTCTCTTGAACTTTCTCATCCCTCTCTCTCCTTTTCTCTGCCTCACTCTTTTCTAATCTCTCATGTCTCTCTTTCTCTCTTGATCTATCTCTCTCACTCTGACCTCCCTCTCTACTATTTCCTTTTTCATGTTCTCTCTCTCATGTTCTATGCCTCTCCCTCCCTTCATCTCTCTCTATTTTATTCTTACTCATGTTCTCTCTCTATTCTAATGCTTCCCCTTTTTTCTCTCTTTCTCTCTCTCTCTTTCCCACTCTCTATCTAACTCTTGCCCACCTCCCCCTTCTTCACTCCTTTCTTCTCTCTTTCTCTTATTCTTTCCCTCTTTCTCAAACAATCTCTCTTCTCTCTCTTTACCTCTCGCCTTCTTAATCTCCCCTTCACTCCATCTGGCTCCACTCTCTCTCCTCTCTCTGTGTTTATCCCTCCTTCCCTCCCTTAATAACTCTCTCTCTCTCTTCTCTCTCTTCCCTTTTGTCTCTTCTCTCTTTATTCTCTCTCTCACTCTCCTTCACACTCTCTTACACTCTCCCACTCACTCTCTCTTTCCCCCACTCTCTATCCCTCTCCCTCTCCCACCGACTCTCTCTTCCGCCCTCTCGCTCTCCAATCCCCTCTCTTCCTCCCTCTAGCATTTCTACCACTTTATTATGTCTCCCTCTTCTTCTCTTTCTCCCTTTCTTTCTCTCTTCCCCCTTTTATCTCTCTCACTCAATCTCTTTCTCCTTCTATCCCTCTTTCACCCCTCACTTTCTATCTCCCTTTTGTCACTTTATCTTTAACTTTTTTAACTCTCTTCCATTATCACACACTCTCTTTTGTGGCTATCTTCACTCATTTCTCTAGCACTCCCATCAATCTCTATCTCTCTTACCCTTTCTTGCTCTCGATATTTTCATCTATCTCTCATCTATATGTCTCTCTCTTCTTTGCTCTCAACATCTCTTAGCATCCCCATTTCTCCCTTTCTCACTTTTCTTATGTTCTCTCACTCCTCTCTCCTATTCCCGCAATCATGCCTTCCATCTCTCCTTCACTCCCTCCATCTCTCTTCTTCCATCTTGTCCTCTTTAACTCTCCTTCTCTTTCTCGCTCTCTCTCCCCCTCTCTCTCATCACCTCTCTCCTTTCATCTCTCTCACTCTCTCTTTGTATATTCTCTTATTTAATCCATCTTTTCCCTCACTCTATTTTGAGCTCTCCCTCTTTCTACCACACACACACTCTCTCTTTCTTTCGCTCTATCTAATTCTCTCTATCCCTCCTTCTCTCTCTCTCTGTATCTCTCCTCTTGCCTTCCTCCCCCTTATCCCTAAAATCTCTCTCCTCCGTCCTTCTTTCTTACTTGCTTTGTCTCACCCTTGCTCTCCCCCGCTTTCTTTTGCTTGCACTCACAATCTCAATCTCCCCTCTTTCCTCTCCCCCTCACTTACTCTTCATCTCTATCTCTCCCACGCTCTCTCCTGCCCACTCTATAATATCACTCTTGTTCTCACACACTCTCTCTCTTCTCACTCTCTAAATCTCCTCCCCCTCTCTCTCTTCCTACTCTCTAAATCTCCTCCCCTCACTCGCTTGATCTCTCTTTCTCTCTACTCTCTCTCAGTCTCCCTTCCACCTTTCCTTTCTCTTTCAACCTCTTTGCAATCTTTCTTTATTTCTCTCCTCTCTCTCTCTCTCACATTCTCTATCTATCTCACCCTCCCTCTCCATTCTCTCACTTTCTCTCTCATCCCACCCTCTCTCCTTAAATTCCTTCTCTCTTGTCTCCCTTGGTCACTCTCTCCCTATCACTCTTATTCAATATCTTTTTTGAGTCTCTCTACTCCCTGAATCTTCTCTTGCTTCTCTGTCTCCTCTCATTCCCTTTATTTCTCTAAGCTCTTACTCACTCTTCATGCTTTCTCTCCCCCTTTCCTTTAGTTTATTTTGCTTCTCTCTCACTCTCTCTTTTGTCCTCTTTTCTCTCGCTCTCACTATTTATATCAATCTCTTACTCTCAATCTTCTTTTTCACTCCCTCGCCCTCTCTCTCCCTCTTTTAATCTCTGTCACTCTACCTTCTCCCTTTTACTCCCGCTCTCACTTTATCTCTCTTGCATTCTCCATCATTTGCACTCTCTCTCTCTCTCTAACTCCGTCACTCTTTCTCTCCCACTTTCACCATTATTCTCTCACACACCATCTTTTCCACTCTCTATCTCTCTCTATCATTCACTCCCTCCCTCTCCCTGTCCAACTTTATCTCCATTACTCTCTCTATCTCTTCTCTTTCTACTTCTCACTAGCTCTCTCTTCCACACTATCACTCTCTATCTCTCCCATTTTCTTTTACTTTTTTTACCTCTCTTACTTTCTTTCTCTCTCAATCTCTTTCCTCTTCTCTCTCTTACTCTCTTTCTCTCTCTTCTGCTCTCCTTTCCTTCTTTCTTTCTATATTTGTCACTTTAGTCCTTTCTTTCCCTCTCCCTCCATTGTTTCATCATTCTATCTTTATCATTCTCTCTCTCCCTTCCTGTCTTCATCCTCCTTTCCCTACTTTTCTCTCTTTTCCTCTTTATCCCTCCCTCTCTCCCTATCTCTCTTATCTCCATTCTCTCTTGCTCTATCTATATCTCCCTCTCTCTTTATCTCTCTTTGTTAATTTTTCTTTCCTTTCCCTGCCTCTCCCTCTCTCTTACTCTCTCTCTTGGTCTCTCTCTTCTCTACATCACTCTTGGGTATCTCTCTATCTATCTTTTGTAGTCACTCTCCCGTTCACTCACACCGCTCTTTCTTTCTATCTTTTCATTCTTTTAATCTATTTGTTTGTTCCCTTTACTTGCTCTCACTGTCTCTCTCTCCAATCCCTCTCTAACACTCTCTTTCTCTCTCTATCTCTCTCTTATTATCCATCTCACTCTATATTCTTTCTCTCTCACTCTCTATCTCTCTATATCTCTCCCTCATTCTAACACTCAAAAACTCCCACCCCACATCCCTCTCTCTCCCTCTCGATCTCCCTTCTTCTCTTTATTTCCCTCCTTTTTCTCTTACTTTCTTCTCTCAAACCTTTATTTGTCTCTCCCTCTTGCACTTTCACTCTACCTCACGTGCTCTCCCTTTCTTCTAAACTCTCTCCCTATCTCTTATCCTTTCTCTCTTTCTCATTTACTTTTACTCCATTTATTGCTCTCTCTCTCTCTCTCACTTACTCTTCCTCACTCTCCCTCACTTTCTCTCATCTCTCCCACCCCTTTCTCTCGCACTCTCTACCTATCTGTCTACATTTTAATCCACTCTTCACGTCTTTCTTCCTCACACACACTTTCTCTCCATCTCCGTATTTCTCTCTCTCCCTCCCTCCCTCAATCTCTCTTGCTCACTTTCTCTCTCCCTAACTCTCTTTATCCCTCTTTGATGCAACCTCTCTTTTCTCTCTCTATACTCATCTCTCCTCTCCCTTTTTCTCCATCACTCTATCTCTCTCCCTTCATCTTTCTACCTCTTTCTTTCTTTGTCTCTCACTTGCTTGAGCACTCTATCTTTCTCATTTTCTCTCCTTCTCTTTTATAATCTCCCTCTTAATTTTCTCTCTATCAGTCCTCTCTCTCGCTTTCTCCACTCTCTTCCCCTCCCTCCCTCCCTGACTTCCTCTCTTTATCTCTCACTCTCCTTCCCTCCCTCACTATTTACCTCTCTCGCTTGCTCTATCTCTCTATCATTCTCTCCCTCTTATTATCTCTTTTACTCTATCTACATTCTCTCTCACTTGCTTGCTCACTTTTCCACTTCCTGTCTCTCTTTCATTCCAACCCTAAAAAACTCCCTACCTACGTCCCTCTTTCTCCCCCTCCTTATCTTTTTTCCTCTTTTTATTTCCCTCTCCCTCCTTTCCCTACTCTCTTTATCTTCTTCAAACTGTTCTCTCTCTCCCTCCCACTTTTTTCTCTTTATCTCTCCTGATCTCACTCTCTCTTTGTTCTCTAACTGTCTCTCTCCTTATCACCCTCTCGTTCTCTTTCCCTCTCTCTTTCCCTCCCTCTATCTCTCTCTCACTCTTCCTCTATCCCTCTCTCTTTCTCTCGTATATCTATCTTCTCTAACTCCTTCCTCCCTCCCTCACTCCTACTCTCCCTCTATCTCACTCTCCCTCTATCTCACTCTCCCTCCCTCCTTCACATCCTTTATCTCTTTATCTCTCTCTCTCTCTTCCTCCCTTTTTACCTCTCTCTTCCTCATCTCTCTCTTGTCATTTCTCTCACTCCCTAAGATTCTCTCACTCTTTGTCACTCAGTTCTTACTCTATCTCTCAATTTCATGCCTTCTCTCCCACTCTCTGTCTCTTTCTCTATCTCTCCCTCATTTCAACCCTCAAACGCTCCCTCCCTACATCCCCTTTTCTCCCCCTCGCTATCTCCTTTCCTTCCTCTTTTTCTCTCTTCCTCCCTTGTCTACTCTCCCTATGATCTCTCATACATTTTCTCTCTCTTTTCCTCTCAACCTCTTTCATTCCTTCTCTCTCTTTTTTTAACTTTCTCTATCGTTCTCTCCTTTTTCTTACTCTTTGTAGCTCTATTTTTATGTTATGTTGTCCTTCACTTGTCTCTCTATCTCTCCTTCTCTAATTCCATTGCTTAATCTCTCTCACTTGCTCTCCCTCAGTTGCTCTTGCTATCTCTCTTTCTCATCTATCCCACACCCCTCTCTTGCAATCTCTACCTTTCTCTCTCTCTCCGTCTTACGTCAATCTTTCCCACTATCCCATTCCCACTCTCCCTACCTCTTTGCATCCCTCTCTCCATCTCCCTCACTCACACTCTCCCTCCCTAGCTCACTCTGTCTCTCTCCCACTCTCTTTCATTCTGTCTAACCCTACCTCTTTTTTATCTATCTTAACCTTTCTCTTTTCCCATCTATGCCTTGCCTCTCTTCATATCTCTCTCTTTTTTCCTCCCTTTATCTCTCCCACACTCTTTACCTCTCACATCTCTCTCCATCTCTCAAACTTCCTATCTCAGTTTCACTCACTTGCTTGTTCACTCTATCTCTCTCACATTCTCTCTCCTTCACTCACTTGCTCTCTCTCTTACTTCTGACTTTATTAATCATCTCCCTCTCACCCTTACTCATTGCACTCTCCCTCCCTCCTTCAATTCATTTATCTCTTTATCTCATTCTCCCTCCCTCCCTCCCACAATCCCACTCTCTCTATCCCACTCTTTTTACCTCCTTCAATTCCTTTATCTCGTTATCTCACTTTCCCTCCCTCCCTCTCTTTTACCTCTCTCTTACTCTATCCCTCTCTCTATTATCTCTCTCACTCTATCTTCTTCCTCTCTCACTCTTTTTCATTCACTTTGTCTCTCTCTCCCTATCTCTCTTTCTCGCCCTCCCTCCCACTATCTATCTATTTCTCAATCTACACCTCATTACAACCCTCAAACGCTCCCTCCCACTTCCCTTTTTTCTCCTCCTCTCTATCTTCTTTCCTCTCTCTATATTTCCCTTACCCTTCCTTCTCTACTCTCTCTACCTTCTCTCATACAATTTCTCTTATCATTCTCTCTCTACCTCTCATATTCTCTCTTAATTTCTCTCTATTCTCTAACTCTCTCTCCCCTTCTCTCCCACTCTTTCTCTTTACCTCTCTCTTTCCCTCCATCTATCTCTCTCAGTCTTCCTCTGTCTCTCTCTCACTTTTCTCTCGTCTCTCTATCTTCCCTACCCTAATCCCTCCCTTTCTCCCACACTCTCTTTGTATGCTCTCCCTTCATCTTTCACATCCTTTACCTCATTATCTCACTTTCCTTCTCTTCCCTCTTTTTACCACTCTCTTGCTCTATCTCTCTCTTATCTTCTCTCTCACTCTCTATCACTCACTTTTTCTCTCTCGCACTCCATATCTCTCTCTTTTATACCCTCTCTCCCACTCTCTATCTCTTTATCTAGCTCTCCCTCATTCCAACTGTCAAACACTCCTTCCCTACTTCCCTTTTTTCCTCCTCTTTATCTCCTTTCCTCTCTCTATTTCCCTCTCCCTCCCATCTCTACTCTCCCTATGATCTCTCATACAGTTTCTCTCTCTTTCCCTATCAACCTCTTTCAATATTTCTTCTTTCCTTTTTTACTCTCTTTCTCTAGATTTTCTTTCCCTTTTCGCTCTATCTCTATCTTTCTTTCTCTTTCTCTTTTCTCTATATCTCTCTTTCTCTAATTCCATTTTTTTCACTCTCTCACTTGCACTCCCTCAGTTTCTCTTGCTCTCTCTCATCTCTTCCACACCCCTCTTTTACAATCTCTATCTATCTCTCTCTCTTTCTATCTCTCTCTCTCTCTGTCTAACCTCAATCTTTCCCTCTCTCCCACTCACACTCCCTCTACCTCTCTTCTTCCCTCCCTGTATCTCTCTCTCCCTCTCTCATATCTCTCTCTCCCTCTCTCTCTATTTTCATCTCCCTTCCTCTCTACTCTCTCTACCATCTCTCATACATTTTCGCTAATCTTTCTCTCTACCTCTCATATTCTCTTTTAACCTCTTTCATTATTTCTTCCCTCTTTTTAAAATTTTTCTTGCTCTCTCCCTCTTTTCTCTTTCCCTCTCTATTTCCATCTTTCTATCTCTTCCACTATCTCTCTCTCTCTCACTGGGCTCTATCTTTTCATAGCTCCATCTCCCACTTTATATATCCCTCAACCTCTCCATCTTACCCTACTCTCTCCCCCACCTTCTCTCTCTTTCTCTATCACCCTCTCCTTCTCTCTCCTTTTCTGTCTCCCTCTCACTTATCCATTTTCTAGAACTCTC